>OZ014522.1:49479344-50079344 GCA_963966055.1 Lathyrus aphaca | reverse complement strand
CTATAAAAGTCCAAAATATCTATTTTGAATTAAATCTAATCTAGATCAAATCAAATCTTTCCTTATGTCAAGCAACCTTCTTCGACACAAGGAATTACAATTTAACAGGACTTTCTTAGACTTGACTTAGGGATCATGTTTGACCAATTCCACCACTTCGCATCTCTAATTTGTAGTTTTGCATCTTACTTTGTGACTCTGATCCCTAAAGTAATTTCCCTCTCAAATCTTGGTGACTTTAAACCTATTTCCCTGCTGGGTTTCTTGTATAAGTTGATGGCTAAAGTGTTAACTATTAGACTAGGGGTTATGACGGAGAAACTTATTTCACCTAACCAATCAATTTTTCTTAAAGGATAATGTTGGTGAATGGAGTAGTGGCTATTAAAGAGGTGATTTACTTGGCCAAGAGATCTAAACCACCTTGCCTTATTTTAAGGTGGATTTTGAGAAATCATATGATTTGGTTAGCTGAAACTTCTTAGATTATATGTTGATCAAATTTGGGTTTAGTGAGAAATGAAGATCTTGGATGGAAGCTTGTGTTTTTGCTGGTAATCTTGCGGTGTTGGTTAATGGATTCCCTACCCAAGAAATTAACATTAAAAAAGGCTTAAAACAAGGAAATCACATATCTCCTTCCCTTTTTTTCATGGTGGTAGATGGTCTTAGTGGTTTGTGTGTAAGCCTAAGAGTAGAGGGGGATTAGGTGTGAGGGATCTCCGGTTGATTAATTTAGCTTTCTTGGCAAAGTGAAGATGAAAGTTACTTGTAGGGGATTAAGGGCTCTGGAGAGACATTCTGGTAGCTAGATTTGGTGGTATCTCTATCTCCTTCCATATGGGAGTTACGGATAAGGTTTTCGTTCTTCTTCGTCTTGATGGGAAAAAATCTCTTCTTGGGGAAAAAGAGAATAATAGATTAGACATGTTTTTTGAATGTATTACTAGGATAATGAGTTCGTGTTATCACACTTCCTTTTGAGAGGACCATTGGTTAGGAATATCAACCATTAAGGCATTGTTTCCCGGTCTTTTCTCTATTTCTCGCCAACAAAAAAGACTAGTAGGTAAAATATAAATTATTATAATTAGTAGGATCTATATGTCCAAGGTAATGATAACCTTGGACATAGATTAGCGAATCGAGGATTTGTCCTTTTCAGAGTGTGATGATGGACTTTCAGTTTCTCTTTTTTTGCAATCTAATTTATTGATGGTGGATCTGGTGGTTCGAGTTCTAACTTACAAGTATTGAGGTGGTTTTTCAATAGTTATAGTTATGTTTTGTTTGCTCTCTTTTTTAAATGGTTGCATGTTTTATTTTAGGCTTAATTGCAATTTTGATTCCCCTGTTTTTATTTTTTTACTTTTAGTCCTCTTATTTTAAAATTCGGAATTTTGATCCCCTATTTATTATTATTATTATTATTATTATTATTATTATTATTATTATTATTATTATTATTATTATTATTATTATTATTATTATTTTACTTTTAGTCCCATTATTTTAAAATTCTGAATTTTGGTCACCTATTTTCAAAACAAATATGAAATTAAGGGGATCAAAATTTTAAATTTTAAAATAGAAAACTAAAATATAAAAATAAAATAGAAAATTAAAATTCCGAATTTTAGACGATATGAAAAAAATGAAAATGAATAGGATCAAAATTGCAATGACATGTTTATTTCATTGTCTTATATCTTATTTTTCTTTCTTTTTTCTTGACACTTCATATGTTATGAGTTACTATACTACTCTTTAATGTTTCTAACTCCTTTAATATATTATATTTGTCACTATAAAAATCTTCAATTATAAAGATTGTTTTTAAAAGAATAATAAATCACAAGAAAACAAACAAATAAATCCTTGAAATAGCACTTTGAAAAACCAAACAAACAGTTGCTCAAAAATAAAAATCACTCACACGTTGATTTGACATACACGAGAATTCTTCACGGAAGTTACTGGTATAAGTTCCTTGGCTTATCTACGTCGAAAATATCGAAATACTAAATTATTTATCGTATAGAAAGTAATTAACATAGTTTATCTATATGATAAAATATATTTTTATGATAAAAGGGCCTAGGTTTCAAGACAAATGTTTTGATGCCGATCCAAGAGTGTGAAGTCAAAAATAAACTTTAAAATAATTTTTATTTATTTTAAACTTTGAATAAGAGACCTTCAAGATTTTTTTTTTGCTTTATATATATATATATATATATATATATATATATATATATATATATATATATATATATATATATATATATATATATATATATATATATATATATATATATATATATATATATTGGATGTAAACGGGTGTCTTTAACGCTCAAATTAAAAATAGATCTTTACTAAAATTTTGAAATAATCAAGCATTTTTGCATTGAGATTCTTAAACGTTTAAATTTTACGAGATGCACAATTTTACGCATTGATTAAGTATTTTACAAACTAGTGTGATTTTCACACTTAAAAATGGTTCCATGAAACTTTACTCTTGTTGTAGTTTGATTTTATATTTGACTGTTGATGAACAAATCTGAAAACTCTTTAGTTTATCATATCTCATCTAAAAACATCATTGTTGACGGAAAAATCTAATACTATAGTTTATTATTGTTAACTCATTGTATCTAAAAGCATGACTCCAAATATAGTGAATTGTAAAATTCATTAACCTAAAATATATAATGGTACAAATTGAAACATACTAACTCATATATGTTTATGAATTATCCCTCTAAAAAGTCAACATTTCAACAAACATAATAAGTCTAATAACAAAATTCAGAGTCAATAGAATTGAGATATTCACCTTAGTGTAACACAGAGACAATCATGATAATCTATCTTCAAGATATCCATCATGATAACAAATGCGCATATTAGTTAGATATCTATCATAATAAACAAATTAAATTGTTAAGCAAATAACTAATTTGGATTATATCATAATATATCCCTTTATAATTTAAGTTGTCAAACACAAACTAATTATAATCGATCTGACTTATTTCTATTTTTTTTCAAGTCAAGAATTTGTTGATCTTTAATTCATTAGTGAAAATATTGATCAATTGTTCTTCACTCAAGCAATGTCTTACTTCAAGTTCAACTTAATTTATTTTCTCCCTCAGAAGTGAAATTTATCTTCAATGTGCTTACTCCTTCCATGCAGAGCTGAATTCTTTGTAAGATTGATGACTGACTTGTTGTGGATGTGCAACACCAAAGGTTTCCTTACTTCGACCTCCATCTCATCCAACACAGATCTAATCCAGATTATTTGACAAACAACATATGATCCTGATATATACTCAGCCTCACATGATGATAATACCACTGCATGATGCTTTCTCGAGCACCATGAGTTTGATGCACTAAACTCTTGAAAGAAATAACCAATTGTGCTTATTCGATCTTCCTTATCTCCACACAAATCAACATTTGAATACCATTTAATCACAACTTCTTTGCTTTTAGAATCTTGTGGAAATAGGATTCCACACTTTATTGATCTTTTTAGATATCTCAGGATTTTTCTTATAGCCTTCATGTGTGACACCTTTGGTTTATCCATGCATCTTCTTACCAATCCGATTCAGAAACCTATATCAGATCTACTATTGCACACTGTAATACCTCAAAATTTGCCCTCTCATTTTCATGCCATTTAGCATATCCTTTCATACATTGCATTGCATTTAGATCACAATTGCATCATAAACATACATGAACATACATCTCCATTTGAGCTTTCACAGGTTGTGACTGGCCTTTATTTCTTCATGCAGCACGTGCACAATAATCTTAGAAGAAGCCAAAAGTTCTCGGTTGATTCATAGGAGTTTAAGCTGAATATCAGTTTTATGGTGCAGTTTGCAAAAGTTGTAACTTATGCTCGGAAACTCATTTTGGCTTGAAACTCAATAGTTTAGACCGTTTCATTATTCTCTACAACTTTTGTGTTCGGCTCGGAGGCCAATTCATCAAGGAAAATGGCGGGATTTATTTGTTTCTGAAATTTCGGTTTCGCCGATTAACTGTGCTAGCGGTATTCAAGAGTTTGTAACTTCTTATTGGGTCAACATGTCTGAGAGATTCATATGCCAAAAGTTTCGTCTTGATATCCTTTCCAACTTTTGGGTTTAGGCCGAGAACTAATTCTTTGAAGAAGATCTCAGAATGTGCGAGTCTTTAGAGTCGACATAGTGAAAAACAGTGTTGAACCGGTGAGTTTTGAACACTAAAAAATTCATAACTCTTGGATCGTTTATCTAATTGATGTCGTTTCGGTGCCTAAAATTCCGTTTAGATGTTATCTTCATTATGTGAATTCAGTTTTGGTTCGGTCCAAGCGGAAGGATCTCGAAAATGCGAATTACCAATAAGGTTCTTTGATGCACTGCATTGTCTGTCAGATTTTCTAAAATTCATAACTCGGTCAATTTTCATCGGATTGCACCCGTTCTTGAAGCGTTGGTTCAAAAATTTTATCCTCTTCAAGTTCAAAGACAAATGCGAGTTTGAACGGTGCTCCAAAGATTATCGTTTTGGTTTATTTCACAAAACTGAAGTGCTGAACCGAAGAAAAAGGTTGAAAGTGGTTTCACGAGAAAATTCATATCTCTCTCGTCGTTTGTCCGGTTGAGCTTAGATTTTAACACCAGGTCACTGACTCATAGATCTACAACTTTGCTGACAAAGTCGAGTCGAGATTATGCTCCTAAGAGGTTGACCTCGTCACATTTTCAAGTAGCGGACACCAAATAAGCCGAAAAAACAACTTATTCAGTGACGTCTTGCAGCTTAAACGTATCGATCGCACTCGATTTTGATCGTATGACGTTCGTTATTTTTGCATTGCAATCGTGATTCAGAGGCGGACGATGTTGTGGAAGGTTCAGAGTCGAAATTTCTTGCCGAAGATATTGTTATTTTCACTTAAGCCGAAATTCTACCTTTTGCCTTTCATTTTACACTCCACTATATATTCTTTTGACCCACAATTTGTCTCATAACTTCAATCATAATTTACAAACACCAAAAAACTCTCACAAACTCTCTCTAAAGGATCAAAGTTCATTCTCTCAACTCTTTCTCAAGAACACAACAACAACTTCATCAAGAACTCAAGAACACAACAATTCCGATCAAGCTTCCGATAGCCGAGCCGCCACGAACCACCACCTTCGGTCAACTTCACCACCGTGCGACCACCATCTTCCGCCGCCGGCAGCCACGCGGCCTCTCCTCCTCTCCTCCGTTCATGATCGCGTCTCACTTCCTCCGGATTCACAATTTCTTCGTCGATTCTTCATTCGGTAAGCTTCTTAAACTTTAATTCATGAATAATTGTTGCATTGTTTCTTGAATTGAATTTTGAAGTTGAATTCATATTATGGAGATTATGTGCATTGATTCTTGATGTGGTTGTTGATTGATGCTTGATTAATTGATCCTAATAATTGTTGTTGTGCATAATTGGAAATGATTGTTAAAATTGACATAGACTAATCGATGCATGTTAGATGTTTGATAAAATTCTTAAGAGAGTTAATTATTGTGACTTGATATTGATTGAAGTGCTTGACTTTTGAATTCATGTTTGTTTCATTGTGTAAATTCGGAATAGGATAGGTTGAAGCTTAATTGTTGATGTTGTTCATATGTCGCGTGTCGATAAGTGCGTTTTGGTCATATCTTCCTAACCGTAGCGCGTTTTCGCGAATGTGAATAGTGTAAATTGACTTTGTTGATTATTCCGGAGCCATTGGTAAACTTTTTAGTCGATTTCGGACAAATTTTTTCGGCTATTTCGCTACTGCCAGCCGATAAAATCGGCCAAAAAGTACCACTTCCGAGCGGAATTTTCAAAATCCGATTGCATATTTGAATCCGTTGGCACGTTTGCAAGTTACCATGCGATTTTCGTTCAATTCCGAGTCGGTGATTTTTGACGCGTTTTTTCGTTTTAAGGCTTTTTTAAGTTCGGTTTGGTGCAATTTTGATGCATTGATCTTGTTTTGACTTGTACTTATGTTTGTTGATCATTTTCCATTCATTGCATGTAAATTTATTTGATTTTGGTTTGAATTTGCATGTTGTTTATGTTAGAGCATAAGTGCTGCCCCGTTTTGAAACGTAAATTTCAATGCATGTCCATGACTCGTACATTCATCTTTCTATTTGATTTTGAGTTGTGAGACATAGGTGCAACTTCCGGTTGCACCTCTTTTTTGTTTCTAATGTGTTTGTTGAGTTCATACAAGGTTCTCGCAAAGATCTTAACGACGGTTGTTTGGTTGGTATTCCACTTTATTTGTGGGATACCTTTGGATTCAAATGATATTTTGTGTCGTTGTTTTTGTTTCGATTATGGGGGATCTTCACAAAGAAATTATGGAAGATGATCATTTATTTTGCTCATGGGAGATTACAAGGCTTGGCTTGAAGTTTTTTTGGATTTCTTTTATGTGAAAGAGTCGGCACTTCGACCAAGTAAGTAATCTCGATTCTCTACTTTAATGCATCATTCTAGTTGTATGCGACTTAGGATCATGTAACTTAAGGTGCATATTGAGCCCTCCCACCTGAGGCATTGGATTTATTTGTGATATATATTGATATGTGTCGATTTCGGAGTTTAGGGATTAGGTTACGAATTAGAGAATTCGATTCCTTTCACTTTCCCTTAAAATATCGTTTTTGCCCGTTTCGTCGCAATTATTAAAAATAGTTTTAGGTGTGATAAAATTCTGGAAAAATTCATGAGTGATCTTCTTCCTCTTAATTAATTTTTCATATTTTTTGTTTCCAAATTTGAGTGGTTTCAATATTTTATTTGGATTTTAGATCACAAGCTGTCCCAAAAAGGAAGGTTTTGGCATAAGGGACCGAAATCGATTTTTCCCCATAGGTGTGAGACCTATTTTTTGTATATGATTAATCACTGTAATTGGTGACATTTTGATGCTCATTAGGCATTTTTTTCATAATTTTTAGTGCCCTTTTTGATCCACTTTGTGGAGTTGTTTTTGGGTGATCATTCATTGCTACCTTGCTAGTCAAGTAATTGTTTTGGCACTTTGGTGCATAATTTTGTGGAATCCTTTTGGACAATGTGAGATAATGACTTTATTATTCCAGGGATTTAATTTCATAATTTTTAAAGGCTTTTTGCTATTTTTCCATGTCACCTAGATCCTAGGTTGATTCATGTGTCTATTTGCTCCATAACTTAAATGATAAGAAGGCATTCATGCCATTTTCTTGAAGGGATTTTTGGTAGATTTTAGGAGTTGATTATAGGTCATTTGCATGCCTTTAATTCCAGTCATAGGTCATTTTTTGAACCATACTCATTTGGTTTGTTTTGGTGCTTTAAAGTGCATACTTATGTGAATTAACTTTAACCTAAACTAGATTCTCTTCTCCTCTAAATAATAACTTGAATTATGTGGAAATCATTAATGCCTATTCATGCATTCTAATTGCATCTCATACCTTGTATGCTACTGAACCATAATCATTTCATGCATATTCACATGCCATTTTTCCTTAACTTTCATCATGTGCGATCTTATGCGATTTTTGTTCGTTTCTTCTCATATCTTCTTCGCATTGCTCCATATGCCTAATCCATTGAATCCATGATTCTATTTCATTCATCCATCTTCATAAACATTCACTAATGACTTTGATGTTCATTTCATGTATTAATTCATGCTTGTAAGCCATATGCATTCATACTTCATCCATAAACCCTAACTTGCATTTAGGTGAACTTAGGTGAACTTTTTGTATATAGTTTGACATAGTTTGATCTTGTGAGATATCCTAGCATACTTAAGGACCTATATCATGTAGCTACTGACTTTAGAAGTCATGTAACCTTTAGGTACCTTCACCTTTAGACTTAGGTCTTATTTTGAACCCTAGTTCCATTCTAGGATGTTTATGGTACTTAATCGCTTTTATGCTTCGATTTTACTTTCAATATGCATTGTCATGCTAATCTTTGTTTTGTAGGGGGGAAGATTGAGGTAAGCATTACTTCATTCCTATCTCTTATGCATTTTAATTGTGTTTTCCTTAGCACTTTGTGCTTTTCTTATAGGTTTTCCCTTTCTTTAGAGACAACTTAACTTCCTTAGGAAGTAAGTTGATTTCTAAGCTCTCTTTTCTTCTTTCCTTTTTCTTTCTTAGGATTAGAATACCTCATTAACCATAGGACCTCTCTTGTAAATAAACAAATAAAATTAGGGTTGTGTCTTAGTCCCCTTAGTTTGTCCTTTTTCCAACTTGAGTCACTCTTTCTCATCTCAAAAGAAAAGCAATAAAACACTTAATAAAAACCGAACAATCTTGTACGACACGAGACTTTGTTGCGGAGTGTTTATACGCGTCCTGTTTCGGGGCGAGGTGTAAATACTCACCGCGATGGATAGGTCTTAGTATGAGAATGTTCACAAACAAATTCAAAATACTTCTCTTAAAAGACCAAAAACAAACAATAAGCGACTATCCTGCGGGAACTTCTCTTCTCATCTCATTCACTCACAACGTGAACTCGCGACGACTTGTCTCATTTGCAAGACGGTAAACGCACTCGTACCAGACGAGCCTGCAACACCTGAGCATAGACATACGCAGTTCCAGATGTAAAAAACACAAACAAATAGTTCCCGCCTAGGTTAGGCGAACTACGTCAACTCTGATCCTCATTATCCCGATGAGGTACGTAGGCAGCGGGGTAGGGCCCGTTCGAGCACATTCTTTATTTTCCCTACATTTCCCCCTTTCCTTCCATTTTCTTATTCCAGTTTCTTTTCTCATTTCAATTCCAGTTCCAGTTAGAGGTTTTATTCAGCAGCAATTATATTTTCTCACCCTTTGAAACAAAACAAGCAAGCGTGGATCCCGTCGGGTACGACGGACGATCTGGGGTGCTAATACCTTCCCAGGTCGTAACCGACTCCCGAACTCAGATCTTTGGTTCGCAGGACCTTGTCCTTTCCTTCTTCCTTAGGTTTGTGCAACATTACCTTTCCCATTCTTTCGGGATAAAAATGTCTGGCTGGCGACTCTAACCTTTTCCGCGCCACTTTCGCGTTTGTACTAGGATGAAAATCCCGGGAGCGACAGCTGGCGACTCTGCTGGGGATGTAACCTGATTCTTCCGGTTTCCCTCGTAGAGTCAATCCTAGCGCCTGTTTGGTTTTGTTTATTTGGATGTTTATCTGTTTGCTGTTGGTGCTTTAGTTTAGCTTTACTGTTTTCATTTACAGTTTTATTTTACAACTTTACTTTATCGCATTTATTTATCGCTTTCAGTATTTTATTTTCCATGCATCATATTATACTGGACTGTCTGGCTGTGCTGGTTTTCATTTTTTCTGTGGATTGGGAGTTACTGTGAGATAAGCCAAATACCCGGCTTGAGTGCACCATAGGATTAGCGTGGACAGACATTGTACTCTTATGGTATCTCACCATGATGGGTGGCGATGTGTTCCACACCCAGATTGCGACCGTCTTGGAACTATTCTGTGTGGGGATTACCTCACTTCAGGGTACGACCTTGATAGTTATGTGCATCTGGTGACCGATCTTCGAGGACCTTAATGGAAACACCCCTCTCCAGTGATGACAGTGGCAGACCACATTTGTTGGCAAACCCACTCGCATCCGAGGGCCCATTGGGAACTCGCATAGGATGGCCTGGTTCTCTCACAAGAATTCAGTTAAAGCAAAACTGTTCGTATGACGATAGTATTGTACCCTTCGGGATGAATGTACTATTGTTTCTCGAGTCAGTGCTTGAAGCTGGAGACTTGTGAGGGATGCTTGTTTTTCCGGACTCAACTGAGACCTCCCTGAGTAGTACATAATGCCAAACCGATTCCCTGATTTGGTCATGAGCCATTTCTCGGAAATGGTGAACGTATTATTGCTATTCGGCTTTGAGAGTCCGTGATGTTGACCCGAGTAGCACACCCGTGAGATTGGGAGGGGTTTACAGGTTTGCAGGAACCCTAAACTTCAACATACCCACTTTGTCAGTATTGTTCAATGTTCTATGGTTCTTTGATTATGAGATCCGGGACTTCTGTTCAGAGAGATTGTTACTGTGATTACCATTGTGACCCTGATATTGTGACTGTTATTATGACTCTCCATAGACACTTGGCTTATTGTTCAGCTTCAACACCATCAGTGACTGTTCAATTATGTGATCCAGTTCTACAGTTATTGGGTTCTCAGTTATGGGGTTCTGTACAGAGATGGTGCTGCTATTATGGTTCTATTCAGACAGTTGGTTCATTGCTCAACACCGGCACCAACATCAGACTATTGATCACATGCCTGTTGCATACATGACATCATAGCATTTCTGCACACATGTTCAGTTATTTCCGAGGATCACATATCTGAATCATGCTGTTGGATTTTTCTGTACCAAAACTTGAATCAAAGCAGATAGATTCCTCAGAAGTAACTGAATGTGGCATTTGCATACATCCTTGCATTCTTGACAGGTGTTCAGAGACAAATTCTTTTCCTGACTTGATTTCTCATCAGAATGGACAACTTGAATCACATTTGAAGCAACTCCGGGCGGAGGTAATCGAAGGAAGACCCAGCTAAGGCCATTCAGGGCAAAGTTATAAACTTTATTTCAGAATCAGAAACTATTGAAAGAGGAAGTCAACCAGATGAAGACTCAGATAAGCCGGTTATGGAAATCCTGAATGTGGTGTCAAGGAAATGAAGCTATTTTCATCCCTAGTGAGGGGAACTACGCTGCTCTGATTCTCCATTAGTCAATGGAGATACGTAGGCAGGAGATCAAATCAGATCTTTCCGAGCAACCTTATTTATCAACTTCATTTATCAACCTCTTCCCTCCAGATCTCATTTGTTAGCATCCAATTTCAGCTTTCCAAGAAATTCTTAGGGGCAGAGCATAAGGTAAAGTCCATAACGGCTTGAGAAGAAGTTTGATCATATTCTGAGGTCGTACGTGCAATAAGTTTCCTCATTTACGCAAATTCGGAGTGGTTGAGCTAATTGCATCAGGATCATCTCCGACAAAGCTTCCTTTGAGGTTTCAATGCCAAGTATGATTACCATTCTGGGGCACCTGGCCTTTTAATTGAAGATTTCAAGTCTTTCAGAGGCAAAGGTAAAAACAAGGTTGCGAATTTTATTGAGTAAACATCCAGACTACTGACTGCTGAAAGTCTCCGAGAGCAATAAGTCCAGACGGAGTCAAGTCTCCTCAATGATGGCAATGTTCAGCTTCTTTACTGCATTTTCATTTGTAGTTTATATTGTTTGTTTAAACATTTGTATGCATGCATGAAACTTATTTGTTTTTTGATGTTAACCATAATAAAATGCACATGTTTTTCTTGAAGTAATCCATTCGTATTCACTCATGATTTTGTGTATGTGCATTGCAATACCAACTGTTGAGCTTAAACTCTATCAGGGAGGATGACGAAATGAAAACGCAAAAATCTCTAATTGTGTGCTTTTGAGAAAGACCCTGTTGACGATGTACAGGCATTGTTTCAAATCCTAAACACCGGAGAGATAAGGGAGATTGACCCTCGCCAACCCATTTGAGCCTTGAAGTAGGAGTTTCTTTTTGCACGAAAAAACCCTCGCACTTAACCCAGGGGCAGGGTAGGCGTCAGTTAGTTTGACCGAGCGTTCAAATTTCAAAAAGGAGTGCAAACCTGAGGATCCATTACCTTTCGTTGTACCAAATCAAGAGGTCTAATGACCAAAAACCACAATGGTTATCCCAATCAAGAGGTCCAAAGACTGGAGACCACAATGGTTATCCCTCAACAACCAAGAAGTGAGACAGTCACGACCCTTTCAAAGCAATTAAGACAAGCAGTGTCATACGATTTGTTCAAAAAAAAAGAATTGAAAAAAGAAATGAAAAAGCCCGCTAAGTCGAAACTTGAAAACAAGCGGCTTAGGCAAAAATTAGGGCATCCCGCTGGACTTCACAATCAAAGATTCACAAGAATCAGTCCAGGCAAAAGTTAGGGATAATCAAAATAATGCAAAAGCGAAAGACGAAAAGGATTACAAGAAAGATCCTTGAACAAGAACAAAGTCGTGTGGCACAGACACAAAAGACTAAGGGTGACTAACTCCCAACAACAACCTGTTTGGTGCTTACACCGTTAGTGTAATTGGTTTCTCAACCATCACAAAACCCTTTTTGAGAGGTGAGCGCTTGTAAAAGCTAGCTGAACATAGGAATGGAGAACATCACGAAGATGGGTGGGCACATATAAATTTCGAGCCTATATCTTTTGTTTCTATAACCGTGAACCGGGCCACGATACAACCCTCAAAAGTCCTAACTGAAACATGGTTATTTTTGAGAGCATATTACCACGAGACCGCGTTCCTGACTCCTATGAGTGGTGTTGAAAGATCCTTGTTGGTGTTGCATGTGCATGCTTTTTATTATTCAAACAAATTTTATGTCGTATCTTAACCAGTGATTCGCTCATAAAGGTTTGTGACATCTTTTTCAGTAAAACTTCAAGATTAACATGTGTGTTGCATTAGAATTTTCATCCTTAGAATAAACATTTACTGCTTGCATATATTTGTTGGGCATCATAAAAATTCACACATGAAACTTCAGTCCAGAAGCTTAATCTTGCCAAGTTGAGAAGTCTAAAACTTCCAAAGGACAATCTATCGAGGTGCACTTTTCAAGAAGACTCCATTGAGTAGGGACTTTCCCGACAGTCGTGGTAAGAGCCAACTAATCTGGTGAAATCATGGCGAGCAATCTCTTCAAAGTTCAGCCAAGCTGGGGCAATCCCTTCGAGATACAAATCTCTCAAAGAGCCATCAGGCGGAGGCATTATTCAAAGTTCAGCCAATCTGGGGCAATCACTTCGAGATTCAAATCTCTCAAAGAGCCATGAGTCTGATGCATGCATTCAAGTTTTAGCCAAACTGGGGCAATTACTTCGAGATCCAATCTCTCAAAGAACAGTTGATATGGGTGTTTTCTTCAAAGCACAGTCGTTCAGAGGTGATCACTTCAAGACTTGTACTGGAGCAGGCCACCACAAGAGCATGAGAAGTCACGTTTTTCCGAAGACGGTAAATCCAAAGCACCTATCCAAAGTCCAAAATACTGGGGCAAAATATTTCATGGTGATATAAGGTTTTTCATGAATCCTCGCGAGGCAAATTTCTTTCATAGACCATGCAGTCTGGGTCAGTTATTTCAAGATCCGACGAATCTCTCCAAGAGTTTGAAGACACTGAGGCATCTCGTATGCAAGTTTTCTGTAAAATCCTCTTGAGACATTATCTTTGGATAGATCATAGTAAGAACCATTGTTCACTCATGATTAGTCGGCAACCTATCAACCCAGGGCTAGGGGCAAGGCCAGTGTCGGCACAGTACTGCAAGAGTTGTTTCATTGGCGGACTTCATTGATCAGAATTCCTTAGCAAGTCTCATTAGACAATTCCTTCTCCAGTAGTGCGGAAAATGGAAGGTTGCTTCTTGAGCGGAAGGGTATCATCATCTCTCATTCCCAACATGAGAGGATTTATTTCTTATCCCCAGCAAGTGGCAGCTTGAGCTCTTACCTTCAGCGGGAAGCTTTGTCATTGACATCATCCGTCATCCCCAACAATGTTCAACGGATAGCGTACCTAGCAAGAAGAGTCCATCCCCAGCAGGGTCCTGGCATTCTAATCCCCAAGTCCAATTTATTTTTGGCAGTAATGGCAGTTCAGAGCCCGTGTATCATCAACAGCATTCCCCGCAGAGTTGTCTACTTCTCACAAGGATTAACCAGATCAAGGTAGTGATCATCAGTTTCTCCCCAGTCAAGCCATCTGGGATACTTGCAGTCTCCTTATCAGGAGATCTCTTTGCATTTGCATCTGGTACTCATCATTACATTTGCATCCTCCAAAGCGTAGCATTTCCATCGTCATGGAGCATTACGCCATAAATTCAAACATATGCATACCAGCATGGGCCAGTTTTGAGGTATTACATAAGACTCGTTACATATCCAATCAGATTGAAGTGTTCCCCACAGAATACAACCTCATTTCCCCGGGTGGATACTTCTACCAAGTCTTGTTGTTATCCCCAATTGAGTCTTGTTTCAGTACAATAGTCTCATTTCTTTTCGCGTCTCCGTTTCAGTATAATGGTCGCGTCTTGGGCTCTCGTTTAAGTACAATGATCCCGTTCCTTTCGAGTCTCCATTTAAGTACAATGGTCTCGTCTTTGAGTCTTGTTTCAGTACAACAGTCTCATTTCTTTTCGCGTCTCCGTTTCAGTACAACGGTCGCGTCTTGGGCTCTCGTTTAAGTACAACGATCCCGTTCCTTTCGAGTCTCCATTTAAGTACAATGGTCTCGTCTCTGAGTCTTGTTTCAGTACAATAGTCTCATTTCTTTTCGCGTCTCCGTTTCAGTACAACGGTCGCGTCTTGGGCTCTCGTTTAAGTACAACGATCCCGTTCCTTTCGAGTCTCCATTTAAGTACAATGGTCTCGTCTTTGAGTCTTGTTTCAGTGCAACAGTCTCATTTTTTCGCGTCTCTGTTTCAGTACAACGATCGCGTCTTGGGCTCTCGTTTAAGTACAACGATCCCATTCCTTTCGAGTCTCCATTTAAGTACAATGGTCTCGTCTTTGAGTCTTGTTTCAGTACAACAGTCTCATTTTTTTGCGTCTCCGTTTCAGTACAACGGTCGCATCTTGGGCTCTCGTTTAAGTATAACGATCCCGTTCCTTTCGAGTCACCATTTAAGTACAATGGTCTCGTCTTTGAGTCTTGTTTCAGTACAACAGTCTCATTTTTTCGCGTCTCCGTTTCAGTACAACGGTCGCGTCTTGGGCTCTCGTTTAAGTACAACGATCCCATTCCTTTCGAGTCTCCATTTAAGTACAATGGTCTCGTCTTTGAGTCTTGTTTCAGTACAACAGTCTCATTTTTTTTCGCGTCTCCGTTTCAGTACAACGGTCGTGTCTTGGGCTCCCGTTTATGTACAACGATCTCGTTCCATCTTGTCCTATTTTCTTTGTGTTTCTGGTTACCGCCTGCGGCCGGTATACCTTTGCGTCTCCATTCGAGGATGGTTTCGTGTTAGATCCGAGGATCTTTTGATTTGTCATTCGAGGGTGACATTTCTTTTCTTCAAGTCCTTCCGAGGTTGGTCTTGTTGTTTTGTGTGGCTATTATTCGAGGATAGTAGTTCACTTTTCGAGCTTATTGATCGAGGTCAGTTTGTCTCTTTTGCAAAGTCTGTCTGAGGTCAGCTTTGTGTTTGGTTATCAGTCGAGGCTGGTATACCTTTGCGTCTCCATTCGAGGATGGTTTCGTGTTAGATCCGAGGATCTTTTGGATTGTCATTCGAGGATGGCATTCTTTTCTTCAAGTCCTTCCGAGGTTGGTCTTGTTGTTTTGTGTGGCTATTATTCGAGGATAGTAGTTCACTTTTCGAGCTTATTGATCGAGGTCAGTTTGTCTCTTTTGCAAAGTCTGTCTGAGGTCAACTTTGTGTTTGGTTATCAGTCGAGGCTGGTATACCTTTGCGTCTCCATTCGAGGATGGTTTCGTGTTAGATCCGAGGATCTTTTGGATTGTCATTCGAGGATGGCATTCTTTTCTTCAAGTCCTTCTGCGGTTGGTCTTGTTTTTGTTTTGTGTGGCTATTATTCGAGGATAGTAGTTCATTTTTTTGAGCTTATTGATCGAGGTCAGTTTGTCTCTTTTGCAAAGTCTGTCCGAGGTCAGTCTTTGTTGTTGATGGTTATCGCCTGCGGCCGGTATACCATTGTGTTTCTATTCAAGGAGGGTTTCAGTACTGGATCCGAGGATCCTGTGTGAGTTGTCATTCGAGGATGGCATTCTTCCCAGCATATCTCCACCTGGTTCTATCTCCGTTACCTATTCAGAGGTCAAAATCAAAAAATAATAAATAAATAAATGGGCAGATGACATTTCCATTACCCTCAGTGTGCAAATTTTCAGGTTTTGTTCGAATATTCAATCACACCACACCTTGAACGTCTAAAAGCTGTTGCAATTATTCATTCAGGTCTGCAGATGATTGAATAGGGGCAGCTGTAATACCTCAAAATTTGCCCTCTCATTTTCATGCCATTTAGCATATCCTTTCATACATTGCATTGCATTTAGATCACAATTGCATCATAAACATACATGAACATACATCTCCATTTGAGCTTTCACAGGTTGTGACTGGCCTTTATTTCTTCATGCAGCACGTGCACAATAATCTTAGAAGAAGCCAAAAGTTCTCGGTTGATTCATAGGAGTTTAAGCTGAATATCAGTTTTATGGTGCAGTTTGCAAAAGTTGTAACTTATGCTCGGAAACTCATTTTGGCTTGAAACTCAATAGTTTAGACCGTTTCATTATTCTCTACAACTTTTGTGTTCGGCTCGGAGGCCAATTCATCAAGGAAAATGGCGGGATTTATTTGTTTCTGAAATTTCGGTTTCGCCGATTAACTGTGCTAGCGGTATTCAAGAGTTTGTAACTTCTTATTGGGTCAACATGTCTGAGAGATTCATATGCCAAAAGTTTCGTCTTGATATCCTTTCCAACTTTTGGGTTTAGGCCGAGAACTAATTCTTTGAAGAAGATCTCAGAATGTGCGAGTCTTTAGAGTCGACATAGTGAAAAACAGTGTTGAACCGGTGAGTTTTGAACACTAAAAAATTCATAACTCTTGGATCGTTTATCTAATTGATGTCGTTTCGGTGCCTAAAATTCCGTTTAGATGTTATCTTCATTATGTGAATTCAGTTTTGGTTCGGTCCAAGCGGAAGGATCTCGAAAATGCGAATTACCAATAAGGTTCTTTGATGCACTGCATTGTCTGTCAGATTTTCTAAAATTCATAACTCGGTCAATTTTCATCGGATTGCACCCGTTCTTGAAGCGTTGGTTCAAAAATTTTATCCTCTTCAAGTTCAAAGACAAATGCGAGTTTGAACGGTGCTCCAAAGATTATCGTTTTGGTTTATTTCACAAAACTGAAGTGCTGAACCGAAGAAAAAGGTTGAAAGTGGTTTCACGAGAAAATTCATATCTCTCTCGTCGTTTGTCCGGTTGAGCTTAGATTTTAACACCAGGTCACTGACTCATAGATCTACAACTTTGCTGACAAAGTCGAGTCGAGATTATGCTCCTAAGAGGTTGACCTCGTCACATTTTCAAGTAGCGGACACCAAATAAGCCGAAAAAACAACTTATTCAGTGACGTCTTGCAGCTTAAACGTATCGATCGCACTCGATTTTGATCGTATGACGTTCGTTATTTTTGCATTGCAATCGTGATTCAGAGGCGGACGATGTTGTGGAAGGTTCAGAGTCGAAATTTCTTGCCGAAGATATTGTTATTTTCACTTAAGCCGAAATTCTACCTTTTGCCTTTCATTTTACACTCCACTATATATTCTTTTGACCCACAATTTGTCTCATAACTTCAATCATAATTTACAAACACCAAAAAACTCTCACAAACTCTCTCTAAAGGATCAAAGTTCATTCTCTCAACTCTTTCTCAAGAACACAACAACAACTTCATCAAGAACTCAAGAACACAACAATTCCGATCAAGCTTCCGATAGCCGAGCCGCCACGAACCACCACCTTCGGTCAACTTCACCACTGTGCGACCACCATCTTCCGCCGCCGGCAGCCACGCGGCCTCTCCTCCTCTCCTCCGTTCATGATCGCGTCTCACTTCCTCCGGATTCACAATTTCTTCGTCGATTCTTCATTCGGTAAGCTTCTTAAACTTTAATTCATGAATAATTGTTGCATTGTTTCTTGAATTGAATTTTGAAGTTGAATTCATATTATGGAGATTATGTGCATTGATTCTTGATGTGGTTGTTGATTGATGCTTGATTAATTGATCCTAATAATTGTTGTTGTGCATAATTGGAAATGATTGTTAAAATTGACATAGACTAATCGATGCATGTTAGATGTTTGATAAAATTCTTAAGAGAGTTAATTATTGTGACTTGATATTGATTGAAGTGCTTGACTTTTGAATTCATGTTTGTTTCATTGTGTAAATTCGGAATAGGATAGGTTGAAGCTTAATTGTTGATGTTGTTCATATGTCGCGTGTCGATAAGTGCGTTTTGGTCATATCTTCCTAACCGTAGCGCGTTTTCGCGAATGTGAATAGTGTAAATTGACTTTGTTGATTATTCCGGAGCCATTGGTAAACTTTTTAGTCGATTTCGGACAAATTTTTTCGGCTATTTCGCTACTGCCAGCCGATAAAATCGGCCAAAAAGTACCACTTCCGAGCGGAATTTTCAAAATCCGATTGCATATTTGAATCCGTTGGCACGTTTGCAAGTTACCATGCGATTTTCGTTCAATTCCGAGTCGGTGATTTTTGACGCGTTTTTTCGTTTTAAGGCTTTTTTAAGTTCGGTTTGGTGCAATTTTGATGCATTGATCTTGTTTTGACTTGTACTTATGTTTGTTGATCATTTTCCATTCATTGCATGTAAATTTATTTGATTTTGGTTTGAATTTGCATGTTGTTTATGTTAGAGCATAAGTGCTGCCCCGTTTTGAAACGTAAATTTCAATGCATGTCCATGACTCGTACATTCATCTTTCTATTTGATTTTGAGTTGTGAGACATAGGTGCAACTTCCGGTTGCACCTCTTTTTTGTTTCTAATGTGTTTGTTGAGTTCATACAAGGTTCTCGCAAAGATCTTAACGACGGTTGTTTGGTTGGTATTCCACTTTATTTGTGGGATACCTTTGGATTCAAATGATATTTTGTGTCGTTGTTTTTGTTTCGATTATGGGGGATCTTCACAAAGAAATTATGGAAGATGAGCATTTATTTTGCTCATGGGATATTACAAGGCTTGGCTTGAAGTTTTTTTGGATTTCTTTTATGTGAAAGAGTCGGCACTTCGACCAAGTAAGTAATCTCGATTCTCTACTTTAATGCATCATTCTAGTTGTATGCGACTTAGGATCATGTAACTTAAGGTGCATATTGAGCCCTCCCACCTGAGGCATTGGATTTATTTGTGATATATATTGATATGTGTCGATTTCGGAGTTTAGGGATTAGGTTACGAATTAGAGAATTCGATTCCTTTCACTTTCCCTTAAAATATCGTTTTTGCCCGTTTCGTCGCAATTATTAAAAATAGTTTTAGGTGTGATAAAATTCTGGAAAAATTCATGAGTGATCTTCTTCCTCTTAATTAATTTTTCATATTTTTTGTTTCCAAATTTGAGTGGTTTCAATATTTTATTTGGATTTTAGATCACAAGCTGTCCCAAAAAGGAAGGTTTTGGCATAAGGGACCGAAATCGATTTTTCCCCATAGGTGTGAGACCTATTTTTTGTATATGATTAATCACTGTAATTGGTGACATTTTGATGCTCATTAGGCATTTTTTTCATAATTTTTAGTGCCCTTTTTGATCCACTTTGTGGAGTTGTTTTTGGGTGATCATTCATTGCTACCTTGCTAGTCAAGTAATTGTTTTGGCACTTTGGTGCATAATTTTGTGGAATCCTTTTGGACAATGTGAGATAATGACTTTATTATTCCAGGGATTTAATTTCATAATTTTTAAAGGCTTTTTGCTATTTTTCCATGTCACCTAGATCCTAGGTTGATTCATGTGTCTATTTGCTCCATAACTTAAATGATAAGAAGGCATTCATGCCATTTTCTTGAAGGGATTTTTGGTAGATTTTAGGAGTTGATTATAGGTCATTTGCATGCCTTTAATTCCAGTCATATGTCATTTTTTGAACCATACTCATTTGGTTTGTTTTGGTGCTTTAAAGTGCATACTTATGTGAATTAACTTTAACCTAAACTAGATTCTCTTCTCCTCTAAATAATAACTTGAATTATGTGGAAATCATTAATGCCTATTCATGCATTCTAATTGCATCTCATACCTTGTATGCTACTGAACCATAATCATTTCATGCATATTCACATGCCATTTTTCCTTAACTTTCATCATGTGCGATCTTATGCGATTTTTGTTCGTTTCTTCTCATATCTTCTTCGCATTGCTCCATATGCCTAATCCATTGCATCCATGATTCTATTTCATTCATCCATCTTCATAAACATTCACTAATGACTTTGATGTTCATTTCATGTATTAATTCATGCTTGTAAGCCATATGCATTCATACTTCATCCATAAACCCTAACTTGCATTTAGGTGAACTTAGGTGAACTTTTTGTATATAGTTTGACATAGTTTGATCTTGTGAGATATCCTAGCATACTTAAGGACCTATATCATGTAGCTACTTACTTTAGAAGTCATGTAACCTTTAGGTACCTTCACCTTTAGACTTAGGTCTTATTTTGAACCCTAGTTCCATTCTAGGATGTTTATGGTACTTAATCGCTTTTATGCTTCGATTTTACTTTCAATATGCATTGTCATGCTAATCTTTGTTTTGTAGGGGGGAAGATTGAGGTAAGCATTACTTCATTCCTATCTCTTATGCATTTTAATTGTGTTTTCCTTAGCACTTTGTGCTTTTCTTATAGGTTTTCCCTTTCTTTAGAGACAACTTAACTTCCTTAGGAAGTAAGTTGATTTCTAAGCTCTCTTTTCTTCTTTCCTTTTTCTTTCTTAGGATTAGAATACCTCATTAACCATAGGACCTCTCTTATAAATAAACAAATAAAATTAGGGTTGTGTCTTAGTCCCCTTAGTTTGTCCTTTTTCCAACTTGAGTCACTCTTTCTCATCTCAAAAGAAAAGCAATAAAACACTTAATAAAAACCGAACAATCTTGTACGACACGAGACTTTGTTGCGGAGTGTTTATACGCGTCCTGTTTCGGGGCGAGGTGTAAATACTCACCGCGATGGATAGGTCTTAGTATGAGAATGTTCACAAACAAATTCAAAATACTTCTCTTAAAAGACCAAAAACAAACAATAAGCGACTATCCTGCGGGAACTTCTCTTCTCATCTCATTCACTCACAACGTGAACTCGCGACGACTTGTCTCATTTGCAAGACGGTAAACGCACTCGTACCAGACGAGCCTGCAACACCTGAGCATAGACATACGCAGTTCCAGATGTAAAAAACACAAACAAATAGTTCCCGCCTAGGTTAGGCGAACTACGTCAACTCTGATCCTCATTATCCCGATGAGGTACGTAGGCAGCGGGGTAGGGCCCGTTCGAGCACATTCTTTATTTTCCCTACATTTCCCCCTTTCCTTCCATTTTCTTATTCCAGTTTCTTTTCTCATTTCAATTCCAGTTCCAGTTAGAGGTTTTATTCAGCAGCAATTATATTTTCTCACCCTTTGAAACAAAACAAGCAAGCGTGGATCCCGTCGGGTACGACGGACGATCTGGGGTGCTAATACCTTCCCAGGTCGTAACCGACTCCCGAACTCAGATCTTTGGTTCGCAGGACCTTGTCCTTTCCTTCTTCCTTAGGTTTGTGCAACATTACCTTTCCCATTCTTTCGGGATAAAAATGTCTGGCTGGCGACTCTAACCTTTTCCGCGCCACTTTCGCGTTTGTACTAGGATGAAAATCCCGGGAGCGACACACACATACCTCAGAGATCCTACAAGTTTGAATATAGTGACATCGACATTGTCCTCCTTTTCACGCTTCTCCAACTTTAGATTAGGATCGACATGAGAAGATGCAATATTTGAATCATCCATTTTTAATCTCTTAAGTATTTCTTTGACATATTTCCTTTTATGCAACACTATACCTTGTTTGGTAATTTGAAATTTCATGCCTAGGAAATACGAGAAATTTCCCAAATATGACATTTCAAATTCCTTCTTTATTAGCTCGTTGAACTTCAACAAGTTCTCCATGTTATTTCCAGTTACTAGAAAGTCATTAACATATAATAAAATGATGATTATATCTTGTGCCATGACCTATACATAGACACCATGCTTAGACATGCATTTGATGAATCCCAATTCGACTAAGTATGAGTCAATTTTCTTATTCCATGCCTTAGGTGCCTTTTTTAGACCATAAAGGGCTTTTTTCAACTTGTACACTTTCCTTTCTTCCTCATGCATCACAAAACCAGGATGTTATGTGACACACACAAATTCATCTTGGGGACCATTCAAAAATGGTAATTTCACATTTAAGTGAAATGTTAACCCACCTTGCTTGCATTCCAAGGCTACCACCAATTTGATAGTCTCCAATATCGCTACTGGTGCATATACATAACAGTAGTCGAGTTCTGATCTCTGAAGAAATCCTCAAGCTACAAATATTACATTATGTTTTGCAATCGACCCATCAGGATTGTGCTTCAACAAGAACATCATTTCACTTTGATAGTTTTTGTGTGTGTTGGAAATTCGACAAACTCCCCTGTATTGTTTCTTTCGATCACTCGTAACTCTTAGGCCATATCCCCCTTCCATTGTTTACTCTTTAAGGTCTCACTATAGTTGATTGGTTCAACACCTGCAAGAAAAGTGAAATGAACCAAAACTCCATCTGGTGTGACTTTATTATCACCAACCACTTCACGGTATTGAAGCCTTATTGGGATAACTCTGGTTCTTTGAGATATTTGGCTTGTGTTAGTCACACCCTCTCTATTGTCTGCTCTGATTTCGACTGTGACTGAAATTTCATTAATTGGAATTTCTCTGTGCTCACCACTTTCTTCATCAATGCCATATCTCAATAATTGTTTGTTAGTCGCATCACCTAAATTCTAATTCTGGACCGATTTCTCATCAATTAGAATGTCTCGAATCATCATGATCTTATCATCAATTGGATTGAATAGTCTGTATGCTCCAGTTTTGTAATTTCCTACCAGAATCATAGGTTCACTCTTATCATCAAGCTTCATTCTCCTAGCATCAGAAACATGCTTGTAGCAAATAAATCCAAACACTTTATGATGACTAATTAATGCTTGTTTTCCACTCTATACTTATTCAGGAACCTTGTTCTTAAGTTTCTTGGTACAAAACTTGTTCATAATATAAGTAACAGTGGTAAAAACTTCATTCCATAATGATTTTGTTAAGTTCTTTTGTTTTAACATGCATCTTTCCATATCCAATATAGTTCATTTTTTTGGTATTCCATTATGTTAAGGTATATAAGGAGAAGTTACCTCATGATTGATACTGTGTTTTGCATAGAACTTTTCAAATAAATTGGACGTGTATTTGTGACCTCCATTTGTCCTTAAAACTTTGATATTTTTTCACTCTGTTTTTCGACAAGTGTTTTGAATCTCTTAAAGATTGAAAATACATCGTCTTTGCGCCTGATCACCTAGGTCTAAATCTTTCAACTATACTAATCTACAAATGAGACAAAATATATATTTCCACCAATGAAATGATCCTTAAATGGGCCACATGCATGTGTATGTACTACTTCGAGTATGCAGGAGGATCTCATTAGAATAGTTGAAACGGAATACTTTATGGATTGCTTCCCTACTAGTAAATTATCACAACATTTGTTGAGCATCACAAGACTTGGAATACCAATGACCATATATTGAGTAATCAGTTGATTGAGTGACCTAAATACAAATATCCAAACCTCAAATGCCACAACCAACTATCCTTATGGTCGACAACTATTTTTAGACATTGTACCTCAGTCGAACTGATCATGGTCTGAAATGTCATATTCTTCAACAGAGGATATTTTAAGACCAAATTAGTCTTGGTGTCGAACAATTCTAAGGATCCATTCTTCATAACCACTGAGAAACCTTTTTCAACTAGTTGTCCAACACTTAGCATATTTCACTTTATTTCATGTATATATAGTTCATATTTAATCATAGTTTTTTCTCCATTATTCCTTTGAATAACTATGTTACCAATAACTTCTTCTTTCAATGAGTTATTATTTGAACAAAACCGACCTTGCTTTTCTTTGAATCCTTGAAATATGCTAACTACACTCTTCAATCAGTCATATGATTTGAGCAGCCTGTGTCGAGGAACTAGATCTTAGAGTCGACATGCTCACATGCGACTCCATCCATAAGCACCATACCTTTATAATCATTTGAATCTTGATGTGAAAGGTTTTCTCCTTCATCATCCTTGCCTTTTTTTCGCTCCATTGTCTTTATAATAACAATAATTCTTGGCCATGTGATCCCACTTTTCACAATTATAACAACACACGCTTTTCTTCTCCTGTTTTCTCTTTCATCATCCTTGCCTTTTTCGCTTTCTTGTCTTTCTTATAACAATAATTCTTGGACATGTGACCCCACTCTTCACAATTATAACAATGAACTCTTTTCTTCTCCTGTTTCTCTTTATGATATAAGGTTCTTTATCCTCTTTTTGAGGATTCAGAAGCCTTATCGTCAACCTTATGCTTTTGAGGGTTCACGTAAGACTTCTTTCATTGAGTCTTGTCTCTTTTGCCCTTGAACTAGTTGGAACCACCACACTTCTTCCATGTTTGGACCTACAGTGCTTGGATTGAATCTTAAACCCCTTTCGTTTCGAAAATTCTTAACTCATGTGCCTCTAACGAACCAACCAAATCTCCCAATTTTAAGGTTTCAAGATTGTTGGATTCTTGAATGGCTACAATAATGTGATCAAAGTGAGAGGTCGATGTACACATTACATTCTTCACTACAACCTTTCATGAGATGAACATGATTCTGCACTTTCAAGACAGAGTCTGCAATCTTTTCATATTCTCCCATCTGCAATAACTCATATTGTTTTTGCAGTGTCTACAAATTTACAACTTTAACCTTCTCACCACCTTCATAATACCTGTCAAGAATATCCCATGCCTCATTCGTCAATTCAACATGAGAAATTCGATCAAAATTCGTCATATCTACTGCAGATTGAATACAAAAAACAGCCTTGCAATCTTTCTTCTTGGCATCATTGTGAATGATTCTCTGAGCATCATTTGTGTTGTTAGTAAGCTCAAGAACACCATTACTAACCACTTATAGGGTTTCATGAAAACTAAACAACAAACACGTCTGTTTTCTCCATCAGATCCAATTTTTTCCATCAAGAACATGAAATGAGTTGGGAATACCATTGCTAGCATTCATCTTTGTAGCAAATACAATTCACAATCCCTAGAAACATGACCACCAACGGACACTCCTTGAATTTCCGATTAAGAAGAATGAATCAAAAACTCTAGATACCAATTTGTTAATGCATAAGCACTTGGCTGAGGAAGGAATGATAGAGTAAGAGATAATGAAAGTAATTGTATTAAAATGAATTGTTGAGAGTTATCTACACATATATTTATATACAATAAGTTACTTGTAACCTAAGTAGGTAGCATAACAAACTAACTAACTTACTAACCAAGTAACTAAACTAGGATTATATGAAAATAAAAAACACATACTTGCTTACACTTATGAGCTTTTCATTACTACAAATATACCCATTTTATCTCGGGCACAAAGGGGATTATACCTCAGTTAGACAAGCATGGCAACGAAGAGCGACAAAAAAAAGCCTGCCATTTGATCCATTGGTTTATGAATAACCAAATGGATTGTTGAAATGATCATTGGTTCGATCCTTAACAGCTTTTATATTATTTTCAAAACCATCTTGCACGTGCCACATATCTCTCGATTTTTGTTAATAACCGAAGAAAAAAACATTATCTATGTCGATTTTGGTATTATAATCAAGGGACATCAATGAAATAACTACATAATCAAAATTTAAAAGAACACAATTGGTAATTATATACAGACATCATGTGTAGGGATAGATTTGAACCCACGATATTCCATTTATTTATTTTTAATAAGATGGACTTTAACCACAACGTCATTTACTAAAATAAATAAATAAATAAAGGATCACAAATATTCTATAAATTTTTAAATATATATATAAAATTTTAAAATTAATTAATTAATTATATTTAAATATAAAGGCAAAAAATGTATTTAAACTAAAAAATGAATTCCGTAATTTTTTTAGTGAATTTGAATATATTAAGAGAAATTATGTTTTAAGTTTAACAAAACGGTCCAACCTAATACAATTCAGCCCAACTTTAAGTCGTGAATTTTCAACTTGTGGTGTGAGTCCACCCAACACTATCAACTCTTTTTTCTCTCTTTTTTTTCTTGTGTGGCCGCCTCCGTTCAAGACTTCACATATGCAACAAACAACATCACTTGTAATAAAAAGTTACTATTTTTTGATGCTTAAATTTTCAAGAGATGGATGAAACTAGAGATGTTCAATGAAACTAAAATTATTAAATTATATATTAATTATGATATTTTGATAACTTTAAATTGCAATCTATATACCTGTACCCCCACAAATTTTAAAAAATGCCCATTTTAACCTTAAAATATTTTATTATATTATTATTTTATTATTATTTTTTTTACCATTTGTGTCAGACCGTCAGATTAAAGTAAAAATTTGTCCAAAAATATACGTTCCGGAAGACTTTGGGGATGAGTTCCGGTACGTAAATTAACATACCGGAAGACTTTATGTAAGTCTTCCGGTATTGTGCTCTTACAATACCGGAACACTTTCATAAAGTCTTCCGGTTTGATTTTTTTTTTTTATTATTTAAGTTTTTTTAATTCATTTTTTTAAAAAATATTTTTATTTTGTAGGTGCAGTACCTTTATACGAAAAAGAACCGATATGTGTGAATACATCAGATGTATTTACAACGATAGAGAGATTTGGTACACGAGAAGAGGTGATAAGATGGGTCAAAGACACCGGATTACGAAATAAAGTGACGGTCGTCATCACTCGTTCAGATACACAAACAGGCAAGAGAGGAAGAAAGAACAAAATAATATTTGGTTGCGATAAAGGTGGGAAATACAAGGATATTCGTAGTGGAATAGAAAGTGCGACGAAAAAATGTGGATGTCCATTTAAGATCAGGTCGATTCCGACAAAAGATGGATCTGGATGGAAGATTGATGTAAAATGTGGCGTTCATAACCATGATTTACCCGATAGATTAGAAGGTCACTCATTTGTTGGTAGGTTGACAGCGGATCAGAAGCAACATGTTGCTGATTTAACAAAGAGAAAGGTTGCACCCAGAAATATATTGCATTCCTTGTACGAGCGAGATCCAGATTGTGTCACTCGTATCACACAAATATACAAGCAAAAGAGTATGATGGAAAAAGAGATAAGAGGTCCTAGAAGTGAGATACAACATTTGTTTAAGCTTATCGAGGCTGCAGGTTATGTTTATTGGAGTAGAAAAAGAGATGACTCTGAAGTTATTAAAGATATATTTTGGGCACATCCAGATTCAGTTAAGTTGTTGAATATGTTTCCTATTGTGTTAGTTATGGATAGCACTTATAAGACAAACAAATACAGACAACCTTTGTTTGAAATTGTTGGCATGACATCTACCGAGTTGACTTTTGCTGTCGCATTTGCGTATATTGAGTCTGAGCAGACTGAGACTTTTTGTTGGGTGTTAGATAAGCTTAAAAAATTGTTTGTGAAGAAAGATTTATTTCCACAAGTTATGATGACAGATAGAGATCTTGCTTTGATGAAAGCCATTGAAACTGTGTTTCCGAAGACAAATAATTTGCTATGTCAGTTTCACATTAACAAAAATGTTGGTGCAAAAAGGAAACTATTAGTGGATCCTGATAAGCAGGAGTCAATTGGCAAATTATGGACGGATGTTGTATGGCCTAGTGATGAGGTTGAGTATGCACAACATTTAAAAGAACTTGAGCAAGAGTGTGTTGATTGTCCTAAATTTTTTGAGTACGTGAACGACACATGGTTGACACCACATAGACAAAGGTTTGTTTGCGCATGGATTAATCGAGTCCTACATATGGGTAACACGACGACTAATCGGTATGTTTTGATTTAGATCCCAAAATATACTTTTTGTGAATTTTGTATTTTTCTTACTTAGTTTAAATATGTATTATTATAGGGTTGAGTCTGCTCATTGGAAGTTAAAGCAGATGTTGGGAAACAGTATTGGTGACATGGTCAAATGTTGGGAGGCCATGAATGACAACTTAAAGATACAAATTAGCAACATTCGAGCTTCTTTTCAAAAGAGTGTGTATGAAGTTGCACATGTCCATTCAAGTCCATTTTACACATATTTACGTACTTCAGTGTCGCGAGCTGCATTGAGGCGCGTTGCTGAAGAGTTAAATAGAGTTGATTATATTGGAACTAACAAAGACAGATGCCGATGTACTCTTAGATCCACCTATGGATTACCTTGCGCGTGTGAGTTGGCAGGGTATAGAATTAGTGGTATTCCGATACCAATTGAGGCTGTGCATGTACATTGGAGGAAACTAAGTATGGAAATTAAGTTGGAAGAAGACTTAGATGAGGAATCAGATGTGGGTATGAAATCTGCAATGGATGAGTTATGGAAAAGGTATAGGTCACAAGATGTTGTTGGAAGAAGGGCATTACATAGTAGGGTTTATGAACTTGCATTTCCCACAACGACTTCTTTGTTAGCACCACCTGAAAAAATAAAGACAAAAGGTGGAGTCAAGAAAAAAGACAAAAAACCTGAAGGGTATGATGTTTACAGGGATCCTTCGTATCATGAATATGTTGAACAAGCATCACAATCTTCACAACAACAATCTCAACCATCACAAAATTCAAAAAAGAAATCTCAGCCATCTGAACCATCACAACCTGTGAAAAAGAAGTTAAAATTAGCACAAACTTCACAGTCATCTAAACGGTTCATCCTTCAATTTCCTTATCATATTAGGTCATTTATTGATGACGTTGTCAACGTAATGTCAGATGGTAATTGTGGATTTAGAGTGATTGCTTCATTGCGGGGTTATGCCGAAGATGGTTGGCCAATGGTTCGTCGGGAATTAGAATTGGAAATTATACATAATGAAAGATCAACTTTATATGCCAATTTATTTGTTGATCGGTTAGCTGAAGTGAGAGATTCTTTGAAGATAGAGGGAAGTGGTTCTCAACCAATAAATAAATGGTTGACTCTACCAGATATGGGTTACGTGATTGCGAATCGGTATAACGTGGTACTTGTCTGTCTAGGAGTCGAATGTTTGACTTTCTTCCCTATGACAACTACATTCTCACCGAATGTCTCATTTTATTGCATTGGATTTGTAAACTCAAATCATTGGATTCAGGTAAACATTGTTATAATTTGATATTATTAGTAAATTATTTGAGTAACATTAAATAATGTATTGTTTAATTTTGAATATAGGTTAACATGAAAGAAGGATTTCCATTGCCACCAGTGACAACAGATTGGAGGAACTTTCGTTCTCCAGCAGCAACATCGTGGATGGTAGGATTTGCTGCGCGTCTACAACATTGGCAACAACTTACGCCTATATTACAAACTCATTATAAATTATAAACTATGTTATTCATTTTTATTCATGAATTATATTATATGTTTTAATTTCATTATGTTTTTCATTTTTATTTTCACTTAAATAACATATAAGATAAATTGGATTCAGGTAATCATTTTTATTTTGTCGAAAAACTATAAATAACATATAACATAAATATCATTTCAAATGTCAATATATTAAGAAACAAAGTCTAAGAAATAATATGACATAAACATAACTAAACATCACTGTGAACGAGCAATACGTAAAGCTGCAAACAGATCAGCAAAATGTGGATCATCCTCTTCAGCTGCATTCTGCTGAAGGTAGCGATGAATCAAGGTAGACACAGAACCCCATGCAGGATCAGATGGTCCCGCATCGTAATCAGGAATAGATGCAACTGGCGGCTCATCATAGGTAGGAGGTACCAATCGAGGATGGGAAACACGATAATACCACTCAAGGTATCCATCCTCTACCTCAAATGGGATAGTCGCCCGTGCAGCAGTACGAATCACCTGGCCAACGCTCTGGGTGTAACTGATCCACTCAATATCAATGTCACCAGCCATCCTAGGATCAATGGGTGCAGGTGGAATGGACTGACGGTATCCAAACTGTCGAAGACACCTGTCAGGCATGTATGGAACAATAGTATCTCCCCACCTCAAACAACCCCAGAATAGAGACATCTCATCAAAACGACGATGAACTCTATGATCCTCGAACGGCCTCCATATGACATCAGTCGGTGTCAGCTCATCCATAATGGGTCGCAACTCATCCACCTTTAACGCCCCCTGTTTGTACGTCCACCTCATCGCTCGCGGGAGTCCACAGTTCTGAGCAGGTATCCAATTCTCTCCTTTTTTCCCAAGTGTAGGAAAATACTCGTGAATCCAACACTGTTAAAAAAACAATAACATAATAATTAAATATAACATAATGAACATAATAAAATTAAAATTAGACTTAAAAGAAAATCAATAAACTAAATTTAAATATATAACTTTAACATAAGAAAATCAATAAACTAAATTTAAATATATAACTTTAACATAATAAACTGAATTTAAATATATACCTGTAGGAGAGTCGGATAACCACCAAGCTGTTTGCAGCTAAACATAGACGCATCTCCAAGAAACCTATACAATGTCACCAATGCAGCTGTTGCCCAACTATAGGTGGACAACGCATCCAGGTCCCTAAATAATGCCAAGTATCGCGCCTCCACGAGTGTAAATGACTTATCCGCAAAGATGGTGCAGCCCACTAACACCATCAAATAACATCTGGTCGCAAATGCCCATGATGAAGCTGCTCGATGCTCTACGAATCGATCATATAACCACTCTATCTTGAAGTACGTTCCTCTGCACTCACGAACCTGGAAAAGTGCCACTCTCGATGACACTCAAAGATAGTCAACCGCCCACTCAATGGCTAACTCCTCACTGATGGGTTGAGGGTTCCAGAATATCCCCCTAATAGGCAAATGAAGCAGACATGCCACATCATCTAGAGTAATCGTCATTTCACCGAACGGCAGGTGAAATGAAGATGTCTCTATATGCCATCTCTCCACAAATGCAGAAACCAAGTTTGCATCAATCTTCTTCAAACTCGATCTCTGTAAGGAAGCTAAACCGGATCTCGATATGATACCCTCAATCTCCGGTGGAAGCTGCTGTGGAACCATCTGGGTCAACTTCAACCCATGTCCCGCCACCTTCAATTCCTTCTTTGCCCCCCTCTCCTGAAATCAAATAAAATTAAACAAATTAGATAAACAAATTATATAATTTCGGTTATTATTCAAAACTAAATAATTATAATTTCCTTACCTCACCCAACCATACACGTCTCGCCACGTGATGCTCGTACGAAACCAAAATACTGGTATCGTACAGACCACCAGGATACCCCACAGGGTCAGCTGCAGCTGCAGATGTACCAGCATCATCTGCGCGTGTCCTACTCGTCTCGCCCCGTCCCATCGATCGCACTGGAATCCTCTCATCTCTGCCGCGTGATCGCACCACTGAAAAAAAAACAGAAAAAAAATTATTTAATAAAAAAAAAAAAAAATTTCCGGAAGACTTTCTTGAAGTCTTCCGGTACACACAAAACCATTCCGGAAGACTTCATCAAAGTCTTTCGGTAGGCAATTTTAAAAACAACATTCCGGAAGACTTTGATGAAGTCTTTCGGTAGTCATTTAAACCATTCCGGAAGACTTTCATAAAGTCTTCCGGTACCGGAAGACTTTCACAAACTCTTCTGGTACAAAATTTTACATTCCGGAAGACTTACTTGTAGTCTTCCGGTAAACACGTGCGAAAATCAAAATTTTTTTTCTCTCTGTAACTTTTGGACGAACGGTAAAAATGGAAAGTGAATTTGAATTAATAACTATTTATATGAGGGCAATTTGGTCAAAAAAAAATTGCTGTGGGGGTATGGGTATAACTGGGGGGGTGTGGGGTAAACTCTTCCACCCAACACTATCAACTCTTTTTTCTCTCTTTTTTTTCTTGTGTGGCCGCCTCCGTTCAAGACTTCACATATGCAACAAACAACATCACTTGTAATAAAAAGTTACTATTTTTTGATGCTTAAATTTTCAAGAGATGGATGAAACTAGAGATGTTCAATGAAACTAAAATTATTAAATTATATATTAATTATGATATTTTGATAAGTTTAAATTGCAATCTATATAATAAAATCAATAGTTGAATTGAAAGTTTTTATCATTGAAATCATGTTGATAAAATTTAATATTAATTGTAAATCATTTGACATGTTAATAGGATGTATAAAATCAAACATTTTACGAAATTTCATCAAAACAATTAGTTTCATCCAATCATATTCATCTATTAAATGATTTTCGATTGATTTTAAAATTTTATAAATATAATTTATATGATAATAAGTTTCAAAATCAGTATTTTAATTAAAAAACTATTTTATAACAAAATTATAATATTTTAATAAATGATTTTATAAAATTTATATTTAAAAAATTATTTTAAAGGTAAAACAATCATTCTCTGAGATTTGATTTTTTTTACCAAAATACTCCACTTTATTAAAAAAATTCAAAATAATCCACTTTTCATATTATTTCCCAAAGTACCCTAGTTTGAGAAAAAAATTAAATGCTATCTCCATATCAATTGACGACAAACCGACAACGTTATAGGCTTAAGAGGTGTCACCAATTAGATCAGAGACACCATATGATATCTCCAATCTAATTGGAGATAATGTGTTAAATTTGAATGTTGTCACCAATTCATTTGGAGACAGAGTGCTGCAATGTGTTATTTTACTATAAATAGATGTGACATGATCAATTATTTTCACATTTTTTCTCATATTAATGTAATTAAAACTCTTTTGTGAGATGTGAATTTCTTAGATGAATCTGAGGAATTTTTTTATCCAAATATCCCTCATTTGGAGACAGAGTGCAATGTGTAATTTTACTATAAACAGGGTGCAATGTGTAATTTTACTATAAATAAAGTTTCAAGCAACTACATAGGGAGTTGAATAGTTGATTAGACGAAGACATACATGAAGGTGAAAAAATTCAAAGTATTGAGATACTAGATGCGCTGCGTGGGTGAGTGCGAGTTAAGAATGACAATGATGCGAGGGAAGTGATGTTTGAACCAAATAAAATCGATTTGATTTTTTAATCATTTATAAATGTTGGGTTTATCAGTTCTGATTATAATTTTTATTACAACAACCAAACTGATATCATTTGGTCCAAACATGACTTCCCTCACATCCTTGTCATTTTTAACTCGCACCTACCAACGCAGCGCATCCAGTCTCTCAATACTTCAAATTTTTTCGCCTTTAGATATGTCTCAGTCTAATCAATGATTCAACTCCCTCAGTAGTTGTTTGAAACTTTGGAACTTCTAGAAGAGCATCTCCATCATAGGCTTCTCTCTCTCTCTCTCTCTCTCTCTCACACACACACACACACACACACACACACACACATAAATCACTTTCATGCAGCGACGACGATACATGTTATCACTAATACAAAAATATGAGAAGAAACGTTAAAATAATTGATCACACCACCTCTATTTATAGTAAAATTACACATTGTACATTGTCTCTAAATAAATTGACGACAACATTCAAATTTAACACACTATCTCCAATTGGATTAAAGATACCATGTGGTGTCTTTAATCCAATTTGTGATATCTCTTTATCCTACAAAGCAGTCTCCAATTCATATGGAGACAATGACTCCCAAAAAATAGGGTATTTTAGAAACTAAATTGAAAAAAAAATATTTTAAAATTAAAAAAAAAAGAAGATATCTGGATAAAAAAACATCTCACAAAAGAGTTTTTATTACATTAATATTTATATTTTGTTTTTGCGAGTAACTAAAATAAAAAGAAAGCAAAAAAGGGTTTTAGTGTTTTTTATTTGACAAAGGGGTTTAGTTTTAGCTATAAGTAGAAGAAATTGCTTCGAAAGAAGAAAAAAAGTATTAAAAGAAGACATTGAATTTTGATATTTAAATCCTGATTGCTCAAGGAAAACAAGAATCAGAAAGATGGGTCAAGCTGAAAGTGCTGAAGCACAATCTACCACCACAACCGCAGTGGATTCGAATTCAAATTCTGATTCCAATTCCTCTAATCCCACTTCCCTGGAATCCGTAATCGCAGGTTGATTTTTCCTTTTGATTATTTTTTCAAGTTTCATCACCGACGCGCATAACATGTTTGTGTTAATGTCAAGCTGAAATTTCAATGTGATTTTGTTTTATTTCAGAAGCTGCTGCATATGGAAATCAAAACACTGAGGTTTGTTTGTCTTCATTTTAATAACAAAAATCGATTTTAGCAAGTTGGGCGGATGAACAATTCAATGAAAAATTGGAAATTTATTGAATTTTCAGAATGTTGAGGAAATGGCTCAGAAAGCTCTTGAATGCCCTTGTATTGCTGACCTAAGAAGTGGTGCTTGTGGGTTTCAATTCTCAGAGGCTTTTCTTTGTTTTCTCAAGAGTACTTCTGAAGAAAAGGTTTGTGCTAATGTTTTACTTCATACTTTGCTTTATTCTTACAGTTAAAGTAGTTTTCTGAATTACCTTAGAGTTTGAGTTTTTGTTTACTGAATGAAGAGCTAAAGTGTGGTGTGAAACTGATTTGGCTGTTAGTTGATGAAAACTTAACATGTTTAATTTGATGTGAGATTAATGAATTGTAATGGAGTTGGTGCATACTTTGTTTGTAGTTTAGTATTTCTTCAATATTGGTTACTCTCAAGGTTTCAAATGAAATTTGCACTGCGGTTCATGATATGACATAATTATTGTCAAATACCGTCAGTGTAATATCAATGACGTTCTTTGGACTCGCTGCAATGGTAAATATCTGCCGATATTGCGGGTTTTTCCGTCATAATCCACTTTGAGGCACCACAATGCAGCCGGTATGGCAGGATTTTGCCTCTCCGCCATGGACCTCCATCTGCCATTGAAAATACTGGATACTGTTGGTGCAACCGCAATATACAGTTTTTAAGATATACATTTTTTAACAAAGTGGTATCTGTTACGATTCGCGACTGCAGACCGACTTTTGTTTGTTCTCTTAGATCTTTGCAACAGAGAGGCCTGTTTGCTTGAGGTCTTTATTTTTTCTTTTTGAAAACTGTTTTATAAATAATTGAGAAACTTCTTTTAGGACCAAAAATAATCTATTTGGTAATATTAATATGAAAACGATTTCGGAGAATAGAAAAGCTGGTTTAGAAAATTTAATATGAGAACATGTTTAGAAATAGAAAGGGTGCAGAGTGGTAGACTAAAGAACATTCAGCCGCAGTTGATGCTAAGTAGTTATGGTGGAGAGATTGTCTGGTGCTACTGGCGAACAAGAATACAAATAACAGAATAAATTGTCATAACAAAACAGTTCTAGGTTGTTTTTGTTTTATGGCTCTTAAAATATTTTATTTTCAGGTATTGAATTTCTATATTCTTCATCAAGTGTTAAAATGTGCTATTGCTCCAATTTTGTAGGGCTCGGACTGTGTAAATCCATTTGTTGCTCTGCAGAGCTGCATCAAAGCCAATCCAGATGCGTTCTCTAATGACATTCTAGGCGAAGATGAGAGCACGGAGTCGGAGCCAGTCCAAGAATACAAAATAATTCCTCCCGATTGGTCTATGGAATCGAAAAAATCTAAAAAATCAAAATCGAAGCTTTAAGGGAAGAGCTTCAACCTACTCGAATAATAGAATGAATGTCAAATTCATTTTAAATTTGTATTAGCTTTGCCTAATTGAAAACATTACAGGTTGGATTAGGGACTGAAATATTTTCTATATTCACTAATGATTAGAGTGTTTCACCTTACTTTTTAATTTTTTTTCTTCCATTTTCAACTATTCATATAGGAAACAATGAAAACAGGAAAAAGAAAAAAGCTGTAATGGGATTTTATCTATTTGGTAGATGAATATGGACTTGGTTGATCATTAATGAATAGGTTAAGGTGTTACGACTCATTCCCTATCCAATGAACATAATTTCATGAGTTAGAGTGTTATTATCATATGATTTTCAGGTGTTCAATATGCACATATACCTTTTAATCCTTTTATATTATGGTTAATGATGTTCAAAATTATAATTAATTATGTTGAGTATATGTTAATAAACGGAAACATCTTTTTTATGTTTAATAATCTCAACTGAATTGCATTAACATGGAAAGGAAAGTTCCTATCTTTGGACGGGCGTGTTACGCATATCAATTTAGCTTTAGACGCAATCCCTCTATTTTATATTTCATTCTATAAAGCTCCTTTAGACGCAATCCCTCTATTTTATATTTCATATTCTATAAAGCTCCTAAAATCATCATTCAGGAAATGATCAAAATCCAACGTCTTCTTATAAAATGGTCAAAAACATAAAAAGCAAATCAATTGGGTTTCATGGGAAATAATTTGTAAGCCAAATATAGATGGTGGCTTGGGGTGAAAGACATTGAGAACTTTAACAAGACTTTACTTTGCAAATGGGTCTGGAGAACCATTTCGATTCGGATGATAAACACGATTTATATACCATTTTCTAGAGTGCAAATCTGGAAATGTGAAAGGCCTAATCCTAGACTCTTTGTGGTGGGTTAATTGTCGAAAGTGGTATATTTGGTGGAGAGATATTAGGTTTTGCATTGGGGCTTGCAGTCAAGATGCTAATTAGTTAGGGAATTTTGTCTCCTGCAAAGCCCGACTCTTGTATTGATATGTGGAGGAACAATTGGCTTGGTGTTGAACCTCTTATGCTGCAATTTTTCTCTGTATTTTGCTGTTTGCAGGTGTCTTAGAATCAAAATTAGTGATTCGAAAGTGGACAAATGACATTTGGCAGTGGTCTTTCTCTTCATCACAGTGTCCACTGTCGGTTGCTGCATCATCAAAGAGTGATGAGCTCAATAGCGTCTTATCTTCGTTATCTCCCTGAGCCTTTACCAAAGACAAGTTTGTTTGGTGGCACGATCTTGTCGAATTTTTCGTAAAATCAATTTTTCTTTGTCTCCAAGCTTTATCTAGCAGCAGTGTCCTCATTTCTACTAATCTTGTGATGATTCTACGTAATATGTGGAAAGCTAACATCCCTTCTAATATTCAAGTATTCCCGGGGTGGCTTCTCCTCAATCGTCTTCAAACTAAAGGCTTCTCCTCAATCGTCTTCAAACTAAAGATAAACTGACAAAGTGAGGTATCATCCCGACCAGAATAAAATGGATTTCCCTTTGTGCCTTGTTAATAATGAATCTCACATTCACTTGTTCTTGTTCTGTCTAAAACTTGAGTTAATTTGGAATAAGATGCTGGATTGGATAGGGCTTGACCGACTCCCCACAACTTCATCTATTATCGGCCATGTCCTGAATTTTGATAGGATGATGAAAGGTAATATCATCAAATATTTTAGGCTCTTATTTTGGTTTGTGACTGTTAGGGCAATTTAACTTCCTAGAAATGATATCCTTTTTACCGGAGGGCTTCATGATGTAATCGATCTAGTTTCTTTGGCTAAATCTCTTTCATAGAATTGAGGAGATGTTAGATTTAAGGGTGCTTTCCTTTGTGATAAGAAATATTGGATAATAAATCCTTTTATCGAATGTATTCGCTAGAGTATCAAAAGTTTTTCTCTCCTCTTTTATATTTTATATTAGGTTGAATACCTCTTATGCTCTCGTTAACACGTCTTTGTTTATAAAAGAAATAACAATTACACTGTATTTAAATTTAAACCAATTATATTAACTTCAATTTTATTAAAATAAATTTTACTAAATTCAATTATATTAAAATCAATTTTGTCTATAGTCAATCAAATCTACCATCATTCAATAATTTGAACTTGAAAGTCAATTAAACGTTTGAATTTCTACCTTTGTGGGACTGAACAATGACGAGCATAATGGGTGGACCCAATACTCCATAGGCTAAAAACAAAAATGTCTGCGATTCTCTGCATGCGTCTTTTTAGTACTGAAAAACCTTAACTTTATAAGTACTATATCTATATATAATAATTTTGCTGACACAAAAATAATATATAAAAATATATATAATGATGCAAAATTTGACCAAAATACCTATATTAAACATAAATAAATAATAGATGAAGTCCACTTTCAACAATGGTAGGTGCTAATTAAATAGGTAAGAGTTGTTTTCTAGTTTAGCCGTCATTCAAATATGTTTCTATATATCTCTTGTTTCATAGCCTCTTATTCAACACAAAATCAAGAGATTGAGAAAGTAAGTGTGACATAAAGCCTTAAGAATGGAAGTAGCACAAGGAATGCACATGAAAGGAGGTGATGGAGAAGAAAGTTATGCACACAACTCAATCATTTTTCAGGTATCCGTCGTTTTTACAAGTAAAAAATGACAGTTAATTCACATTGCAATGACCGCAATCAGTATTGTAACACCAGGATTAACACTGGTCACGCATATGTTTGACTAATATTTTATATTTTATGTCACTATAGGGTAATGTGATTTCTTCTACAAAGCTGATAAGAGAGGAAGCCATAACTAGCCTATACTCCAGCACACTTCCTAAAAGCCTTGCAATTGCAGATTTGGGTTGTTCTTGTGGACCAAACACTTTATCAGTGGTATCAGAAGTTATCCAAGTTGTGGAGAACCTTTGCAAAAAGTCGAATCATTCGTCTCCCGAATACAAAGTATATTTAAACGATCTTGCAGGAAATGACTTCAACAGCGTCTTTAGGTCACTCGATAGCTTCAAAGAGAAGCTACGAGATGAAACCAAAACCGGAATAGACCGCTGCTATTTCTTCGGAGTACCTGGTTCTTTCTATGGAAGACTATTTTCTGATCTGAGTTTGCATTTCGTCCATTCTTCTTACAGCGTTCATTGGCTGTCAAAGGTTCCGGAAGGTTTAGAAAATAGTAAGGGTGCGATTTATATCAACGAAACGAGTCCTTCGGATGTTATTAAAGCTTACTATGAGCAATTTGAAAGAGACTTTTCAGTTTTCATCAAGTGTCGCGCAGCGGAAATTGTTGAAGGAGGTCGCATGGTGTTATCGATTTTAGGAAGAAGAGGTGATGATCCATTCAGTAAGGAAAGTTGCGACCTATTGGATCTTTTGGCCACTGCTCTTAATCACATGGTTTTAAAGGTACATAAATATAAATATCTCCGTCTTTTAGCTTAACCAGATATTCTAAATTCGAATCCTGTTCTAGACATGCAACAACGTTAAATATGAATATAATATTAACTATTAGTTGTTTTATTTTGTGCTATATAGGGACTTATTGACGAAGATAAAGTGAATACTTTCAATATCCCAAATTATTATCCATCGCGAAGTGAAGTGAAGTCGAGTATTCTCGAAGAAGGATCATTTGCGATCAATCATGTGGAGTTTTCGGAAGTAGATTTAAATAATTCTGGTGAATCAATACATGACAGTGGATATAATGTTGCGCAAACGATAAGGGCTGTGTTTGAACCTTTGCTAGTTAGTCACTTTGGCGAAGCTATCATCGACGATGTTTTTCAACGATATCACGAAATCGTGGTAGATCAAATGTCCAAGGAGAAAATGCAGACAGTTTATTTCACCATATCATTGACAAGGAAAGCATAATAAGGAAGAAATTTGTTTTGTATTTGTTGTTTGTGTCTGTGGCTTTCAAAACAAGAGAACAAATGAAGATTGAAATGTTTTGCTTTGTTTTTTCTTAGTAGTTATATTCTATGAATTGTTATGTAAGCCAAGAATAAGAAGTAAGAGAAGATTATGAGTTGTTGTACTATTTGTTCTTAGTAATTATAATTCATCTACTGGCCAAACATAAATTTTATTTTGAAAATGTATCTTTTAAGTGTCACATTTATAGTTGAATTAAAAGGCTAACTTTTTAATCAAACAAAAAATATTATATTATGTACCAAATAGTTGTAACAAAATATTCTGCTCACGAATTCTTTTCTTTTTGACTCAATTCCGCACACTTACTTAGAATGAGACATACAATGAATATAGTTAACTTATTTTCATAGAAAGGACAAAGAAGAAAAAACAAAATGCTTATAATTTTCAAACCCATGTTGCTAAAGTGCAAATAAACATAATTTATAGTATTTAAAAGTATTATATATTTATGTTCAACGAATATGGTTCAATAAAATAAGAATTGGAACTCTTGTTACGTTGTCAAGTCAATGAATTAATATACTCAAAAATAAGAGTTGGAGTATTATTTATACAACGAATACATTTAATTGGGAATTTTTTTAATGTACCTTTATTTTTTTTAGCCACTATGCAAGAATAATTAAATAAGTCCAGATTTTAGAGAAGTATTTTTTGGATGTACTAAATTTTAATTGAATGTTAGAATATTATGGAGATATATTTTTGATTGTTTAACGGAGATGTATCTTCGTAAGCCGTCAAAACATATCTTTTTATGTTATGTTTTGTTTACGTGTATTTAGATATAGATTTAAATCATACAATCGAAATGTAAAAAGTGACCTGCATTGTAACACCCCTTTACCCCACATCAAAATATATACAAAACAACCAATTAAATCAGAGTACAAACACCATAAGGTGTCACATTTCATTCATTCATCAAAATCATCATATAGATGTCATGTCCCGTAACATAGGTTAACAACATATTAAACGTTTACTATGCAGCGAAATTAAACTTCATGCTTCATCCATAAAAATAACTTAATTATTCGAAAACAACAAATAGTTCAACATTCGAAGAAAAAAAACAAAAGGACTCGGTAGTCCACAATCATTCCCAACCCGATGTTACATGACAGAGAACATGACACCACCTACGACTTCAAACTAAACGGAAAGGGAAAAACACTTCAAACGACTCCACGCACCGAAACCATCATTGAGAATCTGCACGTTACAAACATAGGGGTAACATTCAAACAGACAGGGTGAGTAAATTTTCATTCATTATAATAGTATAATAAATAGAAAATAATAAGGAATTCCACGTCATTTCAATCATAACAACAATACAACATTCAACTCAATCATCATCATCAACATACACAAACAAATGCAATGCCACTTAGTATGTGTCATACAACAAATGCATGCGGTACCGACTTCATCGTCATAAGATGGACACTAGGTCATTAACCATCCACTAATGGGAGTACAACATGTTTAACATATCACTTCAATCCGCACAATGAGATTGAAGTTACCAAACAGACCGAAGTCTCAACACAGGAATGCCATGAAATGCAATGATGCTAATAACCTCATAGAATCAACATAGTTCAACAATATCAACATGTGCACCACCATTTCATGTTTATCAAAATACTATGTTATCCTCATGTAATATCATCAATTATTCAGCAAACATCATGTCATAACCATAGTCATCAATCACCACACATAAACAATCAAGAACAACAAGATAAACAACCAAAAACTCTAAATCAGCCTACGGCCGCCCGACACAACAAACCACCGCCCGACCTCACTTCAACAACATCCAAAGGCAACAACGTTCCATGCTGCGCCTCGCAATCATCGCCTGGCGAAACATCGTCATCACCTGGCGGCACAAGGCACCGCCCGACGCCTCGAGCGATTTCCAGAATTTTCCTGCAGCGTTTCTACTGCTATACCTGCCCAAAACCTCATTCATATCAGTCCTAAATGCACGAAAAACCAATTATAAACCAGCAAAACCAGTAATAGCAACATACAACAATTTATAGGCCATAAAACAAACTCATATTCATCAACCTAACTCATCAATTCAAACCCTCATCATGAATTCTCCACCAATTCCCCAAATCTAATCATATTCTACCTATTATGCTAAAATAATGAACATAAATTACTCCCCATACCTTAAAGTGAAGCTTTCTACAGTCTTTTCTCAAAATATCTAGAAATCCTTCAAGCCTTAGCCCTCAAAATATCCTTTTTCGTTCTTCAGAGCTTTCTCTCTTCTCTTTCAAACACGATCGTTAAAACTGATCGTATCCCAAAACCCTCAACTTCCTTTTTGTCAATCTTACCCCTAGGACCCCAAATATGCCTTTCCCATCCTACCCATACTAATTCTCCACAAAAGACCACTATACCCTTCATATCTCTAACTTCTTTATTTTAATTAAATAATAATATTTAAATAACATAGCTTACATTATTCAATATTACCATCAAATAAAATAATTTCTCAACATAGTCAACATGTAACACCACGACAAATACACCAAAAATTTCCAAATTATCATAATAATTAATTAAATAATTAAATTACGAAATCAGGGCGTTACAACTCTCCCCCACTTTAAGAATTTTCGTCCTCGAAAATTTACCTGAAGCAAACAGAGTCGCATACGACTCCTTCATCTGATCTTCACGCTCCCAAGTCCAACTTTCACCAGTTGGTCCACCCCATAATACCTTCACCAAGGCTATTCCCTTCCCTCGCAACTGCTTCATTTCTCTGCCATCTATCCGCAATGGTAATGCCTCAACAATCAGGTTATCCCTTGCATGCACATCGTCCATCTTAATCACATGTAACGGATCGAAGTTTATACTTCCTGAGCTGTGACTCGTGAAACACATCATGCAAATTCGCAATTTCATATTTATATATTTGTTTCATTTATATATTTGTTCATTTATTTATTCTTATTATTATTCCCACATACTAGTTGTTATTATCTCACAAACTAACTATTTTTTCTTTTAATTAATAAAATATCACTTCTTTAATAATTAATTATTTAATTCACTAACTATTTTTTTATTTGAATTAATAAAACATTATTTCTCACAATTTAATTTTTTTTATTGTAATTAATAAAACATTATTTCTAACATTTTTAAAAATTTATAATAAATAATAATAATTAATTAAATAACAATTATTAACTTTAATAAAATATCAAACCCATGGTTCCAATTAGTTAATTTTTAAAATAAAGAACTATTCATAAAGTTATTTGTTGGAATAAAATCAATAATTATTAGCAATATATACATGTTCTAAGTATTATGTTATATACTTTAGTGCGGAATAAAATAGATAATACAAACATGTATATAATTATAAGATCTACGACATGTTAGTATATGAGAGAGGAGATTGCAGGAATACTTGGATCTATTGAGAAATGTTTTGTTGACGGTAATCCTGAAAGTTAGAAATTGTATAGACAAGTGACTAACACTTGTTGGCTTGTGGATCTTCCTCAACCGGTACTCCTAATACCTTGAACACTCTTCAGATAGGGAAAAGAGGTAAACTACTTGTGTACGGTATATTGGAGACCATATCCTATATATAGTGTGATGGCCAATTAGGGTTCCCATTATTCCCAAATGGGACATCTTGACATCCACTCATATTTGAGCCCATATCCAATTAATTAATTAATTAATTAGTAAATAGAAATCTAATTAGCCTTTTAAATTTATTTGACCACTTAATCAATTAAGGCTCTTATTTTAATAAATAGCTAATATAATTAAATATATATTTGGCCACATAATTATTGGAATAATATTAAATCCGTAAAATATTCCAACAATCTCCCACTTGGTCAATATATCTTAATAATTATATCGTAATTCTTTAGGCGCACATCAGAATGCTATTTATCTTTAGATTTCAAGTTTACAATCTGGTCTACCTCATACATCAACAATGGAACCATTGCGGCTATCGTCACTAATGTATAACGTGACAGAACCCCGATGACCACCATATCAACGTACTTGATAACATAGATCGATATGGATGAGTGGCATGGAAATTTCATGTAATGTGATCTCTGAATCATGACTATTTCCAATTGGTCCAACTGGATTCTTTATTGAGATCAAACTGAAGTTTGCAAATTCAATATTTGCACAAACGATACAAAAATGATTATAACTATAATAACCTCATAAACTTTATATCTGCAGATAATCTTAACATAAAGTATGTATCGATATCAAAACAATATTATAAAACGTAAAGAATGAGTGAATCCCACTAATCTAGGACATTCTTAGTGACAACAATCATATAAAATACCTTATATGTCAAGTCTTTGATTAGTAAGTCATATAACATACAATTCCTATCTATATGTTATATCCTTCAACAACAACAACAACTTATACGTCAATGAACTTTATGAAATAGTTGTTGAAACATTATCCGACTGATTTATGTCACAATATAGCTCGAGTTATCTTTCAAAACCTTTTACTATATGCAACCAAGTGACATAAATACTTACAGTCATTTATTGAGTCAGAATGCCCATTGTATATAGACATCCAAAAGAATCAGAGTCGAATATCCCGATGATCTCCAAATTATTCGATCTCTAATATATGAGCACAAGTTATTTTTCTCTTTATAACAATCCGTATGGTCGCTTCATTTCAACAATTCAATTTTTTTTTTAATTTTCGTATCTGCCAAATGATCTCATTATATATACGTTTTTTTTCTGAATGCGTATACATAAGATAATCTAATGATTGAGACTTAATAGTCCCCCTTAATAATTGAGACATGTCCTAGTTTATTGTCTTTCATGTCAGTTTTATTTTCAACTTTATTGATATATATATACATAAATCTTTTGTGATAATCGGATGTTACCTTGAGAATAATCTCTAAGTATCTAAATACGTAATACAAAAGAAATGTGCTCAATATCGTTGTTTCTAAGCTTTTGATAGAGATTTCTTTGTTTTACACAACAATCATATATCATCGCTGACTAAATAAAATAAAATCGGCACATATTAAACTAGGAACATAAAATTACTCCCATTGAGCTTATAAAACCCAATAATTTTTCATAATACACATCTCAAATCCAAACGAGACAACTACACTATGAAATATTGTGTTAACACTATTGAGACAATTTCATTAACTCATAAATGGATTTTATCTGTTTGCAAACCATAAATTTTGTATCTATTGACACCAAATTTTTTCTCGTTGCACCATATTGTATTTCTTAATGTTGCCATTAAGAAACACTAACTTGATATCCATCTTATGAATCTCCAAAATTATAACAAGTAACAAGTGTCACAACTATCATAATAGAGTTTTTCAATCATACCAAATAAAATTTCTCTTTTCAGTCAATTTTTTTATGACATTTGATGCTCTAGTTCTTGAAGATGTTGAGTTTGATTTTCAAGAATTAATTTCTTAATTTAATTGAGAGAAAGAACAATAATATCCATATGAGGGTCCAAATTTGCTATATAAATAGCAACTATATAAATTGAGTTAGAACCAATTCTTTTCCACTAGGTTTTGTTCTTTGACCATATCTCTCCCTCAAACTCAATATTCTCAAGAAACATTACAATATTTGTCAAAATATTCTTTAACTTGGGACTAACGTTTATATTTTTCAAACTTTTCAACAATTCTAGATTATCACAAGTCATGACTGAATTAACTATAATAATATTTGAATTTAAAAGACAAATTGAATCCATCATTTCAAAAAGAAGTTATCATATTAAAACAAAACTTTATTCATTCATCAAATTGTCTTTTAAATACAAATTAGGCTTATAATGACAATCTAAAATAGTTACAAAATAATAATAATAATAAAACATCAATCTTCACCAAATTTGTCCCCTTTAAATTGATGTATCTTTCAACACCATTGAATATTTGTCAGTTCAGATAATATTTTCTTATAATTCTTTATTTGCTCTTATCCTTAGAGGTATTTACTGAATGAACACTATTTTATTTTCCCTTGATATAATCTCTTCTTTATTGCATATTTTATGAATTTATTCTATTAAAGAATAATTTCTAACTTTAATAGTTATAAACTTAATTGTGCAAAGAGAATACCATATGCTAAATTTTCGACAAAGTCACCTAATTGACGAAACTATAGCGCTTTAGCAAGATTAAATAATTTCATAATATGCTTCTGATATATTCTTTGCTTAATAATCTTAATGAAAAGTAATCACTCCAATGAGAATTTTTCCTTCTTTTTATTACTTTAGAAGCACTAGAATTTAAGCAAAGATAATATGAAAAAATTTATATCATCTTAAATAAAATCTCTAATGTCTCTAGATTGAGAAGGTCTAAGATCATAGACCTGTGTAATTTGGAGTGTACTCATCTTTTAAACTTGAGTCTCACTTTAAATATATTAATTGTGAGAAAATTTGAGTTTCCCCATCCCTATGTAAGGTCTATATTCAAGAACATAATGTTCATATTTTATTCCTAAAAGTTATAACTTTTGAGAATCAAAATATAACTTAATTATTTTGCAGATACATAAACTATATTAGTTTATAGACTACCATAAAAAAATGTACTCACCAAAAATACCAAGTGCATCATTCATGTCAAGTCTTTAGACAACAACACCAATTTCTAGTGGTATTTTGTTACAATGATAAAACACTGACAATTAATATTTATAAACAATAAATTCTTACAATCGCCACATGTTTACCTTATATGTGTGAGAGCAATCAAATAAACACTTGAAATATTTACACTTATACAACATCATTACTGATATGTGAATAGATTATTATATAAACATTCATCTTTACATATAAATTAAAAGACTCAAACAAGATGCCAAACACACCATTAATTCTCAATCTTTGATTGCAAGAATTAACTGTAAACGATACTCTCACACAATGATCAAACATTAGTAATAAGTCCGGTCTGATAATGGATGTCTTTGACATCAATCATTACCCATATGGATAAAATTAATAATTACTACATATTTACCATCACAAGTATGCAATTGTTCGGCCAAACCGTGTCTTCCTTTTGACCGACCATAACAGTTCGCATGAACAATTATATACATTTTTTTTTTTAAATTCTGATTGAATCAAATTTACACAACAGAGATTACTTTTGTAACATGTTGTTTCAATCAACTCAACCAAAATTGCTCGACATTTTAATAAATTCAATGAAAAGAGTCTTAAATTTACAAGATACCACCCATAAATGTAGGTCGTATTCATTTAAGATGTCGTTTAATAATAATATTATTTCTTTAAAGTCCTTAGTGTGAGAATAAATTCCCAATAAAACATAATATTTATGAATTTATACAAATTGCATAATTAAGAAAAATTGTATAAAACTTAATAACAATAAACTCAAATAACATAATCATGCTAAATGTATAACTTCAAATCAGATAAATATTAAATATTTATATATCCCAAATAAATGTCAAACAAATTCACATATACAACAAATCTTTCTTTAAATAAATCATTTTAGAATCAACAAAACCAATTCTAAAATCTAAAATATCCAAAGTTTAAAGATTCAAATCTCTAGTTTTACCTTATAATTTTGAGAGACATTCAAAATATTTAAAATATTTCCACAAATAATATATAATAACTAAATATATATTAAACAAATTAATATTTATCTTATCTCTCAAAAATCAAAATTCATGTGCATATTTTATGCGAATCAAAATGAAAGATAAAACAATAACTAAAAAATCAAATAAAAAAATATTTGATTATAAAACCAAGAATCAAATAACCAAAATAAGATTTAAATTCAATATTTATCTTTCCCAAATGATTGACATAAATATATATTTCTAAATATATACTCTCTAGCCACAAATAAAATGTTGAAAATCAAAATCTTTAATAGAAATATAATTTTATGATTTTCAATCATCGATCATAAGAATATATGTGATCCAAATATATTTAGCATAATATATACTACTATTAAATAATACATCTCTAAAATAAACCAAAATTTTCACAAACATTTTTCAAACAAATCTTTATCATATAGTTTCAATGTCAAATTAAAAAGTTTCCATTATCACAAATATAATTCTAGGAATTATAACTTAAAATAGATCCTTACCTATTATAGTTTTCAAATCACCAATATAATTTCAAATATGATCACTAAAACAAATATCATTTTAATATATATTATAACCAAATTTATTTTATAAGATTCACACAAAATATAGAAGATCCTGGATCCATATAAATCTTTTGAAATAAATATAACACACAAACCAACTTAAAGTAAGTGTAACAAAAAAAAATTATTGAAAAAATTTCATTAAAACTCCATGCCTCTTAAAACATATATATGAATATTAAAACAAAATGAATTTCAAATATATGTTTCATGATCCAAAATAAATAAACATTGATGTTTAGAGAATGAATCTCAATAAACTAAACATAAATACCTGCTCTGATACCCCTTGTTGGAATTAAATCAATAATTATTAGCCATATATACATGTTCTAAGTATTATGTTATATAATAGATAATACAAACATGTATCTAAAAGAAATGTTTTGTTGGCGGTCTTGTGGATCTTCCTCAACCGGTATTCCTAATGCTTTGAACACTTTTCAGATGAGAAAAAAAGGTAAACTGCTTGTGTCCATTTGAGTCCATATCCAATTAATTAATTAATTATTTAACATAAATCTAATTAGTTTTTTAAATTTATTTGACCACTTATTTTAATAAATAACTAATATAATTAAATATATATTTGGCCACATAATTATTGGAATAATATTAAATCCGTAAAATATTCCAACACTATTCCCATATGATGGTTTTCTTTTTTTTATTTATTTATTTTATATATATATATATATATATATATATATATATATATATATATATATATATATATATATATATATATATTATTGATAGTTTATAATACAATCAATCTTATTATAAAGCGATATTATATTGGAAATCCATATTAACAAAAACTATATTCAATAAATTGTATGTCTCACAAAATTATAAATCATTAAGCAAGAGAAAACGTCTAGTAAGATATTAACAACCATACATCCTCTTACACTATTAAAATGAAAATTGACATAAAAACTAAACACACATAAGTTTTATTTTATACCTATTAAAATGAAAATTGACACTAAAACTAAACACACATAATTAAGTTTTATTTCAAACATAATTAACTTAAATTAAAACAAACATAAAATTAGAATCATAAGCTAGCAATTCTAGCCACTGCCACCAAACTGAGCCTTAAGCTTCATAATTTCTTCAGGATCAAGGAGAGTAGTCTTTTGAATTGTTGGAGTTGGTATGTTATTTTTAAATAATAAACCAGAAATGTATTGAATGCTAGGATTTGAGCTACCAAAAACAGCATAAACAATAGCCTTTGTCGAACCAGTATTAACTTGATAATGCAATAGTCCTGTTGGAAAAACGAAAACATCACCAACTTTAAGATTTTTCTGATAAACTTTGGTAGGTGTGATAAATCCAGCAATAATTTGACCTTGAGCGACAATTATTAATTCAGATGCATCAGGATGAATATGCATTGGAACCGTTCCATTTATATCGAAATCTATTCTTAAGGCAGAGATGTCGAGTCCATTGAGACCTGGTATATCCTTGACAAATGCAGTGGTGAGTCCAGTATGAAAAATGATGTTTATGTCTGCGGCTACAAGACTAGACGATGAAAAATCATCGGCTGTTACATTTGTTTCTGACTTACATGGATAGCCTGAAGGGTTTTTTGGATACATAAGGTCGGCTACACAGAAATCATTGGTATATGTAGCATGGCAAGTATATGAGAGAAGATAAAAAAAGAGAAGAATAATGTGAATCATCTTCATCTTAGAAAAGTTTGATGTGTGATAATAGAATAAAGAAGTTGATTTGCTATATATAAAGATAATTTAGTAAGAAAAGTTGACATGGAAGATTTAGAGTCTATTTACCTCACAAAAGGGTAAGTATTTATATAGTGGACCAACCAAGGTGGTGTTCCCCTAAAACTACCTCTCACCTTGACTTTAATTTCCTGCGGTAATTAAAACACACAATATTCTCACCTTGACTTTAATTTCCTGCGGTAATTAAAACACACAATATTAGTGTATTATTGAATACGTGGTAAAGATTAACACCGTTACTCCCTCCGTCTTAAAATAAAATTTGTTTAAGATTCTTGCACACAAATTAAAAAATATAAAGAGTAAAAGAATAAATATAATAATTTTACAAAAATGTCCTTAATTTTTATTGGTTACACATACATGATCATAAATGTAAAATGTGAGTCAATGCATTGAGAATAACGCAGATAATATTAATTAGGGATAAAATTGATACAAATGAATTAGTATTGCATTGAAAAAGTAAAATAACACTTATTTTGGGACAAAATTTTTAGACTAAAAGGACATTTATTTTGAGACGAATGAGATATAAAGTTACTGTATTAAAGAATGATAGTCATTCGTATGAGATCGACAACTCTGATATGTCATAGGATAGTCTCACATTCCTAGTGTAACAACTAGGAATGACAGGCAGACCCAAATCCAATGGACCCACCCGCATCTGAACCCGAGTCAACAGGTGAAAACCCGATTTGACTGGGTATGGGTTCGGGTGCCACCCGATATTCCAGGTACGAGTTTGGATAGTGTGAAAACTGCACCTGAAATCCGAAATTACACCCGCTTAGACTTTAATTTTAATTTTGTTTGTATACTTTAATTTTAATTTTAAGTATAGACAGTAGAATTTAATTTTAATTATAATGTTAAGATGTTGAAGACCTTAATTTTAATTATAATTAGGGGTGTGCATAATATTCAGTTGTGTGCAAAAATTTAATTAAAATCTTATTTTATAAGTAACAATATTTTAATAGTAAATATAACTTATACTCTTTCTTATAATTAACTAAGTACTAAATCATAATATATATATATATATATATATATATATATATATATATATATATATATATATATATATATATATATATATATATATATATATATTTAATAGTAAATATAACTTACTCCTTCTTATAATTAACTATAATTAACTAAGTATTAAATCATAATATATATATATATATATATATATATATATATATATATATATATATATATATATATATATATATATATATATATATATATATATATACTTGAAAACTAATTAAATTTTTTGAAAAAAAATTAATTTTGTGTTATTGTTACGGGCTCGAGTTTGGGTGGAAAAACCCAAACCCAACGAGTGTGGGCGCATATGTTATTTTGTCACCCGAATAACCTTTGGGTTTGGGTTTGGGGGTTGATTTCCGGGTGCGAGTTTGGGTAGTGTGAAACCCGACCCGACCCGATACGTTGCCATCCCTAGTAACATCAAGAAATCCTAATCCTTACCCAAGAGTGTATTTCTAGTAATGAAAATTGTTCCACTATAAACCGGGGAATATGTGATTTGAGAGTGCTTGAAATACTATAATGATAATTTTTTTTTGTAAGCAAGTGATATATTAAAAAATCGAGTACAAAGGGTACTCCATCTGAATACAAAAAGAAAGGCTGAGACAAACCTCGCCAAAACAAAAGATATTACAAACCAAATTGCTCCTATGACATGAAGAACAAGGGGTCCTTGTCAAAATCGTATAAGTTTCAATTGGGATGTGTAACTTCCCCCATCATAGACCATCTCCAAATCGATGTCTTAACCCTCCACACTATGTCAAAAATATTCTAACGTGCATAACCAAAAATAATATCGTTCCTAACCAACCAAATATTCCAAATCACCGCCACCCAAACATTACCTTCTATACCTTTCGAAACATTTTCGACTTTACAAAAATCGACCCACTCCAAAAAACTACTCTTTAAATCAATGAAAACGAGATCCTTGAAATGAATCCAATCAGAAATTTCCTCCCACACCATTTTCGCTACGATACAACCAAGAAAAATATGATCTAAAGACTCCATGGGCGAATTACAAAAAGAACAAGGAAAAACATTTGAATATATTAAAACCCCTCTTCCTACCAAAGCTTCTTTCGTGGGCGCGGGTGTTATTTTGCCACCCGAATAGCCTTTGGGTTTGGGTTCGGGTGTTGATTTTGGGTGCGGGTTTGAGTAGTGTGAAACCCGACCCGACCCGTTGCTATCCCTAATAACATCGAGAAATCCAAATCCTTACCCAAGAGTGTATTTCTAGTAATGAAAATTGTTCCACTATAAACCATGAAATTTGTGATTTGAGAGTGCTTGAAATACTATAAAGATAATTTTTTTTGTAAGCAAGTGATATATTAAAAAACCGAGTACAAAGGGTACTCCACCTGAATACAAAAAGAAAGGCTGAGACAAACCTCGCCAAAACAAAAGATATTACAAACCAAATTGCTCATATTACATGAAGAACAAGGGGTCCTTGTCAAAATCGTATAAGTTTCAATTGGGATGTGTAACTTCCCCCCATCATAGACCATCTCCAAATCGATGTCTTAACCCTCCACACTATGTCAACAATATTCCAATGCGCATTACCAAAAATAATATCGTTCCTAACCAACCAAATATTCCTAATCACCGCCATCCAAACATTACCTTATCTACCTTTCGAAACTTTTTTGACTTTACAAAAATTGACCCACTCCAAAAAACTACTCCTTAAATCAATGAAAACGAGATCCTTGAAATTAATCCAATCCGAAATTTCCTCCCACATCTTTTCGCTATGATACAACCAAGAAAAATATGATCTAAAGACTCCATGACCGAATTACAAAAATTACAAGGAGAACCATTTGAATATATTAAAACCCCTCTTCCTACCAAAGCTTTTTTCGTGGGAAATCTATTTAAAAAACTACGCCAACCAAATACTTTAATTTTATAGGGAACTACTAACTTCCAGACCAAACCAAGGGCCGAGTCATTCCGATTCGGAGGACTAAACAGGATTAGAGGGAGAAAAGCTACTTGATAAAAGGATTTACCCGAAAACATACCGTTTTCCTCTGCCGTCCATACCACAGTATCCTTGGATTCTCTCTTAGGCTTAATGCAATTTAACAATTGTCGCAATCGATCCAACTCATAATTCAAATCCACAACTCCACAACTCCACACCGCCTCTTTAATTTCCTCCTCTGAAAAAGACACTTCTAGCATATATTTATTTAAGGAAGAGATAGTCTTGAAATCCACACCATCTAACAAAGGTCTATCACTCTCACGATCCACAAACTTCCTAGCAAAAGGCCCAAACACCTCCTCTCTCACCCCATTCACCGAATCCATAATCCTTCCCTCTGTATTTATGGATCCCAACAAATTACATCTCCTTCTCTCTTTCATTACACTATGGAAGAAACAAGAGTTATTATCACCATCATTAAGCAAATTCAACCTAGCCTTTTGGATTAACATATTCTCTTTAATTCTCAAATTCATCCAAAAACTACTAGATGCCTCCTTTTGCTTGACAATTATCTCACTCATTTGTGATTCTCCGCAACAAGCTAAATCGTCACCCCCGTCATTAATACTATAAAGATAGTGATTCTTTCACAATTTTATTCTCGATTCATTTGATTTACAATTATTTTTCTAACATTTTTTCGGTATGTGGAGAGGGGGAATGTATTTGCGTGTTTAACACTCCGATATTCAAGTCAGCGTGAGACCAAAGAGATTTAACACATATAAATAAAGTTAATCGTACCTCGGTATTATGTGGAGTTATAGTTATATATGGACAACGATTAGAACTATCCTTAGTGGACGCGATGCTTGGAATGGGAGACTATTTGATGTGATCCAACGACTAAGATGAACACGATGCTTGGTTCTAATGCACGATTTCTTAGTGACGACATACCTATTCGATGGTTGGAGTGGGCTGGGTCTTTATTGACGATCTTGAAATAGTTGCTCCCAGAGTCCTTGCTACCACATACATAGCCAAGATTGATGTTGTAAAATTTGTCAAGATTGGCATTAGGAGAGTTCCATTGTGAAATTTTGTGACCTTTATGAAAGTTTTCCACGTTAAGCAAGAGACAGGTGATGCCTTCGGTAACACTCCAGTTTTAATTTTTAATATTAATAGTATTATTTTGATATTTTTAATATTTTTTATAATTATTTGAGTTTTGACATGCTTTTATTTATTAAGAATTCATTTAATGATTAAATTAACTAAGAATAACATTAGAAATAATAGAAATATGAGATTATTTAGTTTTGGGACAAGAATTAGAATTTTTATAAAAATTAGAGGAAAAAGGTGGTAATAGTGAAAATAAGTGGAATTAAGATAAAAATTAAAAAGAAGAATATAGTTTTGTTTTAAAAAAGGGAATTGGAATATACTTTTAGTTAGATCGTGAAATTGGAGAAAAATTGGGAAAAAGGCACAAAAAAACCTATGAGAGTGTTGAAAGAATAGAGGGAATCCCAAAAGACGAAGTTCATCTGTCTATAATTTTGATGTAAGGGGAATTACTCATATATGAGTGACTAAATAGAGGGATGATGCGGGTTCCTTACTGTCTTTCTTCCCCCTTTTCTTTAATTTGCAATTGTTGTTTGTGGCCAAAGAGGGTTTGAGAAAACCCCTTTGAGGCGATCGATTTATGAAATTTTTCTTTTATTCTTTAGTAATAAGATATTTATTCTCATTTTATTTATACTTTGATTTGATAACCTTGTGGATGCCTTGTTGATGATAAGTTTTTGTTTGTGTATGGTGGTTGTCGGTGAATTTTAAATATGTTCACTATGTTAACTAGGGTGAACATCATAAAATAAAAAAAAATAGAAAAAAGTTTAGAATTCGAGTGGGGGGTGCCATGCAACCGAGGCGAGGGAAGCTGCGACGCACAACAAAACGATGTCGCGACACAGTGGTACGATCGCGGTCAATGTAATATCTTGTTTTTCCAATTTATTTATTTAATTAAATTTACGTAGATTTAATTGTTTAAATCAACTTCTATATGCATTTGGTTGGTGTTTAGATGATTAGTGTTCGTATATGATGTTTTGGGTTGGTGGGGCATATTTCTAGTTATTTAATTAAATAACAAAATTAAAAATATTATAGAATAATGAGGATTATTATTATTATTATATAAATAGAATTATAGTAAAAAATGATATATTTATAAAAAGGGTATCGCTACGGTTCTTATATTTAACCGTTGTGATATATTTATAATAAAAATATATTATCATTAAGGTTGTTTGTGATAATCGTTGTGAAATATTTACCCATATAAGCGAATAATGTGATCCATTGTCGCCGTTTCATTCACAACAAAACCCTAGCACCCATATTTTCTCTTGCGCTTCATATATTAAGGTATTCTTCTTCTTCCATTAATGTATTTACATATTTCCCATTAAGATATTACTCATTATCTCTTTTGTTGCATGTTTTTTATTATTCTTCTTCTTCCATCTTAAGCAACAAACTTCGTCTAGTTTTATAAACAATGAAAACAAATATAAGAAGTATGAAGCTTTTGTGTACATATTTCTTCCTTATGTTTCTTTTTCATTGCTTCTCAAACGAGATGAACATGGTGACGATGGTGGCAATAACAAGAGTAATATACATATTGTTTGTGTAGCTATGGAAAATACAATATTCTTCTACTTCAATCTTCTTGTTAGATAGTTCCCATTATCTCATTTTCTTCATGTTGTTTTTGTTTTTGTTTCAACTTAGGTTACAATCCCACTTAGGTTACAATCTCACTTCTTAGGGTTTTCTTTCAACTTTTGTTGGTTTTGTTTTCAATACTAACTAATTTCCTTGTTTGAAATAGCTGAAGCTGTATAGTAAAGATGAAACATGGTGATGATGATGGTAATAATACGCCTCTATAAGTTGATAAGGTACATATATATGAAGTAATTTTGATATTATATATGAAATTTAGTTTATTATATACTATTTATATTGTTTATTTCACTATCCTTTTATTGAAAATGCAATTATTTAAATTGACATAGAAACGTATAATCTGAAAATTAAGATGAATTTGAAAATCAACCTATAATAATCAATGTTTTTCGAATACCCTGCATCTCATTATATACATTTTATGTTCCTTAACACACACACACACACACATACACACACACACACACACACACACACACACACACACACACACACATATATATATATATATATATATATATATATATATATATATATATATATATATATATATATATATATATATATATATATATATATATATATATATATATATATATATATATATATGGTTCAATGGTCCGTTTGCTTCAATTTGTTGATATCTACAATTCCACAATACCTAATTGTCGTTACTAATCATGGTGATTGTTAAGATCATGATTGTTATGATGATAAAGTCACAATGATTTTTGGCGATGATGAGGTAAACTATTATAATAAATATCAATGGATTGAAGGAAACCGAACATTGAACATATTTGTGTTAAAGAACATAAAATATGCACGATGATATGCATGCAATTCGGAAAACAGTGGTGGATTTAAGTTGGTTTTCAAGAATAGTTTAATTTACAGATTATATATTTCTTTATTAATTTTAATGGTTGTATTTCTTTAATTAGGTGTATGGTAAAACAAAAAATATACGTTCGTATATAATAAACTAAGGGTACATTTCACAACGGTTGAAACTGATAACCATTATGATATTTAGTATATATATTACAACGATTGTTACACTTAACCGTTGAAATAAAACACACACTTTCTAGAATACAACAATGATACCATGTCAATGATTATAAGTAGCTTTCTTACAACAACACTCTACATAACAACGCCTTGATCTGCGTCATTATACGTAGTTTCCAACCGTTGTTAAATGGGTTCTATAGTAGTATTCTTTGTTTCTTTCTTGTAGAATGGAAAGGAAATAATTTATCTTTCTCGGTATTCCTATTGGCTCCAACCCTAGAAGGGTGTCAACTTATTCCCCTTGGTTTCTAAAATGAAGAAAAGGTTATCTTGTTGGCAAAGTAGGTTTTTGAGTTTCGGGGGAAGAATCACTCTTATTAAATTCGTTCTTAGTAGTCTTGTGATATTCCAAGTTTATTTTTATTTTGCTTCGACTAAAATTCGGAAGGACATTATCAAGCATTAAAGTGATTTCCTAAGGGGTAGCTTGGAGGACAAGAAGATTACTCATTGGATTAGTTGGGAAGACCTTTGTTTGTCGGTGTAGAAGGGTAAATTTGAAAAGGATCGAAGATTTCAATTTGGCTATCCTTAATAAGTGGTGGTGGAATATTTTACAAGGTTCGGATCAAGAATTATGGATCAAAGTTTTGAAAGCACGATATAAAGATATTAGACTTTTTATGTTGGGTAATGTTTTTGTTGGATAAATGGTTTGATAATCTTGGATTTCTTCGAAGAATCGTGTTCGTTCACTTTCCGAACAAAGTATTTCGCATTCAATTATATGTTGACTTGACGAGCGTGCACTCCGCACTACCCTAACTTGTTTCCAAGCTTTAACGTATAATTGCTTTGGCCTGTAGTAAATCCCACTACTACTAAAATGCATTGATGACACTAAAATCACCAACAGTTTTTCATGATGCTAAGTGAAGCTCACATTCAACTTGGTGTATGGGCATTGTTTTAATTTCGAAGAAATACCCGAAAGATTTATTTTTGAACAACTGTCTTTTCAATGTGGGAAATGGATTCATCCACTCCCTTTTGGTACGGTAACTGGATTGGCATAGGTTGTCTTAAGACGCTATTTTCGAGGGTTTATGATTTGTCATTGTTAAAAGATGTTTCGGTGGCAGGAATGGAAGGCTGGTGCAACGAGGCTTGGATTTGGGGGATTTAGGGGTTCCTTCTTCTGTTTTACATGTAGCGGAATTTTCTACTAACGTTTCAGCAGGATCTGTTGTTGCGCTTTCTGTTAGAATGGGGCTGACACTAATTGCAGCTGTTATTCGATCTGGTTCTACAAGACTTTTTTCTCAGGCAACTGTTGGTTGTATCCATGTGGATTCTGGCACAAATTCTTTGGTTCCAGTTCATCTTTCTTCTCCAGAACAACAACTTAGTCCGTGTACTCCAGGCAATCTGAGGAGAATTGAAACAGACAGCTGGATTATTTAGCGGATATGTCGACCATTTCCGGGTAGTGGCCTTCTTTGTTTAATATCATTTACAATGTTCCTTTAGATCATGAGAAAAAATATAGCATATCTTGGTCCTTGGAGGGAGACACGATTTATTCAGTTAGTTCATTTTATAAATTGGTGCAATTTGTGTACTCCTTTAGGTCCCCCAAATAAGGATGATTTAGCTTTCAGGTTAATTTGGAAGATTGTGTCTCCTTTGAAGATCAAAGATTTCGGGTGAAGATGTTTCTTGAACAAATTGCCTACGAAGGATAATCTTCTATATAGATGTATCTCCCTTCGGGGAGTGATTTCGAATGTGTTTTTTTTCCAATAACCATCAGGAATCCTTGAAGAATTCTTTCATAAATTGTTCGGTGGCTAATTTGGTGTGGATTGAGGTGTCGGATTGGATCGATTTTTCCTATATCGGTGGGAATAACTTCAGGGGAAATTTTATGGCTTGGTTCTACTTTTACAAAACCAAACAAGTTAAACCGGGTAGAGAAGGATGCATTCTGTTGGAGGTTTGCTGGAATTTGTGGATCCTCAGGAATGATATTATTTCTAGGAATACTGGTGGGAATGTGATTGATACAGTTTGGTTGATTAAGTATACTATTTAGAGATGGACTTTTATTAGTGATATTACTCATCCCAATTGAACTACGAGTTTAACAAAAATCCTTTATTTTACTTGGCTTAGGTTTTAATTGGTAGTTAGTCTCCTTTTTGTCGAACTTTATCTCGTTATTTTTTTAACAGGATAAAGTACCTTGTACTCCCATCAATATATTCCTTGCTTACAAGAAAAAAACATAAGAGGTTGCAGAAAGATGGACCCAACCAAAATGATCAACACATGCAGATCTTGTTTTTAGCACACAGAAAAATTTAAACATAACCAAAAAGATCACACACACCAAGATGAATAGACATTCTGCACAAAGAAATACCACAGACAACGATAATCTAAATATTTAAGGTAAAGACGGTGGAGGGAGCGCGGAAAAGACGATTTGCGAGATGCCAGAAATGATGAAATCTTCTTCAATCCCGTAAAGAATGAACATAATCAAATTTCAATAACAATACACAAGTTATATGAGAAACACAAAAATCTTTAAGACTTTTAAGATACAATCATGAAAATTTCTATAAATTGCGATGAGAAGAAAGTGTTTGGTGATTCAATTTCAAGTGTTAATCATCAGAACACATTTTTAGATCAAAAAAAGAACTAAAAATAAGCATGTCATGAATGTGATTCTAAATTTAGAGCGACTTACAAAAACAATAAACAATCAACGTGAAGATGAAGAAAAAAAATTGAAGACGAACATCATCAAGATAGAGCGGCCGAAAATGGAGCATGAACGGTGTTGGTAAAATCGTTCTATGGAAACATCAACATTGTGTTTGATCTTGTGTAATCATTACAATTTATAGGAGCAGAAAGGTTGTGCTCAATGCCATGTTTGTCACAATATTTTTCAAAGAGATGATTTTAAAATTCTCCTCCATGATCACTTAGAATGGAAATGATTTTTAAATTCTTATTATTTTGGAATAATCTAATAAATTGTTTAAAAGTCTGGTAGGTCTCGTCTTTACTAGACAAGAACAAGACCAAACTAAATCTTGAGTAATCATCTACAATTACAAAGCCATAATAATTCCCCCCTATGTTTTTGGTCCTTGAGGGACCAAAAATGTCCATATGGAGAAGCTCAAGAGATCTCGAGGTAGAAACAAGATTTTTTGATTTAAAAGAGATTCTCATTTGCTTCCCCATTTGACAAGCTTCACATATATGATCTTTAGTGAACTTTATTTTAGGTAGACCAAATACTAAATCTTTTGAGGATACTTTGTTCAATAGGTCAAAGTTAAAATTAGTTAGACGTCTATGCCAGAACCAATAATTTTCACTCATGTTAGCTAGACACTTAGTTCCGACCAAGGATATTTCATCTAAATTTAACATATAAGTATTATTAACCCTCAAATCTTTAAACACACATTCTTTCTTTTCATCATGCACTAACAAGCAACAAGTTTTTGTAAGGGTAATTTTAAAACCCTTGTCACAAAGTTGGCTTATGCTTAGAATTGATTCTTATTTGTCAAGATTGATTCAAAATTCTCTGAATTTTTGGTTTAATTCCAACAAAAATGTTAAATGGAACGATAAAAATTAATTTTCTTAAAATAGAAATTAAAAAGTCAAAAATATTAACATTGGAGATCAAAAGTTCATTAAGTCTTCAATTTATTATTCCTCTATTTTGAATTTATAATAACAGAAACACACAAATTTAACAAGATTAATTTTATAAATTATGATTCCGGTTGTTCTAAAATAAGAGTCATATTTGACACTTTCACACAAATTAAAAAAAATAATAAATAAAAGAGAGAATAATAATTTTATCAAATTATTGATATATTCGAATTATCATTAATGGAATTTGAAATAATAAATATTAATTAGAGAGTACAATTGAAATTAGAAGATAAAAACTAAAATTAAACTAAAGTGATAAGTATTTTAAAATAAATAAATTTTTTAAATGCGACTTTATTTAAGAAAGGAGGAAGTTACTTTCTTTCATCTATTTATATATTTTTTAACATGTGTAAAATATCAAAATTATATAAAAAAATTATTTCTAAAAAATAAAAAATAAAAAAACATTGAGATTGTATATGATATTAAGAACAATACATCCTCTTATTATTAAAATGAAAATTGACATGAAAACCAAACACCCATAAGTTTTATTTCATACATTATTAAAATGAAAATTGACATTAAAACGAAACACACATAAGTTTTATTTCATACATAATTAACTTAAATTAAAACAAACATAAAATTAGAATCATAAGTTAGCAATTCTAGCCACTGCCACCAAGCTGAGCCTTAAGCTTCTTAATTTGTGCAGGATCAAGGAGAGTAGTCTTTTGAATTATTTGAGTTGCTAAGCTATTTCCGAATAATAAATCACTAAATGTTTCAATGCTAGGATTTGAGCTACCATAAACAGCATAAACAATAGCTTTTGTGGAACCAGTATTAAGTTGATAATGCAATAGTCCTGTAGGAAAAACGAAAACATCACCAACTTTAAGATTTTTCTCATAAACTTTTGTAGGTGTTATAAATCCTGCAATAATTTGACCTTTAGCGACAATTATTAATTCAGATGCATCAGGATGAATATGCATTGGAATAATTCCATTTATTTCAAAATCTAATCTTGCTGCAGATATATCGAGTCCATTGAGACCTGGTATATCCTTGACAAATGCAGTGGTGATTCCGGTATGAAAAATGTTGTTTGTGTCTGAGACTACAAGACTAGACGATGAAAAATCAGCTGAGGTTACATTTGTTTCTGATTTGCATGGATAGCCTGAAGGGGTTTTAGGATACATAAGGTCGGCTACACAGAAATCATTGGTATATGTAGCATGGCAAGTATATGAGAGAAGATAAAGAAAGAGAAGAATAATGTGAATCATCTTCATCTTAGAAAAATTTGATGTGTGATAATCGAATAAAGAAGTTGATTTGCTATATATAAAGATAATTTAGTAAGAAAAGTTGACATGGAAGATTTATAGTCTATTTACCTCACAAAAGGGTAAGTATTTATATAGTGGACCAACCAAGGTGGTGTTCCCCCAAAAACTCCCTCTCACCTCGACTTTAATTTCTTGATGTAATTGAAGCACACATTTTACACTATTTTGCATCTGAGCCGTTAATCATACTTCAGTATGATGTTAAGAGTCAAGTTATGTTTATATATGAGAGACGGTTAAAACTGCCCTTAGTGGACACGATGTCATGTCAGGTATGGGAGATGTGATCCAATGACTAAGATGAACACGATGTTTTGTTCCAATACACGATTTCTTAGTGATGGTGTACCTATGTGACGATTTGAGTGGGTGGAGTCTATATTGGTAGACTCATTTTTTATATAAGCAATGTGATTTAATAAAGGAGAAAAAGAGATTCTCCGGCCTGAACAATACAATAAAGACAACCTCCAGACTCAAAATAGTTGTCCTAAAGTCCTTTCTACGACAAGGATTGATGTTGTAAAATTTGTCGAGATTGAACCCAGGAGAACAACAACAACAACAACATAGTAATTTTTTATGCATTGATGACTAAACTATAAATGTTGTAATATAACAGATTGGTCAAGAACATCATCAACAACATAGTATCAGATTTGTTAAGAACAACAACAACAACATAGTATCAACAAGAACATCATCAAGAATGACAACAACATAAATGGGTCTCTTCAACACAATATCATCAAGAACAACGACAACAACAACAATGTACAACAACAAAACGACGTACCTCATCAACGAACGGACGGACGAACTTCAGCAACGAACGAACGACAAACACGAACGGACGAACGAACTTCAGCAATGAGCAATGATCAACTTCAGCAATGAGCAACAAACTTCAGCAATGAGCAACGAACAATGAGCAACGAAATCAATAACGAACGAACAATGAGAAAGCAATAAAAGGGTTTAAGAACTATAGCGACTCTGGTTTCTGAATAAGAAAATGATTAGAAAAGTTTTATATTTTAATAAATGATTGACTTTAGAGAGCGCTTCCCATAAAAAGTGATTTCTAAGGTCTTTTCATAGTTATACCTTTAGAGAGCGCTTCTATGTAAAAACGCTTTCTAAGGTCTCCTATAGTTTTTCTTTAGAGAGCGTTTCCTATTAAAAGCGCTTTCTGAAGGTCTACGAAATTATTAAAAAATTTATTGTAATAAAAAATTTTAGAGAGCGCTTTCCCCAAAAAGCGCTTTCTAAAGTTGAAAATGTAAAAAAAAAAAACGAGGGGGATTCGAACCCCAGACCCAATGCATACAAACAAATCTCATTGACCAGCAATACTACGCTCTCATCCAGCAAATATACACAAACAAATTGTATATATTGCCAAAAGTATATTTTAAATTATTAATTAATATAATTTCTATATATTAATTAATATATTTTAAATTATTAATTAATATAATTTTGTATATATTAATTAATATATTTTAAATTATATATTAATATAATTTGTATATATTAATTAATATATTTTAAAATATATATTAATATAATATGTATATATTAATTAATATATTTTAAATTATATATTAATATAATTTGTATATGTTAATTAATATAGTTTAAACTATATATTAATATAATTTGTATAGAGAGCGCTTCTAGATAAAAGCGTTTTCTAAGGTCTCCTATAGTTTTTGTTTAGAGAACGCTTCCTATTAAAATCGCTTTCTAAAGGTCTACGAAATTATTAAATAATTTATTTTAATAAAAAATTTTAGGGAGCACTTTCCCCAAAAAAGTATATATTAATTAATATAGTTTAAATTATATATTAATATAATTTGTATATAATTATTAATATATTTTAAATTATATATTAATATAATTTGCATATATTAATTAATATATTTTAAATATTTAAATATATTATTTGAATATATTAATATATTATTTGAATATGTTATTTAAATATATTATTTGAATACATTATTTAATTATATTATTTGAATATATTAATTTGTATATATTAATTAATATATTTTAAATATTTAAATATATTAATATATTTTAGTTAAAACATATATATTTAAATATATTATTTGAATAAATATAAATATAATTCTTTTTGTAAAAATTATCAATATAAATATAATTTAAAATAAAATAAAATAAAATTTAATATGATTTAATATATTAATTATATTTTGATATATTAATATAATTTCAAATATATTTTAAATTATATATTAATATAATTTTAATATATTAAATATAATTTTAATAAATTAAAATGTTTGTATTTAAAACATATATTTGAATAATTATACACATATTTTAAAATAAATTAAAATTTAATTTAATATGATTCAAATATATTAAATATAATTTGATATATTAATATAATTTAAAATTCCTTTCCCTACCTAAAGGGCGTGGGTTCGATCCCCCATTTTGCCATATTTTGTGATTCTTTACATGGTCCAGTAAAATTGTGCCAAGCAAAAAAGACAGCGCTTTTGTTATAAAGCGCTGCTATAGGTCTTTTGTAAAATAATTTAAAATAAAATGTTTTCTTAAATTATACCTTAGAAAGCGCTCTCTAAAGTGGTCACCTTAGAAAGCGCTTTCTAAAAGCACTATCTAATGTGCCCTTTAGGGAGCGTTTTTTTGAGCGAATTTTCAAGTGACCTATAACAGCGCTTTTCATTAAAAGCGCTGTCTTTTGTGTGCTGCGAAAGACCATTTTTGGCGTAGTGCAATCATATGCTTTTGCAAAATCAACCTTAAGAATCACTCCTTGCTTTCTACTCCTTTTGGCATAATCAACAATTTCATTAAGCACAAAAACACCATCTAAAAGGTTCTTATCTTCGATGAAAGCCGTTTGGGAACTAGAAATGATACTTCCAATGACCGGTTTGAGTCTATTAGCAAGAATCTTAGAAACCACTTTATAAACCGACCGATCAATGAGATAGGTCTATAATCATCCAAGTTCTTTGGAGAATCGGATTTTGGTATAAGAACCAAAAAAGAAGAAGCAAAAACCTTGGGCAATTTTCCTCCATCAAAAAATCCCTGAATACATTTTGTAAAATCCGAACCAACCACCGACCATCATAACTTAAAAACATCACAACTAAAACCATCCGGTCCAGGACTCCGATCCGAGGCACCTTAAAAAAAACACTTTTAATCTCTTCTACCTCTATCCGAGCTTCAAGACTCTCTCTATCCACTTCAAATAAACGCTTGAAACCTTGATGAGCTATAACTGGGAACACTCTGTTCACTTTACTAAATCTCTTTTTAAAATGATTCTTTTTTGCCTTCTTTGACCCCCTCGACATCCTCCACCATATTTCCATCGACTGGAACCGACAAAATAGTATTCAAATTGTACTTATTCCTAATGGCTGCATGGAATAACTTCATATTATAGTCACCTTCAACACTCCATTTCATTCTAGATTTTTGCTTTAGCAAACTTTCTTTAATTCTTAAATTTTCTTCCACATCTCATCCTCTGCCACTCTTCTATCTTTCAAAACTTGAGAAGAAATAGGATCATTGGACTCTCCTATCAAATCTTCCACCGCATTAATAATTCCAACATCTGAAGCAATGTTTGTGTCAATCCATTCGAACACATTTGTATTCCACCATCTCAACTTCTCCCTTAAAAATTGAAGCATTTTTGATAAAATAAAAGACGCCTTTCCAACTACCGAATACGAAGCCCACACTTCTTTGACAAAATCCAGGAATCCCGGATGTTCAAACCAACACGATAAAACCTTGAATAGTTTCGGACCCCAATTGGTATTTTTGACGGAAATCCAAAACGACCTATGATCGGAAATTTCTCTCTCCCACTTTTTGGCAAACCATATTCCATTCATGAAGTAATCTAGGGGATACTAAGAACCTATCCAACCGACTGCAGGATTTGCCGCTAACATTGAACAACGTAAATCTGTTACCTGAAACCGAAAGATCTAAGCACCCCGTTATGTTAATGAAATCTGCAAATTCCGCCATCAGGCTCCTACTATGATTAACTCCTCCAATTCTCTCACCAGAATCTTTAATAGCAGTAAAGTCTCCACCTATGATCCCCTCCCCAACTTCAAGATTGTCCTTTAAATTCAGAATATTACTTCACAAAACTCTTTTTTCGGAGTTAGCACATGGCGAATAAATATTAAAGAAATAACAAGATTTTTCTCTCCAAATAACTTTCATCCCCAAATAACCTTTACCACTAAAGCTGCATATCGGTTCTAAAGACCATTCTTTCCTAATTATAAGTAGACCTCCCGCATAACCAATAGAGTTTGAAGCTGTCCATTGGCACTTGCTATCTCCCCACAAACTCTGCACCACATCATCCGACATATTACCACATTTAGTTTCTTGAAGAGAACCACGTCCGCTCCACCTTTACAAATAGTATTTTTAATCCTCTTCCTCTTTAAGTTGGTGCCACTGCCTCTAATATTGTAGTTAACAAAATTCATGGAACTCTTGTAGCTGCCTCCTTCGTAGCCTTTTTACTCTTTCTATCATTCACTTCCAAATTGCGAATAAGCACCATTGGGTAGAGTTGTCAACCTGGAAGGAATATAAACACTGCATAATGAACATTAATCAAGTCATGCAGCGGTTGTACCATATAAACATTGGGGAAAAAATAAGTAAAAATAATATTGAAGTGTATAGTAGAAGACGACATTAACAATAATTGAGACATGACTCTATAAATAAAATAAAAAAACAATCGATTCAATTAGCTGATGAATCACAGAGGACTAAATAAATTTTACACACATATTAGAGTGACCAATTTCTATATGAACAAATTTTGCCATGACTAAAAACAAAACAATAAAGAACAGAAGTAAAATGGAATATATTCGCGCAAACCAAAAAACATATTTTAACCTAAAAAACAACCAAACTACGCAACGCATATGAATCATAAAAAGTAGTGATATCAATTTCAAACAACTAAAAGAAATCATTAAAACCTAAAATTATTGAAAAGGAAAAAAAGTTTTCAAATATCAACAACAAAATGTTATTTATAATATTTAGAGAAATGGAGTTAAACTAACCTGGATCAAATTGTTTGTTTCATTTTAACACCTGCAACAACAGCACGACCAAATATCAGTAAAAAAAATAAAATAATTTCAAAAACCTTTAAATAAAATCCAAAAATTGATAACACAATATGAAGTTAGAGTAGTAGATCAAGCAATGAATTGAAAATCGCAAGCCATAATTGAAAAAATGCAAAAAATTATAAATTCAAAAATAGGGCTTTGATGCTTCCAGCTCCCCGGCTTTTGAAATCCTCGAAAATATCTTCAACAGAGGGAACTTGATTATTTGTTAGAGCTTTGAATATTTGAATCCTTGAAATCAAAAATAGAATTCACCTCAAAATCACTAATAAATAATGTTTAGAGAAATAACAAAGATTGAACGTACTTGGTTAACCTTTCTCAATGGGTGCGGTAGATCTGAAACTATGGAAAGGGATTGAAGAACTAGTGAGAACGAAGGCAAAGACAAATATCAGAAGATGATAACACAATTTTGTATCGATTTATTAGCATGGTTTCTGTTTATTTAAGTTATTATTTTCTTTATTTCGAACAATATTATGCGAAATTTGTGTCTATTTTGCAGGTATTTAGTTATACTTGACTTGTGGAAGAAAAGAATGAAAATGAGATAGAAACAAGATTTTTAGCACAAGAAATGAAGCAGACAGCAGAAGAAATGAAGATTTTGTATTTTTACTGTATAATGACCGTCACAGAAAGGTGATGACCGTCTCACATTCCAGACGAACGTCATGACCCCAAGACGACCGTCCCAAAGCTTATATCAGAAACCTAAAACGAGTCTCAATTCAGTCAAATGACAGATAGCCGTTAACGCATTCTTCTCGTTCAGCAGAGAAAATTCCTTAACCCTACACATTCTCAGTCCAACCCATGTAGTCAAGACCCAGCAAATGTGACTCTGATTTATTCTCAACAAACTTAATTCACAGAAGCTATATATAGTAGTTGTTACAAGTTCCAAAGAGAGATTCGTTTACCATATTGAATTGCTGCCAAATTTCCGTTCGAAGCCGATTATTTACGTTCAGAACTTTCTTTAGTATTTTTTTCAACATTTACTTTATTTTTTATTTCCCGAACTAAAGTGATAGCCTCCTTCCTTGGGAAGCTATCACCATTTATTTTCTTCTAGCCACTGCATTTTATTTTAGTTTAAGTTGCTATAAGATTGCTTGATCAAGAGTACTTCAGTCAGGTTTTCTAATTTAATGCTTTACCATTTAATTATTATGTCATTTATTTTTATGCACTTCTTCTTCTACCTTCGTATTTATTTAATATGTCTGAGTAAGCCGTTTAATCGGTATGTGACTATATAGCCGGAACAAATTCAATAGACTTAGGCTAAAACCTTAACTTGAGTTACCTTTTGGTTTCAATTTCTTATTTATAAAACAACTTTTGTTACGAGAGTAAGAAAATATAAAATGTTAGAATTAAGACCACAAGAGTGTGAGATTGTAATCGGATAGCTGAAATCGAGCATTGCTTTTAAATACAACGAAAGCGCTTTAAAACCAATTAGAATCTTTAGGTTTCCAAAAAGTATTTCTAACTTTAATTAGCACAGCGATAGCGCTCAATTGAACTTAGGAGTATAGTAATAGGCAAGACCACGAGGGTGTGAGTCAACGACTTTTAAGCCGACAGTTTCTACGAAAAGATAACTTGACAAATAAGAATAAACCGACCTTTTATTGAATTCGCGAAGGCGTACCAATTACATACCTATATCCTTATTATAATTTAATTTAAACCAAAATTCTTACTTTCTCACACCTTAAAACTAAAATTCTACTCGCCTTAGCTAAACATAGTAACACCCGATAGCACTAGGTTGATTATCGAGTCTTTGTGGGATCAATATATTTTATTACTATGCGATTAGACTGTATACTTACAGTTAGAAAGTCGTGATCAGAAGAGTGTTGACTGACATTTTGAATGGAGTAGAAAGAAAGAATACATATGAATATCAGAAGAGTGTAAATGATGATGATATTAGAAAGCCATTTGTTTTTATCAAGGAAAATTTAATATAAATTTTAATTTTCAAATGTGAATATTGAAGGATGAAACTAGTCCGACTTTAAATCTTCTATTTTCAAAAATTATGAATTTTCATTGTGGAAAAATCTTGTGACAGCACATCAGCCACATTAAATATCAAATGATTAATATTGAAACAAACGTGGTTTAAGTCCTTAATACCTTTTTATTTAAGTTTAATTATGGATTTTAACAGAAGGATAATATGGTAAATTAGTGAGGATCGCTTTTAATAATTAGATATCGGATAAATAGAAGATACTTTCATCTCACAAAGTCCATGTCATTTATAGCCATTCAAAACTTTACTTAATGGAATGTTGTCTATTGGGATATTAGTAAGAAGTTTGGCAGAAATTTTATTGGCCTTGACTTCCCTTGCATCTTTGAACCTAATTTTTTTCTTTCTAATATAATTCTAGGGTGGTATCTTAACCCCTCTTTTTAGAAAGAAATAAAATTATGCTGCTTTAAAGAATATTGGACCAGAAAATTACACACATATTATAATTTAGAAGAAATTTTTTTCTTGGTTATTCTGTTTGATATTTAATTATTTGAATTGTTTAATCTTTTTGGTAATGTATTGGTCTTTTATTTAACATTTATCTAAATTGTTAGCTTTTGAGTAATAATCCTTTTGAATCCTTGTTGGACTCTTTGGATCCTTAGAAATGATATAATTTTTAAGGAATTCCAAGTAGAACATAGTAGATATTGTTTGGAGGATAAAATTTTACTTATGGCGTTGGACACTCATTGGAAAAATTTCCTACCTCCAACTATAATTTATATGAATTCAACAAAAACTCAATGGTGTATTTATAGTAGGTCTTAATTGGTAAGAAATTTCTCTTTTTAGTTCGAGGTTAGTCTCACCTCTTTTGTAATCTTGATTGAGTACTTTGATACTCTTATCAATATACTTAACAAAAAAATAAAATCCTTTTGAATCAAAAAGACATTGCTATAAGAAAACTAGAAACAAATTGATTTTAAGGTTTTTTATTTCAATATTTAAATTTAAATATAAAAAATCAAAAGGAGAAAAGAAAATAAATTATTTGAGTTATAAAAAAAAATACCATACTTGTTTATTTTCTTAACATAACCATTTAAAAAAAAGACAACATTCAAATAAAGTGTAGAAATTTTCATTTTCAGCTCCTTGAACATCTCAGAAAATTTTGAGATTGTCAAAAAATACTCGTTAAAATTTAAAATTTAACAACTTATAAAAATACTTCTGATTCTACAATTGCAGTGTAATACGGTTGTGATTGTCGACACTTTTTTTTTTTTATGAGCAAGATGCATTAATGAAAATAGTGAGTTCTCAAAACCTGCATAAAAAAAGTTGAACAAAACTCAATTAAGAAAAATTAAAAATCAAATGACCAAAGATAAATAATACAATAAAAATTTGCAAAATTCATAAAAATTGCAATGGCCGGCACTCTATTGCAGCCATGTCACATGGTCCACAATTTAATACTTCTGAAATTATATCTCCATATTGTAAGAATATTAACACTATATATAGCAAACCAATATCTTTATTCTCTCATTCCACATCAAATTATAAAAAATGAAGATGGTTCTCATTATTCTTTTTCTTTTTGCTCTTCTCTCATATATCTCAAATGCTTCTACTTTTACTAATGATTTCTGTGTTGCAAACTTAGGGCTTTCAAAAACCCCTTCAGGTTATCCATGCAAGTCAGAAACCGTTGTAACAGCGAATGATTTCGTGTTCTCTGGTTTGGTAGCTGGAAAGTTAGACAAAACTTTTAATTTTGGATTAACCGTTGCATCTGTCAATAATTTACCAGGTCTCAATGGAATGGGAATCTCTGCAGCAAGAGCAGATATTGGAATAAATGGAAGTGTTCCAATGCATATTCATCCTGATGCAACTGAGTTAGTAATTATTATTAAAGGAATCATTACTGTTGGATTTATTACACCTACAAATGTTTATGTGAAAACTGTTAAACCTGGTGATGTTTTCGTTTTTCCAAAGGGACTATTTCATTTTCTAGTTAACTCTGGTCCTGAAAATGCAATTGCCTTTGTTGGTTTTAGTAGCGACAATCCTAGCTTCCAGGAAGTCGATGAATTACTATTTGGTAACAACTTAGAAACTCTCACAATTAAAAAGACTACTCTCCTTGATGAAACTCAAATTAAGAAGCTTAAGGCTCAGTTTGGTGGTAGTGGCTAGGATTGTTAGCTTATGATTCATCCTCTTTGTTTGTTTTAAATTAAGTTAATTATGTAAGCAATAAAAGTTTTGTGTGTTCTGGTTTTATGTTTTTATGTCGAATTTATACTCAATAATATAAGAGGATGGTATGGTTCTTGATTTCCCACAATTGTTGCATAATTTAGATTATTGGTGACAACAATCGAGACATGCATAAAATATAGTAATAAATATACTAACAAGTTGAAAATAATTGTGTAGTACTCCCCACCCAATCAATCAAGCTTCATATATATTAAGTTTTTTTACATAAATTAAGGAGAACTTTTTAATAGTTATAAGTGAATAATAATTTTATCATATTAATTTTGTTAATTAATGAATTTTTTCATTGTATTGATGTGATAAGTTTATAACATGCCCTAGTTTATGTTTAGCAACACTGCCCTGGTTTATGTTTTCCCTAGATTTTTTGAAGCTGCGAAATCTAAGGGCAGTAGGGTTTCGGATATGGGATCATGAGAGAATAGGATTTGGTCATGGAGAATTAATGAGGATATGTTTGAGGTTTACCCGGAGCTGGTTTTAGATATGTAATAGGATCTTTAGAATTTAATTTTGTTGGTCAAGTCGGTGTGCGATGTTTAGGATTCCTTGTCGTGACTGCCCAATTTTTTGGATAGATTCACGGTTAGTTCTTGTTATGTTGTGCTATCAGATAGCATGACGGTTGGAGAGCTTTGTGAGGAAGCAAAATCTATAATGCATATCATTTGGAAATCGTTTTTCCCTTAAATGTAAAGGTTTTTGCGTGGCGGATGGTTCTTAATCGCCTTCCAACCCGGGATAATTTGGTGGCTAGAAGGATTATCGATAATATTCATGACAAGGCTTGTATGTTTTGCTTTTTGGAGTTTGAAGATTCGTTTTATCTCTTCTTTGCTTGTCCTAAGTCGGTTGATATTTGGATTTTTGTGTATGGTTGGGTGGGAATTAGTGTGATTGGTGATGTTGGTTGTTGCAATCACGCTTTGGCTTGGTTTAACCGTATTTGGGGAAGGTGCAAGACGAAAGCTACAAATTCAATTTGGTTCTTCACTTGTTGGTGTATTTGGAGGGCTCGTAATGGCATTTTATGAGTTATCTTATCAAGATCCCAAAATTCTTCTCTGAATATAATATTATTCCTAGAAGACCATAACACCTAACAAAACACCAACTACATTCCAACAACATTTTTTACCGATATATTTTTCAATAAACAACCTTTAATCCACACCAAAATAGATTTTGAACAATGAAAAAATAAATGTTCAACTTTTTTTCTTCATGAAAACAAAAAGGACAAACTTTGTCATGGGAAATTGTAACCACCCCACGATGGAAAAAAATTTCTCTTGAAAGTTTATTGTGAATTAACCTCGACCTGAACACATTCCCCTTTAACGACACTGACGCCAACCAAACCAACTTGAAAGTTGTTGTTAAATCCTCATCAAGACCCACACCAACATTTAACCTCTGTAAATAACCATAAGCCGATTTGACCATGAACATTCCACTATTATCATGCTTCCAGGCCATAAAATCGGTAGATACGATACAAACATAAACGCAGTCAAGCGCTGCATACAAATTGCACAACTGTTGTTGTAGATCAGTACACAAATCATCGATTTTAAGCTCAATGTTCCAACACCATTTCCCTTCTAAGTTGTATATGTTATCAACAATTCGATTAGCTTTATTACTGGTTAATTCCACAATTCTGGGTATAAACTAGCCAACGATTCGTTACCATCCCAACGAGATAACCAAAACGATGAAAACTTACCGTTACCAACCTTATACGAAAGTAGACCCGAGAAATGATTGCTTCCATAATAAGATGAGATAGTAAAAAGGTCTCTCCACCGCAAAGAAAATGTCACAAAGTATTTAGAAATTTCACTGAGGTTCAAGGAATAAACATAGTCATGGTAACATCTTTGACCCCTAGACCACCCTCCTCTTTAGATTTTCAAATTGAACTTCACTGAATCCAAGATATCCCTTTCCTACTAATCGAACCATTCCACATAAAGCATCTTTGAATAGATATAAGAATACGAACCACCTTACTTGGAAGCTTATAAAATGACATATAATGGATTGGAAAATTTGAGAGTATCGAATTGATAAGCGTCGCTCTACCACCCATATAAATACCGAGAAAATTGATAAGCGTCTTTCCAAGAGGCCAACCAAGATTGAACGCTACCGATCAAAGGCTTACAAAAAGAAATTAATTTATGGTTACCGATATAAATACAGAGAAACTTGAAGGGGCAATCACAAAATTTTCAAGCCAGAAAATTTTCCGCTGCCTTAAGGAAAGATTCATCCACGCCAAGGCCAAAAAGAGAAGATTTGTTAAAATTGATATCAAGCTCGGACACTAAATGGAAACCTTTAAGAATAGCCTTTATTACCCAAAGGTTACTCCAAGAAACATCCCCAAAAATCACCTAATCGTTCGCATATTGCAGTAAATGAAAAGAAACACCATGGTCAAACTTGGAATTTGTATACCAACCACCCTCCACCGCTATATCCTTCAACACCGCAAGGCATTCCGCCACAATAGCAAATAAAAAAGGGGAAAACGGGCCACCTTGTGAAAGAAATCTCGAAACGTCAAACTCCTTGGTAGGTCTCCTGTTAACAAGGACGAACATGGAGCTATTTAACGCCATGATATTCATCCGACGCAACCATTTGTCCCTGAATTCCATGATTTCCATAACCTTGCGGAGATAGTTCAATTCCACACAATCGCTTTCTTTTTGATAAGTGTCAATTTATGTTAATTTGTAGTATAGTTTTTGGCACTTTTCAAGAGCTTATTTGGATTTATTATGATTTTTCCAATTGTTTCCGTTTAATATTCGTAGTTTAGTTTAAGCGTTTTAATAGTTTCGTTTACTTAACTTTTGTTTGTACATTTGTAGGTTTCACCTTTGGATCGAAGAAAGCCTTTATGGCGACTCTCTTTTGAAGTTTTTGAAGAAAACCAAGATTTTGAGCTCGCTGCAAGCTTGATAAGCGAGAAGCTATAGTAGGAATCAAGGAGATCCTCGCTTAGCGAGCAAAGGGCGCCCTGGCATTAAATGAATGTTCGCTTAGCGAGCGTGAGCGCAATTAACGTGCTCTGCGGGATTCAGATTGTATTGAGGGTTTTAACATTCATTTTTTAGGATTACTTCATATTTCTTATAGCAAAAACCCTAGAACTCATATTTTTTTACTTGTTTTCGAAGAATCGGTGCAACAATAGTCGGGAGATCGTCATTGATGCTTTGTCTTCTTCATCTTTTTGTAATGAAATCATCCATGGTTATGGATAGCTAAACCTTTAATATGTCAAGGTTAGAAGGTAAATATGTCTTTTCTTTGTATGTTTTGTCTTTGATCATTGTGTAAGAACTCTTGATGATAAATATATGGTGAAAAACTTTGTGTTTATTAAATATATGTTGTGTTGCTTCATGATTGAGAAATGTGTTCAACACTTGACCTGAGTTTTTCATCCACCAAAGAACATAAGCTAGAGATAGTTATGAGACTTGGTGTTCACATTGTATTGATATTTAATGTTACCATTTTGAAAGATTGAGTGAGAGATCATCAATGGAACAAAATGGTAAAACTCACATTTTGTGTTAGAAATAAACATTTTGAGAGGATATTGTGATTATGTTTATCGTTTTAACGAGTTCGTCCGCTTGATCAAAGCTATATGTGCAAATGGACCTATCGAACCCTAACTTTGGCATGTGTTTTTTATAATCTTTTACCAACCAATACTTTTACTTGTTGTTTTTAAATTTGTATGCAAACTTAACTTTACATTACCGAAAACCCAAACCCCCTTTGTTACTTTGAGTCTTAAACTAGTGCAACTTTAGAACGACTTTGATATCACAAAATAATCTCTGTGGATCGATAACAAAAACCCTAATATATTTGTACTCCAACACTTTTGCAAAATATACCTTACAAAACAAACCTTCTTTCTTGCTTCTATTAACATAGTTGACGACTTCATTAAGATCCAAAACATTGTCTAGCAAATTCCTACCTTCGATTAAAGCCATTTGGGTCTTATAAATAATACTTCTGATTATGCCTCTATGTCTATTAGCCATGATCTTGGACACCACCTTATAAATCGAACCAATCAAGGATATATGTTTATAATCATCAAGGTCCTTCGGAGAATGTAAATGAAAACAATCAAGGATCGTCCAGAATGATCATAGAACATGTGCTATAAACCGTTTTGTTTAATGTATTGGTAAATATCATAGCACTTCGAAAAAAATTATGAAAAAGGTTGGTAAAAAGATAAAATAAAGCAAAAAAAAAACTCAAAATACTTAAAGTCGAAAGTAGGATGCAAGAAGATAAATGTGCAAGGAGAATGTAAATGAAAACAAGTAAAGTAAACAAAACAGTAAATTGTTGAAAGATGTAGCTTGCTTGAAAGTAAAAAGTGAAAAGTAAATACTTTATTGAAAATTGCATTGAAATAAAAGATGGTGGTGTTTACATCACATACATTCTCACTTTTACTCGTTTCTTTACACGTGGGTACTTTGAGTGGATGCGGAGTAACTTGTACAATATGATTTTCACAAACACATTCTAACACTAGAAATGCATTATTTATAATAATTGACGATAACCGCCACTAACAGTTTATTACTAGAAACACGCCATTTGTCGCTTTGCATGTGTTCAAACTCGAAATATGCACCACTTGTCTCTTTTCAAATTAGAAGAGATATAAATTTCCCTCCAACATTTGATTTCAATTGTAGCACGTCGAACACCCTCATTAGTGTTCGTTCGAACTGAATTTCCTTGTACTTAGGAATATTCTAACTCCATAAATCTTGACTTCCAAATAAGTCTTAAACCTAGACCTCTTACAAGAATTCCGTCGAAGCCTTTTTTTAGTTCTTCTAAGGAATATAATACTTAAACCAATATTTCTTGAAATCAGGTGAGCATCGAAATTAGGAGTTAACAGTAGGCAGTCTGGTTCCCCGGCGTCCACCCGCAAATGTCACTACCCACCATCTCTAACAACTTGTGCTTTGTAAGAACCTGAAGTAACTCAACCCCTAACCATCCTACATTCTCTACGTGCGACACCACCAAAGCCTGCCATTTCCAACACCAAATTTTGTTTTACGACAAACTAGCCTCTGCTATACTACAAACCGGGTCCACTGCCAAGTCAAATAACTCCTAAAACACATCCTTTAACAGTTGATCACCAATCCATTCACTGAACCAAAACAATTTTTTCTTACCATTATTAGCCATGCAAAAAATATTGGAAGGGAAACATTTGGTATTGCCCAAATCATGAGAATCTATCATGATTAAATATCACCACCATATAGAATTGCCACGATTTAGAGATAATTTATCTCCAATGAACATCTTATCCTCTGAGTTTGTGTATCTATAGTTGATTAAGCGTCTTAATATTGCATTGTGACCATTGACTACCCTTCACTTCCCTTTCAAAAGTAGAGATTTATTAGAGACCTCTAAATAGATAATACCACGAATACCTTTATCCTTTGGTTTACAAACTTGATCCCAAGAAACCTAATGAATATGCTTCTTGTACTCACCACCATGACAAAGAAAATTACTCATGATACTTGTGTAGCATGCTGATGCAAACACGTGTGAATTTGTAAGTGGTAGTTTTGAAAGTTTATGAGGTGGACTAGCTAATAATTTAAGTTTATTGAGAGGAGAGATGCAAGCTTGCCTCTTACATCAAGGCAACTTTTTGTTTCCAATTTGAAGGTCATAATTGAGAATCATGCAAAAATACATCTAACATAATGTCCATAATAGAAAGAAACCTAATAGGCATGGGATGGAAACACCATAAATTTCTCATGGCAACAAATTTTTTTTTTGTCATGAGATAAGTTTTTATGAGCATAATCCATAGTGTTGTCCAATTTTTCAACACTTTGAAGAGAAAATTGGTCGACACCAACCTCTGCTTTGGGGTTTGGCTGTGGAGAAGCGCCTTCATCTTCACCAATTGGCTGGTTCGTATGATGAACAGACGAAAGGCTGGGAGTTAAGAAAATCTTACCATTGGATGAAAGAGACAGTTTTAGAGGGAATCAAATTGGGGATACCTGTTGATTTGTCCACCATGTTCTCGTCCAACTTTGGAAATTCTTTAAATAGAGGAATGGTTAGTTGATGTTAGAATCGAGATATAAAATTTGTTTTGTATAGAGAAATTCCTTGAGATAATTGATTACATGTTTTTTTGACTGGAAGATCTTTGGGTTCATCCTACACTTAGTCATTAGGAATAGGCAAGTCTTCTTTTACTTTTCCTTAGTTAGAGGTACGAGCAGCGGAAGTGATTGTTTCATTTGAAGGGTTAGTTTTTTGAGTGTCGCCTTTCTTCTTGATGACACTTAGTTTGGGAGAAGCCTTGGGGTTAGATCTCGGGAAGATTAAAGTTTATCTCTATCTTATGAACTCTCGACTTCAGCCAAGGTCTCTTCTGGTTTTGGAGTATCTTGAAAAGGTTGATTTGGTTAGTTTGAGGAATCATAAAAAACACCAATAGAAAATCATATACATATCTGCATCGAGGTAGTCTTTTTGGAATTTTCATTTTTCTTTAGTATTTTGTTTATTTGAGAGTCAGAATCACGTTAAGCCTATTAAGACTCATCTCGATATTAGTTGATGTCTAGATGGAAAAAACTTTCCTTTTTCTTGTTGGGTTCTTCATCTTTCTTGACTTTTCACCAGAATCGGAAGGGCCTTCAACATTTCTATTTCCCTTTGTTTCAGTTTCACCTACAATTAGAATATATGATAAGTCGAAGTGAATGACAATATAATTAAAATAAATGGTTAGTATATTACCTAATTTTTTATGGATTCTCTTGCAGGTTTGAAAATATTTTTTCTTTGGGTATGACAACCTTTTTCTGAAGTTGTCTTCAGAGAAGTAACCTTGAAAGTCATTTGTATACCAATTGTTAAATTCCACTGTCACAAAGAAGGACAATTGGAAGTGGAAAGTAAGAAATTTGAGAACTTGTTGACGAGTGAATGCCAATCAGTCCTATACTCTTGAGCAATGAACTTCCTCTCTAACTATCAAATGTCATTCTCCCAAGTGTAGAGTGATCCTGGTAGCATTTAGATGAATACAAATTGTCTAGCCATTAGGTTGGGTTGGTAACCAATGAAACCAAAGCTTATAGTTTTTGTTTCAATTCAAGTGGATAGAAGTGTCAGAGTTAATAAGGCTTCCTAAATAGAGTTCAAAATTGCAGTAGCTGAGGGGGTTACAAGGGAAACCTGTTTCGAAACGAAGATGGGCCAACACATCTATTCACAAAGGGAGGCAAGGTCAAAACAAAAGTTTTAGATTCAAGGAATAAGTTTATGTATTTCATAGGGTTTATCTATGAAGGAGGGTTACAGGGGGTGAATAAGGCAAGTCTTTCTAGAAGACACAAATGGCCAGAAAGAAGGTATAACTTATTCATTTCAAGAAGTTGTTTTAATTTATAAGAGTTGTTTCCGACTGATTGATATAGATTGGCTAGAAGTAGTTTGCCCGGAGAGATCTTTCGACCTTCATAAAGTAAGATTGTTAAAGGGACAAATTTCTTAGCTATCTGTAATGAGCCAGAGTAGAAGAAATAGTTGGAGATCCAAAGTGTATAAAAGGTGATGTGTCCCTAGTTAAAGATCAGTCTAGTTTTCTTATTATGATGGCCAATTATGTAGTTTATGAAACTAAAGCGTTTGAAAATGAATTTGATCGCAATTTTTATTTTTAGGGTGAAGTTCTCACCTATATGGTTAAGTCATGTGATAGTTGCCACGTAGAACATGGTTTGCATAAGCATTCCATAAGGGAATTGAAAAGTGTTGGTCAAATCTTCTCAAAAGAAGATTGACGCAAGCAACATGGCTGGGTTGTAGCTAGGGCCAGTTCTAGAGATTTGAATCACCTCGAAGATACCTAATTTCTCCCATTGGATTTTTCTCCTAAGTTGAACTTTATTGAGTCAGAGTAGGGGAGTAGATCAAAAGACACACACAAGAGTTTCCATAAAAGATAAGTCAAGAGAGCGTTCTTAAATATTTGAGGGCATGGTAATAGGATAACATGGGTAGAAGTTCTTCATCTTCCCAGGGTATGATTTAGCGTTCGGATATGGTCCTAATAATGCGAAAAGTATGTTAGAGAGGGAAAAAGTAATGAGCACCTGATTAGCACAAATGGTGATTTTTTCTGGTCATTGGTGGTTTAGAAACAAAATATCTTCCTTGTTCATCTTCTTCTGGTAGAATCATGAATGCTAAGGTATTTTTTTCCAGTATCTAGCTTGAAAGATTAATTGGTTGCTGCCATTATTGATTGTGCAGAGCTTGTTGCGAGAGGTTTATTTTTCTCTATAAAAATGCTAAAGTTTGAGCGAAGAAGAAGAGAAGAGAGTGCGAAGCAAGTATTTATAGAGTCTTTTTCCTTGTTAATGATGGACACATGATATATACGTGTTGATGCAAAACGCTTCATTTCTCAAGAAGCGAGAAAGTTGATAGAAGTGGAGCAGGTAGCGAAAACGTGCAAATCCATGATCTGCTAGAAAATAGGAGTAGTTATGAATTTATGAGAAGATCTTATGGAAAATGATAATGTATATAAAAGTGGTAATGATGACATTGACGTCTGCAAAAGAGTTTGAACAGTGTCGAAAATACTTTTAAAAATGCCACATTTCTCCTTCTTAATATAAAATTAAAAGTTGAAACATGACATTTTGGTGGACAATTTGCTACCTCGGATATTTGACACAAGTGTTAATTATGAAGATCAGATAATTTTTCTTGTTTGATGATGAGTTTATTGCCAAAATCAAAGTGGTTTGTTATGACCATGGATATCTCGAAGAAATTGACTTGTTGAAAAAGGGTCACAACTTTGGTTGAGTGTTCATCTGTAAGACCATGTATGTTATTGGTTTTAGGACTCAGTGAAATTTATAGTACTTAGTTGGTATATTCTCCATGCAGTCGAACAAGGTGTAAGTAGATAAGATTAGATGTTTATATGGAGACAAAGACGTGACATATTTTGTTTAGTCGATCATTGTAGACGATTAACTTAAGACTAATATATAAGTAAGTATTTACTTTTATTTTAGGAGTTGCAATTTTACACAAAATTTCTGTAGAATTCAAAGTATTCGTGTGTTTGTGAGAAAAGAGTCAAAAAATGTATGTGTATATGTTCCATTTTGCAAATTATAGTCTTTCAAGTCATTTAATGCATTAAATTTAATTTTAGTAATTATTTTATGTTTTCCTTGCACTTTGATTTTTATATCAAACTTGTTTAAAATCTATGATTTTCAATTAAATATGTCTGGTAATCTTTTAAAATTTAATCTCTTAAGTAAAATAAAACTTCTTTTTGTTTACCAAATCTTACGGTAAACAGTCCTATGATTTTTTTGACTTTAATTCTTTAAGTGAATAGAAACTTGTGATTTAATTTATTAATAGTAACGATAAACAGCAAATCACATACGAAGAAGATAAGGTTTGTGTTTCTTGTTTAGAAGATTGGGAAGATTTGAATCATATCTTTTTCTATTGTATTATTAAATATGAAAATTGACAGAAAATAGAGCAGAAGAAAAATAACACAAATAAATTTATTGTTGACGTAACTTAATTTAAAACGAAGCAATTCTAACCACTACCACCAAACTGACCCTTAAGCTTCTTAATTTGTGAAGGATCAAGGAGAGTAATTTGTGCAATTATCGCACTTGATAAATCATTGCCAAATAGAAGATTATCAAACATATGCACACTAGGGTTTGAGCTACTAAAAACTGCAAAACCAGTACCTTTTCTACCACTAGTGTTAACTAAAAAATGCAATAATCCTTTTGGAATAACCATAACATCACCAGGTTTAAGAACTTTTAAATAAACTTTCTTTGGTGTAATAAATCCAACCGTCACTTCGCCTTCAAAATTGATAATTAATTCAGTTGCATCAGGATGAGAGTGCATTGGTACTGTCCCATTTATATCCATGACTGCTCTTACCGCGGAAACACCGAGTCCATTAAGACCTGGTAATTCATTGACAGATGCAGAAGTAAATCCAACCTTAAAAGGATTTTCTGTGCTTCCAGCTACAAATCCAGAGAATACAAAATCATTCACGGTTACATTATCTTCGGATTTGCATTGATACCCTGAAGGGGTGGTTGGGAGTAATAGGTTTGCTACACAAAAATCATTGCTAGAAGTCGCTTGGGGGATATAAAATGAGGCAAGTGAAAGAAAGAAAAGAATAATGTGAATAATCTTCATCTCTTAAAATTGGATATGAGACAAGAGACTAATGAGATTAACTTGTTATTTAAAACAAATTTTATATAATTAATTTTATATTTTTTAAGTAATAAGATTTGTTATAATGTATATAGTAACCAATCTTATTTAAATTAAATATTTGATTTTGTATATTTTTTACTTTAAATAATTGATTTATCAAAGATCATATTTCTTTTTATGAATTATAAGAAATTGTTCCAGATTTGCACAGGAAATATTTCTGATATCCACATCCGAAACAAATCAACGTTTTTTAGTTTTGGATATGCACATCCGAAAAAATCAACGTTTTAAAAAAAATGGTGCGTCCGAATGTATACATTTTGAAAAAACTGAAAAAGTAAAAAAAAACAAAAAAAAACATCTGGATTTACATATCCAGAATAGAGGGATATTTTTGTCTGCACACAAGGTAGTGGGAATTGATTGAACATGTACTTGAACTCCAGGGTACATGGTTCGATTCTCACGGAAGACAAAAACTCTACTAGATATGGGATAAAGAAGATCATGAGATGGAAGTGTCGGGTGTGCCTTGCGAGGGGTCCGGGCTGTTACACAAGGTGCCTTAAGAAATTCATAGGATGTGTTAAGAAATTGCTTTATTTATATACTTTTTCCCAAAAACATTTTTATCCAAATATATATTTCTTCATAATGCATCCTTGAATATATATTTTAACAACTTTCTTAAAAATTATGTTACGTTTTTTAAACCATTTGGTTAATGTTTAATTTGGTCATTGGTCAATGTTGGAGTTCATCAATGGTTAATGGATTGACTAAACAATTGTTCAAAGGAGATGTTTCTTAGCATTGTAGCATTAAATTCGTGTTCAAGTAATCTAACTCTTTCGAATGCGATTAGGAATAGTTTTTTTTTATAAGCAAAAGGTATATTAATTATGGATACAAAGGGGTATCCTAACCTGTATACAAAATAACCACCGCCTCAAAAATAAGGAGGTTTATAAAAATTCGCAAGGAACATTTGACCATTCATAATAATTACAAAATTTTGCATTTCTATGTTTCTTGTCTAACCCCCAAAATTCTATGCGTAATTGTATCAAAATCCCAAAATTCTTCGCCAAACATAATTTTGTTCCAGGAAAACCACAAGACCCAACAAATAATCAACCATAGATCAACCACCTTTTTAACATCTATTTTCTTCACCCCTGACATATCAATCCAACTCCTAAAATGCCCAAGAATGTTCCCCATAAATATTTCTCCTATGTCCACCTAATTGCAAACAAACTTCCAAACTAAAACCGATTTAGAGCAATGAAACATCAAGTGTTCAACTGATTCATCATGCCTTAAACAAAAAAGACATACCATATCGTGCATATTATTTATAACCCCACGCTTACGAAGTTGATCCCGCGTCGGAATTTTGTAATGGAACAATCTCCATCCAAAAACCAAAACCTTAGCAGGAATGAGTGTCGTCCATAAGAGCGAGAACACCTTCCTTGATCTGTTGTCCAGACCGAAAGAACGTTGCTCCGCTGCCTCCGCCTGTTGTAACGAGGCATAAGTTGATCGGACAGTAAATGATCCACTGCTAATAACCGACCAAGACAGAATCAGAATACTATCTGCCTCGACCGCACACGATCTTAGCAAATTAGCCAACTGAATTTTCTACGAGGCCAGCTCTAAAAAACCACATGCAGAAACATTACCAACCACCGGTAGCTCCGGATTGGCACCTGCTGCATCCGAATCATCAATCTCTGTTTTGTAAGCCACCTGCCAGCACCACTCACCAGCTTCAAAATATCCATTAGCAGCCACCAAGTTGTGTTGGTCTTCCGCCAGCTGAATCAATTCCGAAAAAAGCCCCGCAAAAGAAACATTACCGCACCAACGGGAAAGAAAAAAAATTATTTCCATTACCAATTTTGTGGTGAATCAGTCTGTAACACGGTGGGAGAACTGACTTTAGTTATGTTGCGGATAGCAAGAGTCGCCACCGACTTTTATTTTATCCAAAGGAAAGGGCATAAAAGAACAGGAAAGACCTTAAAAGATTTTTTTGAGTTCGGGGGGTAGGTTATGTAAAGGGAAGGTGTTAGCACCCTTTACATCCATGGTTATCCATGGGCTCTTAGTTACTTAGCTCACTTTAAACTGTTTTGAGAAGTGTAGTGTGTGATTAGAAATTTTCTTAAGCACTTTATAATGATCCTTGTATGGATATATATAAAGACTTTGTTTTGAAAATTTGTTTGAAAATGTGAAGTGTAATGAAGTATTTTGAAGAAAAGTGAGCAAGTACTTAAGAGGAACCTACCATATGTTAAATCTTTACTGTTCTTAAATGTTCTTTCAATGATAAGACTATCCCTATTATTAAGGAATAGGTAGTCATTACCTTGGATGTTATAAGGGACATGTGAAGGGTCATCTGTGTTTAGGCAATCGTAAGGTGTCTTAGCAATACGAATGGACTTATCATCTTTTATTCGAAAGGGACAAGATCATTTACGTAGGCAACATCAAAGGGACTTGATCTTATAATCTTAAAGGGACTTGATGATATTTCATGAGAAGAGACTTTGCTTTTTAGACACCTTACTTGACCTTTTGATTTAGGCAACATGAGGGATAACCTTAGGAAGTGAGATGGCGATCAAAGATCGACTTACGTGTGTGAGTGTTTATTTTCAAATATTTATCTTTTTTAAATTAGTTATATAAATTAAACTAATTATAATTATGTTTGCACTCCCTATTTTCTAACCACACAATTAAATATTTACAAAGAAAATAAAGACGGAAAAATAAATCTATAAGCTATTACAAGGCTTTGGCAGATACAAAATAGTAAGATAAAAATAAATTATAAAGCAAGAATAATAGATATAATAAAACAATAAATAAGCAATAATAATAATAATAATAATAATAATGAAGCAAAAGCAATAATAATAATAATAATAATAAAGTAATTATAATAATAATAAAGTTAAAATAAATTAAAGAAATAACAATTAATCATTTAATTAAAAAGAAAAAGTTTAGGTTAGACAAGTTAGATTTTTTAGAAGTTATTAGAATTAATGAAAAAAGTAATTAAGTTTAGATAAAAACAATTAAAGATTATTGAGAAAAACTTTTAATTATTTACACTATATGATTATTACTATTATAATAAAATACTATTAATATATAAAATATTATTGACAAAATGTAATTCAAAAATTTTTTAGAGAAAAAAATAATAATTTAATATGTACAAAATAATAAAAGAGTTAGTATTTACAAAATAAAGGTTTATTGTTATAGATAAGTAGTAAAATAAGTTTATAAAAATAATTAACATTTATTTACAAAAAATATAAAGATTATAGAAAAATATTAAATAAGTAATTTAGTAGGTTTTCACGCCCTACATTACTAAACCACGCAGTTAATATATGATCAATGACAGGAATTTAAATGACAGAAAAATAAAATGGCAGAAAATAAATGGCAGAAAAATAAAATGGCAGAAAATAAATGGCTAACTATTACATCGAATAAATGGCTAACTATTACATCGCTTTGGGGCAGTTACATCATTGTAAGGCGAAAAATAAAAGTAAACCAAAAAATATTACAGATGAGAAATAATCACATAAAAATAAAGCGCAGATGAATAACATAAAAAATTAGTGAAAATAAGAAATAATAACAGGTTTGTTAAGGTTTGAGAAAAGGTTTATGATTTAGAGAAAATAACACGGTTAAAGTTTATAAGAAATTTTTAAGGTTTACATAAAAAATTAAAGTTTATGAAAATATATAAAAAAAAAAAGTTTTGTTGTTAAAAAAAACTATTTTGAATTATTAATTTAATAAAATAAATAATTAATTAACATTATGAATGAATTATGAAGATAAGTAATTAAAAAAAAAGTTAAGAGTTTTTTTTAGAAAATAAACAAATAAAATTAATCTAAATATTTAAGGTTAGTTAATTTAAGAAATTAGAGAATTAAAAACAATAGAGGAAATTAGGAGAAATTAGGAAAGAGAAGATAAATCCACGTTTCTTTGTCAAAATGCCCTCAAAATTACCAGTCTTGCCTTCTTGACACTAAGACACGCGCGCACATGCGTGCACATATGAATGTACCTGGAAAATAGTTATTATATAATAAACTTGTTTCTTTGTCAAAATGCCCTCAAAATTACCAGCTTTGCCTTCTTGACACTAAGACACGCGCGCACATGTGAATGTACCTGGAAAATAGTTATTATATAATAAAATAAAATGAATATTAAAAAAATGGTTGAGGCAAAATCGTCAAAGTTTAGGAAAAAATCAGGGTAGTTAGTTATGAAAAATGTGTAGATATAAATTTATCAAGAATAAAACAAAAGATTAAAAAATAATGTTGCTAACGCAAAATTGCGATCATCGTAACTAGACTGGATCAACACAAATGTCACGCCTCATGCACATAAATATGCGAACAGCGTATCGATCGACACGATCCAATCCAAACAAAGTAATTAAAAAAATAAGAATCGACAATATCAAAGCAAAACTATAAAAATAAAACAATATATATATATATATATATATATATATATATATATATATATATATATATATATATATATATATATATATATATATATATAAGCGAAAGAAGAAAAAAAAACCTGTAGAAAGAAAAAAAAGGTATGGTTAGGCACTTCATGTAGAAAGGAGAATAAGCAATGTAACGTGTAGTTCATATAGTACACAAGAAGAAAAAAGAGAGAGTATATATTAACAAAACAAAAGAAGAATATATTTTGGCACATGTATGATTCGCCTTTTAGTGTTCTTATTTTTTCGGTTTTGTTTCTCCCTGAGGCAAGAATTTTTTCGTATTGTGGTTGAGAGAGGAGTGATAAAATGATAAATGAGAGAGCCTCTTATGTGTAAAGCAATATGTATTTATAGATTAAGAAAATTAGGTTAAAAAGTTTAAAAGGAAATAAAATTAGTCTTAATCCCTATTGATTAAAAAATATTTGAACAAAATTATATGATTTTTACTAGGTCACTGACACAAAAATGACATAAACTGACCAATAGAAAACGAGTATACAAGAAAAGAAATGTTTTTGGTATTTATTATGATTTTTTTTGAATTTTTTTCCATAAAATACTGATTTTAATGAAAAAATCATATTTTTAAAAATGCATTAAATGCAAATACGAAAATTAAAAATTAAATAATTAAAAAATGCTATTTTTGTGATTTTTTCATAAAAAATAAAAATAGGAAAAGTTATTAGTAAAGGAAAAAATTAAATAAAAATTAAAAATATTGGAAGGTAGGATTTGAACTCACAACCTCTCACAATTATATCCCTTATACCCATCTTTCTACCAATTGTGCTATTTTATTTATTCGAAATAAAAAAGCACCAGAAAGCATATGAAGCGGGTCAAAATTTGGGGTACGACAAGTGTAAGGAAACCTTGTGAATCAATTTGTCTCAAATATGTGAGGGCAAATTTTGGGGTACAACAGTTGCCCCTGTTCAATTTTCTGAAACCTGAGAAGTTAGATTGGCATGTGTGTCATTCGTGACCTGGAAGGTTGAAGGGGATTGAACACAAAAGCCCAAAAATTTGCACTCACCGGTGCATAAAGTATCCCTGATGATTAGTTGTATATGCTGGAGTGGGCTTAAAGATGCCACTTGGAAGAACTGGAGATGGGCTTAGAGATGCCATCTAAAATATCAGGATGTGATGATAGCTTTATGTTGATACTGGATATCAGTACTAGGTCTTCGTATAGGCCGTCTCTGAATCGTTTATGCAACATAATTTGAATTGTTGAATGGACCAGCAGAAATAAATCTTCGTGGCGATTATCTCTTCTGGAAGTATCTTGGATTAGGGAATGGATCTTTGTACAGACCGTTTGCCTACTCTCCAAGGTCAAAAGAACGTCAGGATTAGTTCTTCTGAAAAAATCTTGAACCAGGGAATGGATCTTTGTATAGACCGTTTGCCTGCTATTCAAAGTCAAAAGAACGTCAGGATTAGTTCTTCTGAAAAATATCTTGAACCAGGGAATGGATCTTTGTACAGATCGTTTGCTTGCTATTCAAAGTCAAAAGAACGTCAGGATTAGTTCTTCTGAATAATATCTTGAACCAGGGAATGGATCTTTGTTTAGATCGTTTGCCTGCTATTCAAGGTCAAAAGAACGTCAGGATTAGTTCTTCTGAAAAATATCTTGAACCAGGGAATGGATCTTTGTACAGACCGTTTGCCTGTTATTCAAGGTCAAAAGAACGTCAGGATTAGTTCTTCTGAAAAATATCTTGAACCAGGGAATGGATCTTTGTACAGACCGTTTGCCTGTTATTCAAGGTCAAAAGAACGTCAGGATTAGTTCTTCAGACAAATATGTTGAACCAGGGAATAGATCTTTGTACAGACTGTTTGCCTGCTATTCAAGGTCAAAAGAACGTCAGGATTAGTTCTTATGAAAAATATCTTGAACCAGGGAATGGATCTTTGTACAGACCGTTTGCCTGCTATTCAAGGGCCAATAGATTAAATCTTCTAAAAATATCTTGAACCAGGAAATGGATCTTTGTACAGATCGTTTGCTTGTTATTCAAGACCAGATAGATGAAATCTTCCGGAAGTATCCTGGATTAGGGAATGGATCTTTTTCCAGACCGTTTGCCTACTCTCCGAGGACATCTTGAGTAATGTATGGATCATTTCTGACCTGTTGTGATATTGTTTTATCTGCATATAACCATCCTGCAAGGAAAAGGTTAGTTTATGCAATATGTATGCATATATAGTATGATGCACCTAAGTAAATGTATTATGTATTGATGGATGGTGTTATGTTATGATGTAAATGATGTATGTATGAATCATGCAGCCTGAAGCGTCTGGATATCTTTGTATAACAACTGCTGGCTAGGGAAAATAAATCCCGATCGTTGCTGAAGAATATGAGGAACTTGTTCCCGTTTTGTTTGATAGTATAGTATTTATAACCTCCCGTCTTCGCTCGTCGTACTTTTATTGAAGGAATAAGTTCCTGAGTATCCCGACTGAGTATAAAAGAGATGGACATAAATTCAAGGGGAGATGTAACTCGAATTATCTATAATGATAGATTTGCCCTACTGGAGATTTGTAGTTGTCTTGTGGGGATGAATCGGCGAAGCTTCGTTGCATTCCTTCCCTCGTTCGTCCTTAGTAAATACTATTACTGCATTTTATGCATTTCTGGTAAACATCAATCATACTCAAAAGCATACATACATTCAAACACAACTAATGAACATTTTTCGCTTTAGTAAAAGAGGAAAAGTGATCCTGAATAAAGAGGGAAAAGTAAAGCTGAACTTGAAAACAGAATCGTTTCAACTTTGAGAGTGTATAACCAATTGGGTTTAGAGCTCCTTAGATTCTTAACTTTCCTGAATACCTTCCCATAAATCCTCATAGATGGATCCGAAGACATGATACTGACACCATCTGATATTACTGGCGTTGACAATTAATTTCCACAATGGCTTCTGCCGAGAATCCAATATCAAGGTAATACAATGAGAGGAACGTGTCTTCAAATTGTGATGGACCATATATGCTCCGGGTATTAGATTTGAAAAGAAGGCGTTGCTCCATGGTTGAGGATGAATTGTCCCATAATGGAAGTATCTGAATGTAGTTACCTCAAGTGAAATAAGCAGAATGCCCCACAATAATGTTACCCTTGGTAATTCAAATATATGAGGAGAGCTGCCCCTGGCTATTAAGCACTTGTTGAATTTGGACCTGATTGCCCCGAATGAATTGAACAGTAACTTGGTATGCCCCCTTGATTGGGAAACAGTGACTATGCCCCTGGCATTATGAACTCTGTAATGTTACCCTTGGTAACTTAGATAAACGAGGAGATTTTCCCCTGGCTACTTAACATAGTTGAATCCTGTCCTGATTGCCCCAAATGAGTTAGGCAGTATCATGGCATGTCCCCTTGATTGGGAAATAATGACTATGCCCCTTTATATACATGGACTTTGATCCAGGAAGCAACTTTGTTTATCGGAAGAACTTTGGTTTATTGAGCATTCATCCTGTAAGTTTCTCTGTTTATCAAATACTCAGGTATATGCAAACAAATATTTTCAAAAATGCAATGCTTATGTTTGTCTTGAAGTTTTGAAAAAAAAGTTATTTTAGAAAAACAATTTTTATGAAAACTGTGATATTAACTCAAGTTTTATAATAAGCCCTAAAGGAGTCAGGATACCTTTTTGTAGTAGTACGCTTTCGAACTAACCTTGCTTCAGTTAGGACTTTTAAAGGGTTGTAACGTGGCCTGGTTCACGGTTTAAGAAACAAAGGATAAAGGCTCAAATTTTATTTGTACCCAACCCAATCTCCATGATGTTCTTCAGTCCTATGCTCAGTTAACTTATGCATTGAGGCTCAAAGGAGTTTGGAATTGTAACACTGACATTTGTGATGGTTCAGAAACCAAAATTTATTTGAAAATTCAGTCATCTTTCTTTGTTGAGGATTCATAGTGACCTCTTTTTTCTTTTTCTTTTTTTTTTGCTTTATTATCCCTTCCTTTTGCCTGAACTGTTTGTTTTAAGATTACAGTCAGCGGGATATCTCAATTTTTATTAAGTCTCCTTCATAGGTTTTGACTTAGCAAGCTTTTTCTTTTGCTAGATATTGATTGTCAAGTTTAATGATTACAGAGAACCATCATTAGTTGTGTACAACACAGATAATTGGCATATTTGAGTTAACCGAGTAACTACCCTGCCCCAGGTTATGAATAAGGGTTTTAAGTTGCGTGAGAAAGAAAACTCCTACTTCATAGGCTCAAAAGGGTTGACTATGGATTAACTTCCTTATATCTCCACAGTTTAGGAATTGAAACAATGCCTGTACATCGTCAACATAGTCTATTCAAAAGCATACTGCCTAAGATTATGGTATGGTTTTCGTCATCCTCCCTCTATAGGCTTATAGCTTTATCAGGAGTTAAATATCACAAAATAGAAATATGAATCATAATTCAAAATATAGTGAAACAAATGGATTAATTCAAGACAAACATGTGCAATGCATTAATGAAAACAAGAGTTTAACATAATAGTAAGTGTTTAAACAAATAAAAGAAATTACAAATGAAAATTCAAATGTTGTCCCATCCAGTTGGCTGAATGTCTTCAATTGCAATCTGTGAACTTTCAGGAGCAGTATATTTTACCATGAAATCAAATTTGCCACTTGGATGTCCCAAGGTGCCCCATATCTCAACAAGAATAGGTAGTCTTCCTTTCTTGCTACTTTGGGCAACTTGTCTTGCAGCTTCGATGTTTGATGGACGATAGTAGAACTCAATTTGACCTTCTGGAGTAACCTCTAGAATTCCTTCGTCAATTAGGTCTTGAGTCTTATTCTTCAGTGCCCAACAGTTATTAGTGTCGTGTCCGGGACTGTCAGAGTGATACTCACACCTTGCCTTGGGATTATAGTGAGGAGAGGAAGTTTTAGGACTTTGAGGAGTATTTTTCAAGGAAATTAGCTTCATCTCCAACAAGCATTGCAGAACTTGTGACATTGGAGTGCTGAATTTGATAAACTGTCTTCTATATCCCTTGTGTTGAGGTGGATTAACTTTACCAGGTCTTTTTTCTTTAACTGAAGATAAATCAGTGGCAACCGGTTTCTTACCTTCTTTTATCCTCATCTTCCTTTCAACCAAATCAGCTTGTTTTAATGGAGGTTGACTAACAATTAGATTCCTGACTCCATTACTTTGAAGTTTATGGACAAAGGCTCTTAACTCTTCTTGCCCCTGAGCTAAACTTTGAATAAGAACCACCTGGTCATTCATCTGGATCCTCATTTATGTCATCTCAGCTTGTAATTGTTTCAGATAATCATCCTTGTTGTCCTCAGGATTCTTCTTCTTAGCCAACAGTGTCTTCAACTCATCTTGTCCCTTGGACAAGTTCAGAATCAACTCTTGGAATTGTGCATTCTGAGCCTGGAGATCTTTGACAGTCTGTTCAAGAGCCATTTCTGCTGAAATAAACAGCGAGAAGATAAGATACATGTACCTAAGAAACCTGTGATGCAATGATATGGTGTATAAATGCGTATGAAATGTTTTCAAGGACCGCGGGATTTAAATTTGTTTAAACAACCAAAAAGTAAACTTTTATTAGTAATAAATTTGTTTGCCCCTTGGGCTTACAATAAAAATGAAATGAATACAAAAGATGGGGTTTTAAGTCTCCCATGGACGTTTCCTCTTTGTGTTGAGGTATGAGTTGAGATTTCGCTCCTCGTGAAGTTGTTTTGTTAGCTCCAGGATTCTTTCTTGACTTGATTTATAATGAGTCTCAAAAGTATCCCTTTGCTCTTTCAACTGGATTCAGGACCTCTGTAACTCTTCCATGTCAGTGGGCATGTCTGGATGAAGGATGGTATAAGAAGTATCCCCTTCAGTAATAGGCTCCATAGTAACTGGCAGGATGGCAGGATATGGCATCATAAGAGTCTGAGCACGAGATCGCACCCATCTGAGATAAGCTTCCATAGGAATAGTGTACTTTGGTTCCAGAGTCTTGCTGTCAACCTTGTTCACTTTACCCCATGCTCGTATGAACCTTTGACGATAACCTTGCAGATCGTTGTCGTAGTCAAACACAATACCCTAAATCAACATGTCATGAGGACCATCACTTCGAGCATAACCAAACTGACGTAAAGCTAAGGAAGGGTTGTAAGTAATGCCCCCTCTTATGCCAAGGAGTGGCACATTAGGAAACTCCCCACAACGGTCAATGATAATAACATTCTCCATAGATCTAGAGCACCAATGAATATCTGAATGAGAAAGTGACATAATCCTCTTGGACCACCTGAACCCTTGTTCATTCTTCATCACTGATCGAGGAAGGTGAGAAATAAACCACCTGGACAATAGAGGTATACAACACATCAGAATTCCTCGTGCCTTCGTAGTACGGGTATGAAGAGAGTGTAAGATGTCTCCAAGTAATGTAGGCACTGGATTATGAGTCAGAAATATGTTGATGGCGTGTACGTCTATGAACTGGTCTGGATTGGGGAACAACACTAAGCCATAAATCAACAAGGCTAAGATCTCCTTAAAAGCATCATAACTCATAGCTTTCAGGAACACTTGAGCTTTCTCCATCAATACCTTAGATAGAATACCCTTAACTCCACTCCTTGTTTCTAGGACAATGTCTGATTTCTTCAAATGTAGGGCTGCAGCAATGACTTCAGGTTTAATCTCCTTTTCAAAGCCTGTGAAGGGTCTCTGATCAAGGATAGGTATACCCAGAAGCTTGGAGAACTCTTCCATTGTAGGAACCAGCTGATAATCGGGGAATGTGAAACAGTGATGTTTAGGATCAAAGAACTGAAACAGAACACTCATCATGTTTTCATTGAACCCTGAAGTGACTAAATCTAGTAGGTGACCATGCCTCTTGATGAATTGGGAGTTTTCATAAACTTGAGAGACCAATTCTTTAAGCTTAGGAGGTATTCCTACAAAGTTGATCCTGATAGTATTCCTACGAGTAGAAGCCATGACCTGCAACAAAGAACAAAGATAAATCCTTTGGTCCTTGAAATGGTTAGTGAAAATGCTATGCTTATGATGCATGATGATGCTATGATGTTATGCTCAATCACAAACATGTGGCACACACAAACAAGTCACACAATAGCCTTAGGTTTGAAGGCTTGCATGAGGTTTAAAGGTAAGTACCCTCCCCTGAAGTTTAGATGGTTCATCCTGTCCTACAAAAGTAACCAGGTTCTAAGGGATCTCAATATCATTGATCCTTCACAAGGGTGGTTGTTCAGTAGGAAACTTACTTGCCAACCAAAACCCTCCAAGTTTAGAATCTCAATGAGTGTAGCATCGAGTATCAACCAACTTCAGTCTTCACCAAAGCCGGTTATCTCACTACTTTTCTAAAGGCCAAGATGGGATAATTAGGGTTCTAAAAGTTAGTTAGTGTATTGACAACGTATGACAGCCTCATATTATCCTCAACTTGACTTAAGGAACATAAGCACCAACCAAGAAGTCACACTAACTATGGCCACCAGATCAACCATATCGGTATACGCTGTACAGTTTCCTTGGTCTTTTGCCATTTACCTAAGGTACACTAGATCCGGGTTAGGATCTTTCACACATAAGAGCACCCAATAGATAAGTATAAAGCAAACAAGGCAAACAATTTAAAGTGATCTAATTCCTAAGGGTACCCCTCTTTTATTAAATCCCCAGCAGAGTCGTCAGTTCTGTAACACGGTGGGAGAACTGACTTTAGTTATGTTGCGGATAACAAGAGTCGCCACCGACTTTTATTTTATCTAAAGAAAATGGCATAAAAGAACAGGAAAGACCTTAAAATATTTTTTTGAGTTCAGGGGTAGGTTATGTAAAGGGAAGGTGTTAGCACCCTTTACATCCATGGTTATCCATGGGCTCTTAGTTACTTAGCTCACTTTAAACTGTTTTGAGAAGTGTAGTGTGTGATTAGAAATTTTCTTAAGCACTTTATAATGATCCTTGTATGGATATATATAAAGACTTTGTTTTGAAAATTTGTTTGAAAATGTGAAGTATAATGAAGTATTTTGAAGAAAAGTGAGCAAGTACTTAAGAGGAACCTACCCTATGTTAAATCTTTACTGTTCTTAAATGTTCTTTCAATGGTAAGACTATCCCTATTATTAAGGAATAGGTAGTCATTACCTTGGATGTTATAAGGGACATGTGAAGGGTCATCTGTGTTTAGGCAACCGTAAGGTGTCTTAGCAATACGAAGGGACTTATCATCTTTTATTCGAAAGGGACAAGATCATTTACGTAGGCAACATCGAAGGGACTTGATCTTATAATCTTAAAGGGACTTGATGATATTTCATGAGAAGAGACTTTGCTTTTTAGACACCTTACTTGGCCTTTTGATTTAGGCAACATGAGGGATAACCTTAGGAAGTGAGATGGCGATCAAATATCGACTTACGTGTGTGAGTGTTTATTTTCAAATATTTATCTTTTTTAAATTAGTTATCTAAATTAAATTAATTACAATTATGTTTGCACTCCCTATTTACTAACCACACAATTAAATATTTACAAAGAAAATAAAGACGGAAAAATAAATCTATAAGCTATTACAAGGCTTTGGCAGATACATAATAGTAGGATAAAAATAAATTATAAAGCAAGAATAATAGATATAATAAAATAATAAATAAGCAATAATAATAATAATAATAATAATAATAAAGCAATAATAACAATAAAGCAATAATAATAATAATAAAGTAATTATAATAATAATAAAGTTAAAATAAATTAAAGAAATAACAATTAATCATTTAATTAAAAAGAAAAAGTTTAGGTTAGACAAGTTAGATTTTTTAGAAGTTATTAGAATTAATGAAAAAAAGTAATTAAGTTTAGAGAAAAACAATTAAAGATTATTGAGAAAAACTTTTAATTATTTACACTATATGATTATTACTATTATAATAAAATACTATTAATATATAAAATATTATTGACAAAATGTTATTCAAACATTTTTTAGAGAAAAAAAATAATAATTTAATATGTACAAAATAATAAAAGAGTTAGTATTTACAAAATAAAGGTTTATTGTTATAGATAAGTAGTAAAATAAGTTTATAAAAATAATTAACATTTATTTACAAAAAATATAAAGATTATAGAAAAATATTAAATAAGTAATTTAGTAGGTTTTCACGCCCTACATTACTAAACCACGCAGTTAATATAGGATCAATGACAGAAATTTAAATGACAGAAAAATAAAATGGCAGAAAATAAATGGCAGAAAAATAAAATGACAGAAAATAAATGGCAGAAAATAAATGGCTAACTATTACATCGCTTTGGGGCAGTTACATCATTGTAAGGCGAAAAATAAAAGTAAACCAAAAAATATTACAGATGAAAAATAATCACATAAAAATAAAGCGCAGATGAATAACATAAAAAATTAGTGAAAATAAGAAATAATAACAGGTTTGAGAAAAAGTTTATGATTTAGAGAAAATAACACGGTTAAAGTTTATAAGAAATTTTTAAGGTTTACATGAAAAATTAAAGTTTATGAAAATATATAAAAAAAAAAGTTTTGTTGTTAAAAAAAACTATTTTGAATTATTAATTTAATAAAATAAATAAATAATTAACATTATGAATGAATTATGAAGATAAGTAATTAAAAAAAAGTTAAGAGTTTTTTTTAGAAAATTAACAAATAAAATTAATCTAAATATTTAAGGTTAGTTAATTTAAGAAATTAGAGAATTAAAAACAATAGAGGAAATTTGGAGAAATTAGGAAAGAGAAGATAAACTCATGTTTCTTTGTCAAAATGCCCTCAAAATTACCAGTCTTGCCTTCTTGACAATAAGACGATCATCGCAACTAGACTGGATCAACACAAATGCCACGCCCCATGCACATAAATATGCGAACAATGTATCGTCACGATCTAATCCAAACAAAGTAATTAAAAAAATAAGAATCGACAATATCAAAGCAAAACTATAAAAATAAAACTATATATATATATATATATATATATATATATATATATATATATATATATATATATATATATATATATATATATATATATATATAAGCGAAAGAAGAAAAAAAAACCTGTAGAAAGAAAAAAAAGGTATGGTTAGGCACTTCATGTAGAAAGGAGAATAAACAATGTAACGTGTAGTTCATATAGTACACAAGAAGAAAAAAGAGAGAGTATATATTAACAAAACAAAAGAAGAATATATTTTGGCACATGTATGATTCGCCTTTTAGTGTTCTTATTTTTTCGGTTTTGTTTCTCCCTGAGGCAAGAATTTTTTCGTATTGTGGTTGAGAGAGGAGTGATAAAATGAGAAATGAGAGAGCCTCTTATGTGTAAAACAACATGTATTTATAGATTAAGAAAATTAGGTTAAAAAGTTTAAAAGGAAATAAAATTAGTCTTAATCCTATTGATTAAAAAATATTTGAACAAAATTATATGATTTTTACTAGGTCACTGACACAAAAATGACCAATAGAAAACGAGTATACAAGAAAAGAAATGTTTTTGGTATTTATTATGATTTTTTTTGAAATTTTTTCCATAAAATAATGATTTTAATGAAAAAATCATATTTTTAAAAATGCATTAAATGCAAATACGAAAATTAAAAATTAAATAATTAAAAAATGTTATTTTTGTGATTTTTTCATAAAAAATAAAAATAGGAAAAGTTATTAGTAAAGGAAAAAATTTAAAAAAAAAAAAATTAAAAAGAGCGGAAGGTGGGATTTGAACTCACAATCTCTCACAATTATATCCCTTATACCCATCTTTCTACCAATTGTGCTATTTTATTTATTCGAAATAAAAAAACACCAGAAAGCATATGAAGCGGGTCAAAATTTTGGGTACGACAAGTGTAAGGAAACCTTGTGATTCAATTTGTCTCAATCGTGAGAGGATTATTTCTAAAATCGTACGAAAATTTAACCAGATCACGCTACCAATAGATGAAGGAACATGATACTTCGGTATCGCAACGATATGAAAAGCAAGCGCATGATTCGGATACCGATTCTCTATGAAGCTTCTCCAAATATAATTATTTTTGGATAAGATTTTCCACACCCATTTTGCCAATAAATCCCTATTGAAAAGATTTATATCAAGAATACCGAGGCCACCTACTTCTTTTGGACTACAAACTACCTTCCAATTTATCCGAAAAATTCATTTCCTACTTATCGACCCATTCCAAATAAAACGTCTTTGAATCGACGTATGAATGCGAATCACTCTAGAAGGAAGTTTATAAAAAGACGTATAATGGATGGGTAAACTTGATAACACTGATTTAATTAAGGTGACTCTACCTCTCATCTATAAAAACCTCTCTTTCCATGAAGATGATCTCGACCGCGCCATATCTTTTAAAAATAATAAAATCTTGACTAAATAATTTTGTTTTAGTTTTATTTTTATTATATTCTTATTACAATTAAAATTTGTTTCATTTATTAATTTTTTTTTCCATTAATATAATTATTGAATAATCAGTCTCATTAATGTAAATACAGGAGAAAAATATATTATTAATCCAAATAGTATAAAATATATTCAACTTATTAAAATTTATTTATAAAATTAAAATAATGATTGAATAATGTATGAATTCAAACACGGGAAAATATGTGTTATTTATTAAATTTTAGAAATAAATATATTTTAAATAATGTATCAATCAAAATACATGCAAAAATGTTTATTTATGTTACTATTTATACATACAATTAAAACCATATTTACAAATGTTGTGTTATTAGTTGATATTTTTAAAACTAAATGATTGCATAAATATTTTTATAATTAATGTCAAAACAAAATTACTATTTACATACAGAAAAATGTACGGTTGGTCCAAATATTTGTATTTATGTATATTAACGAGAACATGAAAGTCTATTATAGACAAGTGTCGAAACGACGTTAATTTTTATATACGAGATTGAGTACATTGTTTATTACAATAATTTAATCTAAAATAGTCAATTGCTATTGTTATAAACAAAAACAACTATGTTATTATACAAGATTAAGTACATTGTTTATTATAAACTAAACTTATTTGTTTGATAATTCAATTTTTACAGAAACATTGGGTTATTTCTTAAATTATAGAAATATTTTTCTATATCTTTCTCTACTTGAATTGTATCATATATCTTGAATTATATACTAAATATAATTTTATATTTTACTTTTTTTTATAAAGATACTTTATTACCAAAAATAGGGATACACACAATGCGCCCCAACAAAGGTCCAGCAGGGACAAGACAAACCAAGCTAAATTAGGAGAACAAAAAATAAAATTGCCCTAAGGCATTAAGAGTCTTCCTAAGGACTGTCTCAATCTACTAATCATCCAACATCTATTGATAGTATTGGAAATGATTATGTCTTCTATGTTATCCCAACATTGATTAGTATCAAAACACTCTCATTCCTACACTTCCACAAAAGATACACAGTTTCGCTGAAGACTCACTTCAGTATGGAGCTCATGGGATTCTTTGATTTGACCATCTGCGAAATCCAACTGACTTCCTCATCTCACTTCCCAACCAATCAAGGACCTTACCCCATATGTTCTTCATGTAAGCACACTCAAAAAATAGATGGTATTGAGTCTCATTCTCACCGCAGAACTTACAAGACTGATCACTAATAAACCCAGGCTTATGAAGCCTAGTCTTCGTGGCTAATCTTTTATGACACGTAACTCAAAGCACAAAGATGGCACAAGTCATGGCTGGATTCTTGAACATTAGAGCTTTCCAATCAACATTATTATGTTGAACATCCAAACTCTCATAATAATCTTTAGTTCTGGAACTTTGATTCTGCGCCCTATTATTCCAAGTAGCCGAACCTCTAACTTTCAGAATGGCTTTAAAGATCCAAGAGTACCTATTCTTAGTCTCCATCTGAAGCAAATCCTGATTCTTCACATAATAGTAGTGGATCCATTTAATCTACATGCTATCCTCCTTATTACAAAGATTCCACAACAACTAAGCTAGGCACACTTGGTTCCACCTAGAGATGTCAATAATATTTAAACCTCATTTATTCTTGGTAGTACAAACATCTTTCCAAGAAGAACAAATGAAATATTTACAAATTGAATCAATTTTTTCAAGGACCTTCTTAGAGAGAGGGAGGCATTGAAGCCAATAATTGGACACAACAAACAAGACATTATTGATGAGCTGCACTCAACCAGTCATGGACAACAATCTGGAACTCCAATGGTGGATTCTGCAAATAATATTATCCACGAGGGGCAGATAATGAAGCATAGATAACTTCTTGCTAGTAAGAGGGATTCCCAAATACCTAAACGGGAGAGAGCCCAAGTCAAACTTAGTGATATCCAGGATGTCATGCTTATCAGAATCTCCAATATTTCCACAAAAAACCTTACACTTGGCAGGATCATGTTCAACCCTGTGGAATTGGAGAACTTATTGAAACTCTCCATGAGAAGCTGCTCATACTTATGATCCCCTCTAGAGAACATAAGCAGATCATCGGCAAAGCTCAGATTGATGATGGACATTTTTTCACACTTTGAATGAAAGGTGAAATATGGTTTCATCTTGAGCTTATCCAGGATCCTATGTAGGTATTCCATTACCAAAACAAACAAAAGAGGGGACAAGGGATCCATTTGTCTAAGACCTCTTTTGACAACCAAGATCTTAGAAACCTCACCATTGAATTGAAATCTGTATGAGAGTGATTTTAAAGTAAACATCCCCCACTCAATGAATTGCCTAGGAAAACTCAGCTCTCTCAAAATAGTCTCAAGGGAACACCAATCAACTGTGTCATAAGCCTTTTGCAAATCCATCTGCAACATACACTTAGGAGCACCACTCTTAACATTGTACCCTTTGATCAATTCATAAGCCAACAATATGTGATCTTGGATCTTCTTACCATGAATAAAATCATCCTGACTAAAATGAATAACAAAATTTAAGACCCTTCCAAGTCTTTTAGTGAGGATCCTAGAAATAATCTTATAAATAGTTGTGCAGTAGGAAATAGGTCTAAAGTCTTTAACCTGGACAACCTCATTGATCTTAGGAATTAGAGTAATCAAGGTACAACTAATAGCTATATACATCTTTCTGGTTTCAAAAAACTCATGCACAACTAAAGTAACACCCCCTTGATAATGTCCGAGCATATTTGAAAAACTTAGCATCGAAACCATCAATCCCAAAAGCAGAGCTATATTTCATACCTTTCAAGCTAGCAGCAATTTCCCCTTCTATGACAGGTGCTAAGAGAATATCCCTTTGATCATTACCAATTTGGGGGCCATCTCTTATTATAGTCAAGTTTATACTAACTAGGTTCTCTGACACAGTGCCCACCAAGTTGTGGTAGTACTGCAAAATTTCCTCTTCAATATCCATCTGATTATGCAAAATAGTACATTTGGAACTAGTGATGGGGCCCAAACAATTTTTCTTCTATCTAGCTTTAAGAGAGGCATGAAAATGAGAGTTGTTTCCATCTCCAAGCCTAAGCCACTCAACATTAGATCTCTGTCTAAAAATATTCTCTTCCATACTACTCAATCTAAGGACTTCAGAAGAACACTCTTTAACTCTGTCTATGACCTGAACATTGAACCTATCCTGAATCAGAAGATCTTAGGCCTGATTGAGATCCAATCTAGGTTGAGTCAGCTGCCTTGTAATACCATAATAAGTTCTCCTAATCTGCCTTAACACAGGTTGTAACCTAAGCAACTTCTTCCACAAGATGTAGGAGGGTCGCCCATCCATAGGTTCCTCCTAATTGTTTTTCACAACCTATTTGAACCAAATGGCTTGGGACACCAAGTTTTGGAATTTGAAGGGAGTTCTAGTAGGCCTGGCCCAATCACTATTTTGGAAAACCAACATAGCATGGTCAGAGACCCCACAATATTTTATATGGAGGGTGTGATCAATGTGAGTTTGCAGCCAATCCATATTTCCAAGCAATCTATCAATTCTAGAGTATATCACACCATCTTTTTGGTTGTTCTTCCAAGTGAAATAGTCTCAATTGATCTCATTTTCCAGCAAACCTATTGTTTCTATCATCTCCCTTAAGTCTTTATATTCATTTTCTGTGACTAAATTACCACCAATTTTGTCCTCAACTGTCAGAATATTATTAAAGTCCCCCATGAGAAACCAAAGGCTCTGCATATTATCCTTTATACTAATGATATTCCTCCATAGAATTATTCTTTGTTCAAGCATATTGGATGCATAAATGGTAGTCATCCAAGTTTTCAGAGTACCATTGGGGTGGAAAACTTTAAAATGAACAAACTTATCAATGATGCTCCACTAATGCACAAACTTCTTTCTAATGAGACTAGCATTAGGTGCTCTTGTTCTAGTTTCAATAAGAATGGCAATTCCAGGATCCATTTTCTTAAGGTAGGAAATAACCTCATGTCACTTTCCTGCATTATTTATTCCCCTCACTTCCAAACCATCATCCTGTAACCTCTTTATGAGTCCTTGAGCCCTTCCATGCCTCAAAACCTCAAAGCCATTGCTACAAGTGACTACAACCTGATTGAGGCTGATCACATTTTTTCCCTTATTTCTACTATTAATTCCCACATTTTTCTAATGTGATTCTCTTCCTGTCTAAACTACATTATTGCCAGTAGTGTTGTCAACATTATTGTTATCAGCATTAACAGGCTTCACATTAGCAGATGGGTGTGTCACCACTTCCTCATTAGGTTTTAGTTTTCACACCTTCTTCCCATTATTCTTGCATTGGTGCCCCACTTTTTGATACTTTTCACAATATAGGGGTCTCCACTCATATTCCACAGCTTGTTGCCTCTTGTTTCCCTCCACGTCCTTAATCATTATGAATTCCCTCTGTTTCTGGGTAATGTCAATTTCAACCAAAATCCTAGCATATGAGACTCTAAGTTTATTGGTTGTACACTCATTAGTAGACATGGGTACCCTTATGATGCTTGCAATTTTCCCTAAACTCTTTGTACCCCAAAGGTGAAGAGGGAGATTAGGGAGTTTCACCCAAACTGGAAGAGTCATCAGCATATCTCTCTTAAAGTGAAAAATGGGGGTCCAGTCCTTCAAAACCATTGGCATGTGTGGCTGGTATAGGGTCCCTTCATCACAACCATTTCTTTATCCTTATTAGAGTTGAACCTCATAAGGAAATAGTCTTCTTCATGGTAATACAAATTTGGTAATTTCACAAAATTCCATGTTTTCACCATATAGTTCTTAACAACATTCATACTAAGCTCCTTACCTATGACATACATGATCAAGGCTGAGTCCCAGAATCTTACCTCAACAAAGGTTGGAGCAAAATATTCAATCTGAGTTCCTGTTTCCAGCAATAACATCCACCCACAATTTTGGTTGCTCAATGTCTTCAAGTTTGTCCTCATGATTCAGAACTTCCACAATGATTTCTGGTGTTTTTACAACATCAACTATTTTTACCACCTCACTACTCTTCACAGAGTTTGAATGTCCACCTGTAATGGAACCATGCTTAGAATTTCCCTTAGTATAACTATTTTGCAAGATTGTAGCCATAATCGATGAAGATGATGCCTTGTCGCGCTTTGGCCTTCCCCTTCCTCGACCCATTTCGTAAAAAAAACACATAGTAGAAACCTCACCAGATAGGTCCCTTGGCCGAAGACAAGGACTTTAAACCATATCAGTTAAGTTTCCACCGCTGACTACACCTACGCACATTTTATATTTTACTTTTAGTGTTACTATACAAACTTTCTTCTTTAGAAAATTAAATATTTTATATCATTGTTTTTATTATTTCCTCTTGCAACAAATACGCGTCACTGACGGGTACCCGTGCGAAGGCACAGGTATCCCGCTAGTTGTAAATAGTAAATACTGGTCCCTTTATGGCTTGATTCCAATTTAAAATTAATGATGATAGTTATTAAACTTTCGATAGTTTCTTGAAAAATACTTTCTTTGTCTTATAATATAAGAGAAAAAAATGTATTTTTTTTTCCAAAATATATGAGAAAAAATCTAACTTATCTTTTTTTGAGATAAAATTAATTGTAAAATACATTTAATTTATCCCCTCTCTCTCATCTTTTTATAATCAATAAACAATTAGAATTATTTTTATAACTTTCTAAGAAGATTATTTCAAGAAAACCTTAAATCAAGTTGTTATATTTTTACTTGTTTTGAATTTTTTTCTTCTTATAATTTGAAATAGAGGAAGTAATAAATAAATAAAATTATAAATATAAGATAAGTTCATCTTACTTAGTCCATATCATTTATAACCGGTTACGTTTTTGGAGAAAGAAATCACAGCTCAGATAGGCTTGCATACATTAGCTTGAAAGTTCAAAACTTTACCTAATGGAATCTAGTATAGGGATATTAGTAAGAAGTTTGGCGGAAATTTTATTGGTCTCCCTTGTTTTAGCTTTATTAAGGGGTTGTTGTTTTGGTCCCCCTGAGTTCCCTTGCATCTTTGATTCAATTTATTTTCTTTCTAATATACTTTTAAGTTGATTTCTTGCCCCTGGAAGTTACATTATTATTTAGAGTATGTTTGGATGAAATAATTGAAAATATTTAAGAAATTTTTAAGAATTTAATTCAAATGATTCAATTAAAATTTATTCATTTTTAATTTTTTTTGTTTGAATGAATTATTAAAATGATTCATTGAAAAATTTGGTGTCATTTTCATAATATTTAAAACGTTTGGATTAAATTTAAAATATAAAAAATAGGACAAATTTGCAATTTTTGAAAATTTGAAATGACTAATTTGTAAAATTTAAAAATTATTAGAGTTATTTGCAATTATTTGAAAATTTTGTGATTGAATTTGAAATTTTTAAAATATGAGAACCATATTGTAAATTTTGAAAAATTAATAATAAACAATTTAATATTCGTATTATAGAGTGAAGAAACAATTTGAAATTCTTTACTTTTTTGTGTCATTTTAAATTCCTTAAATTTAACATGAATAAAATTCTCTATAAATTTACATCATTTTAAAAATTCTCCTTATTTTTTATCTAAACAATAAATTTTAGTCAAGTCATTTCAAATTCCCTCAAAAAATTATTTTTCATAATTAAAATGTTTCATCCAAATAGACTCTTAAAATATATTAGAATAGAAAGTGATTTTTTTAATTACATACATATTATAATTTAGAAGAAAATATTTCCCTGGTTATTCAGTTTGATATTTAATTATTTGAATTGTTTAATTTTTTTTATCATGTATTGATCTTTTATAATACATTTTATCTAAAATGTTAGCTTTTAAGTAATATTCTTTTTTGATAGGGGTATTCAAATCCAAACCAATCCAAATAAAAAACCGAAAACCGATCCAAAAAATCGAAAATCGAAAAAAACTGATTTGTTTTGGATGTATTTGGATGTCATTTTGTAAGAACCGATCGGTTCGGATCGGATTTCGGATTGATTTTTCAAAACCGATCCAAACCAAACCAAACTGCATGTATATATATTTTTTACTTATTTATATTTTATTAGTATATATATTATTTAATTTAATATTAGATGGTATTTATCTTTTAAAATACTATTTATTAGTTTGATTTAATCTATTAATTTAATTTTTTTCATCTTGTAATATTAATTTTTTATATAGTATAATATATATATCATATCAAACTTACTATTTATTAGTATTTTTAGAATATTAATAAAAGTTATAATTTATAATTTGGATATCCAAAAAAACAATCCAAATTAAATCGTATGAAATTGGATCGGATCGGATTTTTTTAATCAATCATCCAAAACCGAACCAAACCGCAAATAAATTTATTTTTGGATCGGATGATACTTTGCTTCAAAGCCGATCCAAATCAAACCGCGAACATCCCTACCTTTTGATTAAAAAAAGACATTGCTATGATAAAACTAGAAACGAATTGATTTTATGGTTTTTTTATTTCAATGTTTATATTTAAATAAAAAAATTTGAAAGGAGAAAGAAAATAAACTATTTATCTAAAAAAATACCATACTTGTTTTTTTTAGCCATGTCACATGGTCCACAATTTAATACTTCTGAAATTACACATTGTAAGAATATTAACATTATATTTAGTCTCTCATCCCACATTCAATTATCAAAAATGAAGATGGTTCTCATTATTCTTTTTCTTTTTGCTCTTCTCTCATATATCTCAAATGCTTCTACTTTTACTAATGATTTTTGTGTTGCAAACTTAGGACTTTCAAAAACCCCTTCAGGTTATCCATGCAAGTCAGAAACCGTTGTAACAGCGAATGATTTCGTGTTCTCAGGTTTGGTAGCTGGAAAGTTTGATAATACTTTTAATTTTGGATATACCCTTGCATCTGTCAATAATTTGCCAGGTCTCAATGGACTGGGAATCTCTGCAACAAGAGTAGATATGGGAATAAATGGAACTATTCCAATGCATTTTCATCCTGATGCATCTGAGATATTAATTATGATTAAAGGACTCGTTACTGTTGGATTTATTACACCTACCAATGTTTATGTGAAAACTGTTAAACCTGGTGATGTTTTCGTTATTCCTCAGGGGCTACTTCATTTTGAAGTTAACTCTGCTCCTGAAAATGCAATTTTCTTTGCTGCTTTTAATAGCGATAATCCTGACATCCATGTAGTCGATGAATTACTATTTGGTAACAACTTAGAAACTCTCACGATTAAAAAGACTACTCTCCTTGATGAAGCTCAAATTAAGAAGCTTAAGGCTCAGTTTGGTGGTAGTGGCTAGGATTGCTAGCTTATGATTCATCCTCATTGTTTGTTTTAAATTAAGTTAATTATGTAAGCAATAAAAGTTATGTGTGTTTTGATTTTATTTTTTTATGTCAAATTTATATTCAATAATATAAGAGGATGATATGGTTCTTGATTTCCCATAATTTGTTGCATAATTTAGATTATTGGTGACAACAATAGAGACATGCATAAAATATAATAAATATACTAACAAGTTGAAAATAATTGTGTAATACTCCCCACCCAATCAATCAAGCTTCATATATATTAAGTTTTTTTTACACAAATTAAGGAGAACTTTTTAATAGTTATAAGTGAATAATAATTTTATCATATTAATTTTGTTCATTATTGAATACTTTTCATTGTATTGATGTGATAAGTTTATAACAGGCCCTGGTTTATGTTTAGCAACACTGCCCTGGTTTATGTTTTCCCTAGATTTTTTGAAGCTCCAAATCAAAGGGCAATTGGGTTTCGGATATGGGATCATGAGAGGATAGGATTTGGTCGTGGAGAGTTAATGAGGATATGTTTGAGGTTTACCCCGAGCTGGTTTCAGATATGTAATAGGATCTTTAGAATTTAATTTTGTCGGTCAAGTCGGTGTGCGATGTTCAGGATTCCTTGTCGTGGCTGTCCGATTTTGAGGATAGATCCACGGTTAGTTCTTGTTATGTTGTGCTATCAGATAGCATGACGGTTGGAGAGCTTTCTGAGGAAGCAAAATCTATAATGCATATCATTTGGAAATCGTTTTTTCCCTTAAATGTAAAGGTTTTTGCGTGGCAGATGGTTCTTAATCGCCTTCCAACCCGGGATAATTTGGTGGCTAGAAGGATTATCGATAATATTCATGACAAAGCTTGTATGTTTTGCTTTTTGGAGTTTGAAGATTCTTTTTATCTCTTCTTTGCTTGTCCTAAGTCGGTTGATATTTGGATTTTTGTGTATGGTTGGGTGGGAATTAGTGTGATTGGTGATGTTGGTTGTTGTAATCACGCTTTGGCTTGGTTTAACCGTATTCGGGGAAGGTGCAAGACGGAAGCTACAAATTCAATTTGGTTCTTCACTTGTTGGCGTATTTGGAGGGCTCGTAATGACATTTTATTCAACGACGAGATTTGTAATGTCAATAACATATTTCATAATATTGTTATTACCTCTTGGAGGTGGTTGGGGGTAGACAAGAATGGGAGGATGAAATGTAGTTTTTATAGTTGGCTAAAATATCCTCTAGATTTTTTGTGATGTTTAGTTTTGTTGGGTTTAGTTTGTTTGCTTTTCCTTAATAGCTTTGTATTCTTGAGGTTGGAGATCCTCTTATTCTCTCCTTATTGAAATCATTTTCAAAAAAAAAAAAGTTTATAACAGGCCCACAAGAATTATTAAGAAGATTTTTGTTGTTAACACATCGTGTTTCTCATGGTTTTTATTATTATTTTTTTTGTATTTTTTTAATAAGCAAAAGACATATTCCAAAGATATAAAGGGGTGTCCTAATAAAAAAAAAACTCTCTCAAAAAATAAGGTCTACAAAAAATCGCAAGGAACATTAACCCATTCGTAATAGTTACAAATATTTGCACTTTAGTGTTTCTTGCCCAACCACTACCAAGAAAAAAAATAGTAATTCTATGAGTTATCTTATCAAGATCCCAAAATTCTTCTCTGAATATAATATTATTCCTAGAAGACCATAACACCTAACAAAACACCAACTACATTCCAACAACATTTTTTACCGATATATTTTTCAATAAACAACCTTCAATCACACCAAAATAGATTTTGAACAATGAAAAAATAAATGTTCAACTTTTTTCTTCATGAAAACAAAAAGGACAAAATTTGTCATGGGAAATTTTAACCACCCCACGACGGAAAATAATTGTACTTAGGAATATTCTAAGTCCATAAATCTTGACTTCCAAATAAGTCTTAAACCTAGGCCTCTTACAAGAATTTCGTCGAAGCCTTTTTTTAGTTCTTCTAAGGAATATAATCCTTAAACCAATATTTCTTGAAATTAGGTGAACATCGAAATTAGGAGCTAACAGTAGGCAGTCTGGTTCCCCGGCGTCCACTCGCAAACGTTGCTACCCACTATCTCTAACAGCTTGTGCTTTGTCAGGAACTGAAGTAACTAAACCCCTAACCATCCTACATTATCTACGCGCGACACCACCAAAGCCTGCCATTTCCAACACCAAATTTTGTTTTACCAAAAACTAGCCTCTGCTATACTAAAAACCAGATCCACTGCCAAGTCAAATAACTCCTAAAACACATCCTTTAACAGTTGATCACCAATCCATTCACTGAACCAAAACAAAATTTTCTTACCATTATTAGCCATGCACAAAATATTGGAAGGGAAACAATTGGTATTACCAAAATCATGAGAATCTATCATGATTTAATATCACCACCATATAGAATTGTCACGATTTAGAGATGATTTATGGGATGGAAACACCATAAATTTCTCATGGAAACAATATTTTTTTTTTCAAGAGATAAGTTTTTATGAGCATAATCCATAGTGTTGTCCAATTTTTCAACTCTTTGGAGAGAAAGTTGGTCGACATCAGCCTCTGCTTTGGGGTTTGGTTGTGGAGAAGCGCCTTCATCTTCACCAATTGGCTGGTTCGTATGATAAACAGACGAAAGGATGGGAGTTAAGAAAATCTTACCAATGGATGAAAGAGACATTTTTAGAGGGAATCAAATTGGGGATACCTGTTGATTTGTCCACCATGTTCTCGTCCAACTTTGGAAATTCTTTAAATAGAGGAATGGTTAGTTGATGTTAGAATCGAGATATAAAATTTGTTTTGTATAGAGAAATACCTTGAGATAATTGATTACATGTTTTTTGACTGGAAGATCTTTGGGTTCATCCTACACTTGGTCATTAGGAATAGGCAAGTCTTCTTTTACTTTTCCTTTGTTAGAGGTACTAGCAGTGGAAGTGATTGTTTCAGCATCTAGCTTGAAAGATTAATTGGTTGCTGCCATTGTTGATTGTGCAGAGCTTGTTGCGAGAGGTTTATTTTTCTCTATAAAAATGCTAAAGTGAGAGCGAAGAAGAAGAAAAGAGAGTGCAAAGCAAGTATTTATAGAGTCTTTTTCCTTGTTAATGATGGACACATGACATATGCGTTTTGATGTGAAACGCTTCATTTCTCAAGAAGCGAGAAAGTTGATAGAAGTGGAGCAGGTAGCGAAAACGTGCAAATCCATGATCTGCTAGAAAATAGGAGTAGTTATGAATTTATGAGAAGATCTTCTGGAAAATGATAATGTATATAAAAGTGGTAATGATGACATTGACGTCTGCAAAAGAGTTTGAACAGTGTCGAAAATACTTTTAAAAATGCCACATTTCTCCTTCTTAATATAAAATTAAAAGTTGAAACATGACATTTTGGTGGACAATTTGCTACCTCGAATTTTTGACACAAGTGTTAATTATGAAGATCAGATAATTTTTCTTGTTTGATGATGAGTTTATTGCCAAAATCAAAGTGGTTTGTTATGACCATGGATATCTCGAAGAAATTGACTTGTTGAAAAAGGGTCACAACTTTGGTTGAGTGTTCATCTGTAAGACCATGTATGTTATTGGTTTTAGGACTCAGTGAAATTTATAGTACTTAGTTGGTATATTCTCCACGCAATCGAATGAGGTGTAAATAGATATGATTAGATGTTTATACGGAGACAAAGATGTGACATATTTTGTTTAGTCGATCATTGTAGACGGTTAACTTAAGACTAAAATATATTTTAGGAGTCTGCAATTTTACACAAAATTTCTGTAGAATTCAAAGTATTCGTGTGTTTGTGAGAAAAGAGTAAAAAATGTACGTGCATATATTTCATTTTGCAAATTATAGTCATTCAAGTCATTTAATGCATTAAATTTAATTTTAGTCATTCTTTTAAGTTTTCCTTGCATTTTGATTTTTATATCAAACTTGTTTAAAATCTATGATTTTCAATTAAATATGTCTGGTAATCTTTTAAAATTTAATCTCTTAAGTAAAATAAAATTTCTTTTTGTTTACCAAATGTTACGGTAAACAATCCTATGATTTTTTTTTACTTTAATTCTTTAAGTGAATGGAAACTTGTGATTTAATTTACTAATAGTAACAATAAACAACAGACCACATGACGAAGAAGATAAGGTTTGTGTTTCTTGTTTAGAAGATTGGGAAGATTTGAATCATATCTTTTTCTCTTGTTGTAAATCAATGTTGGTTTGGAGTAAGATTTGTGAGTGGGTTGATATTACTAGAATTGATGACTCAATTTGTTGGCTCCATGCTAAGATGTGGAATTCGCGTCTTAAAGGTCGAGGTAAAGTAGAATTTTTAGATTCTATTTGGTTAATAATTTGTTGGTATATTTGGAGGGCTAGAAACAATCTTTTGTTCAATGAGTCGAATAATAGTGCGGAAGAAATAGTTTTTTACTATTAAGGTTATTTCTTGAAATTGGTTGATCCTTGGAAATCCATTAAGTAAGAAGTGTAACTTATACAAGTGGTATAAGTTTTCTTTCGATTTTATGTAATTTATTTTGCTTGTTGGTTGTATGTTTTTTCTTGAGATTTTCTTAATCTCTTTTAATGAAGTTTGCTTATTAAAAAAAAAAAAAAAACACATGTTAAATGAGCAGGCATGTAAACCTTAGTCCATATATCTAACTGTTATAAGTAGAATTGATACTTCAAATTGTTTGAGACGAATCTGACATGAAATATAGCGGAATTGGAAGCGGTCCTTTAGACCTTGTTACATTTCACCCTAGAATATTAATCATCTATTATTTTGTCCCTAATTGCTTCCATGTGGTTCTATGTAAACAATAAAATAAAATAATACACTTTATTCACCCTTTTTATTCATTGAATCATACACTTTATTCAGAACCATACTATTCTATTGTATTATTAAATATGAAAATTGACAGAAAATAGAGCAGAAGAAAAATAACACAAATAAATTTATTGTTGTCGTTGACATAACATAATTTAAAACGAAGCAATTCTAACCACTACCACCAAACTGACCCTTAAGCTTCTTAATTTGTGAAGGATCAAGGAGAGTAGTTTGTGCAATTATCGCACTTGATAAATCATTGCCAAATAAAAGATTATCAAACATATGCACACTAGGGTTTGAGCTACTAAAAACTGCAAAACCAGTACCTTTTCTACCACTAGTGTTAACTAAAAAATGCAATAATCCTTTTGGAATAACCATAACATCACCAGGTTTAAGAACTTTTAAATAAACTTTCTTTGGTGTAATAAATCCAACAGTCACTTCGCCTTCAAAATTGATAATTAATTCAGTTGCATCAGGATGAGAGTGCATTGGTACTGTCCCATTTATATCCATGACTGCTCTTACCGCGGAAACACCGAGTCCATTAAGACCTGGTAATTCATTGACAGATGCAGAAGTAAATCCAACCTTAAAAGGATTTTCTGTGCTTCCAGCTACAAATCCAGAGAATACAAAATCATTCACGGTTACATTATCTTCGGATTTGCATTGATACCCTGAAGGGGTGGTTGGGAGTAATAGGTTTGCTACACAAAAATCATTGCTAGAAGTAGTTTGGGGGATATAAAATGAGGCAAGTGAAAGAAAGAAAAGAATAATGTGAATAATCTTCATCTCTTAAAATTGGATATGAGACAAGAGAATAATGAGATTAACTTGTTATTTATAACCAAATTTTATATAATTAATTTTATATTTTTTAAGTAATAAGATTTGTTATAATGTATATAGTAACCAATCTTATTTAAGTTAAATATTTGATTTTGTATATTTTTTACTTTAAATAATTGATTTATTAAAGGTCATATTTGTTTTTATGAATTATAAGAAATTGTTCCGGATTTGCTCATCAGAAAGTATTTATGATATGCACATCCGGAACAAATCAACGTATTTTAGTTTCGGATATGCACATCTGAAAAAATCAACGTTTTTACAAAAAAAAATGGTACGTCCGGATATATATATATATATATATATATATATATATATATATATATATATATATATATATATATATATATATATATATATATATATATATATATATATATATATATATATTCTGAAAAAACTGAAAAAGTCAAAAAAAAAACATCAGGATTTACATATCCAAAGTAGAGGGATATTTTGTCTGCACGCAAGGTAGTGTGAATGGATTGAACATGAATTTGAACTCCAGGGTATAGGGTTTGATTCTCACGGAAGGCGAAAATTCTACTTGAGAAGATCATGAGATGACAGTGTCGAGTGTGCCTTGCGAGGGGCCCGGGATGTTACACAAAGTGCCTTAAGAAACTCATAGGATGTGTTAAGAAATTTCTTTATTTATATACTTTTTTTCCTAATGCATCATGAATATATATTTTAACAACTTTCTTAAAAATTATGATATGTTTAAAATATTTTAAACCATTTGATTAATGTTTAATTTGGTCATTGGTCAATGTTGGAGTTCATCAATGGTTAATGGATTGAGTAAACAACTGCTCAAAGGAGATGTTTCTTAGTATTGTAGCATTAATTTCGCGTTCAAGTAATATAACTCTTTCGAATGCGATTAGGAATAATTTTTTTTATAAGCAAAAGGTATATTAATTATGGATACAAAGGGGTATCTTAACCCGTATACAAAATAACCACCGCCTCAAAAATAAGGAGGTCTACAAGAATTCGCAAGGAACATTTGACCATTCATAATAATTATAAAAATTTGCATTTCTATGTTTCTTGCCTAACCCCCACCACGAAAAAATAATAATTCTATGCGTAATTGTATCGAAATCCCAAAATTCTTCGCCAAACATAATTTTGTTCCTGGAAAATCACAAGACCCAACAAATAATCAACCATAGACCAACCACCTTTTTAACCTCTATTTTCTTCACCCCCGACATATCAATCCAACTCCTAAAATGCCCAAGAATGTTCCCCAAAAATATTTCTCCTATGCCCATCCAATTGCAAACAAACTTCCAAATCAAAATTGATTTAGAGCAATGAAACATCAAGTGTTCAACCGATTCATCATGCCTGAAACAAAAAAGGAGATACCATATCGTGCATGTTATTTATAACCCCGCGCTTACGAAGTTGATCCCGCGTCAGAATTTTATAATGGAACAATCTCCATCCAAAAACCAAAACCTTAGCAGGAAGGGGTGTCGTCCATAAGAGCCAGAACACCTTCCTTGATCAGCTGTCCAGACTGAAAGAACGATGTTTCGCTGCCTCCGCCTGCTGTATAGAGGCATAAGCTGATCGGACAGTAAATGATCCACTACCAGCAGCCGACCAAGACAAAATCGGAATAATATCTGCCTCGACCGCCCACGATCTTAGCAAATTAGCCAACTTAATTTTCTACGAGGCCAGCTCTAAAAAACCACTTGTAGAAACAGTACCAACCAGCGGAAGCTCTGGATTGGCGCCTGCTGCATCCGAACCATCAATCTCTATTTTGTAAGCCACCTGCCAGCACCACTCACTAGCTTCAAAATATCCATTAGTAGCCACCAAGTTGTGTTGGTCTTCCACCAACTGAATCAATTCCGGAAAAAGCCCTACAAAAGAAACATTACCGCACCAACGGGAAAGCCAAATTTTTTTTTTATTTCCATTACCAATTTTGTGGTGAATCAGTCCCGTGAGAGGATTATTTCCAAAATCGTACGAAATTTTAACCAGATCACGCCACCAAATAGATGAAGGAACATGATACTTCGGTATCGCACCGGTATGAAATGCAAGCGCATGATTCAGATACCAATTCTCTATGAAGCTTCTCCAAATATAATTATTTTCGGATAAGATTTTCCACACCCATTTTGCCAATAAAGCCCTATTGATAAGATTTATATCAAGAATACCAAGGCCACCTACTTCTTTTGGACTACAAATTACCTTCCAATTTATCCAAGAAATTTCTTTCCTACTTATCGATCCATTCCAAAGAAAACATCTTTGAATCGACGTAAGAATGTGAATCACTCTAGAAGAAAGTTTATAAAAAGACATATAATGGGTGGATAAACTTGATAACACCTATTTAATTAAGGTGACTCTACCTCCCATCAATAAAAACCTCTCTTTCCATGAAGATAATCTCGAATGCACCATATCAAGCAAAGGATTCCAACAAGATATTAGTCTATGATTACCCCCAATATGAATACCTAAAAATTTGAACGGACACTGAGCGACTTTGCAAGCTAGAAAATTTTCTGCCACCAAAAGAAAGGATTGATAAACTCTTATGCCAAAAAGAGAGCTTTTGTTAAAATTAATATCAAGACCGGACATAAGATGGAAACCCTTCAAAATTGCTTTCATATCCCATAAATTTCTCTAAGAGCCATCTCCGATCAACACCGAATCGTCGGTATACTGAAGAAGATGAAACGATGAGTCCACCTTAATCTTGAGACCCGAGAAAAAAACCACCCTCGGCCGCTATATTCATTAACACCGCAAAGCCCTCCATCGTAATAGCAAAAAGAAAATGAGAGAGTGGATCACCTAGCCTAAGCCCTCGCGAAACCGCAAAATCCTTAGTGGGACTTCCATTGACTAGAACCGACATAAAGCTATTCAAAACACCAATATCCATCAAATTCTTCCATTTAACCCCAAATCCCATAAAATCCATAACTTTGCGTAGATAGTTCCAATCGACACAATCATAGACTTTAGAAAAATCAACCTTAAGGATGACCTCTTGCTTCTTAGATCTTTTAGCAAAGTCGATAAGCTCGTTAAACGCAAAGACATCGTCAAGTAAATTCCTACCTTCGATAAACGCAGTTTGAGAGCTAGATATAATACTACCAATAATGGGTTTGAGCCTATTAGCAAGAATCTTGGACACCACTTTATACACCGAACCAATCAACGAAATAGGCTTGTAGTCATCAAAACCCTTAGGTGGTTCGGATTTCAGAATAAGGACAAAAAATGATGAATAAAAAACCTTAGGTAATTTACCACCATAAGAAAATTCCTGAATGCAATTAGTGAAATTCAAACCTATCACCGACCAACAATGCTTGAAAAAGTCAACAATAAATCCATCCGGACCCGGACTATGGTCTGAAACACGTTCAAAAACCACACTTTTTATCTCTTCTACCTCTATCTGAGCTTTTAATCCCACCCTATCCTCCTCCGATAAACACTTGAAACCGTGGTTGCCAATATTCGGGAACACTCTATGAATACTACTAAACCTCTTTTCAAAATGATTCTTAACATCTTCTTTAACCCCCGAAACATCCTCCAATAACTGACCATCAACAAGAACAGACGAGATAGTATTTAAATTATACCGGTTCTTGATAGCTGCATGAAAAAACTTTGTGTTAAACCCTAAAATCTAGAATGACTTACCGCTATTATTGAACCACGTGAACTTATTACCTGAGACCGGAAGATCTATACACCCCAACATATTAATAAAGTCTGCAAAATCCACCATAACGCTCCTACAATGGTTATGATTATTGTCTTATAGATTTTTTGTTGGAATTTATAATATATTTGTGGATATAATCCTTATATTATGCTTGTGGGTCGGCTTTTCCCAATTTCCCGATTAAATATAATATTCGCTTATTAAGAAAATTATGAGTGACGTGGCTCGACTCGTGAATATATATATATATATATATATATATATATATATATATATATATATATATATATATATATATATATATATATATATATATATATATATATATATATATATATATATATATATATATATATATATATATATATATATATAAGGGGATCATTTGACACCAGTGTCAAAATATTAACTTTGACATTAAATCTATAAATTCTCTTTAAAAACTCATGTTTTAGTTTTAAATGAATTCATCTTAAGTCATTGAATTGATAGAAATAAAGGAGTAAAATTTAGTGTCAAAATTATTATTTTGACACCAGTGTCAAATAAAGTGTTAAGATATTTAACAATTTTGGCATCAAAATTGTGGATAACATTATCATTTCCTATTATTATTATTCTTATTATTTAATGCACTAACTTTCCATTTTATAGTTTTAATTAATAAATCAATTATTTCTCTCTTCTAATCACTAGTCACTACCACCACTAACACAATATTTATACAATCTCTACTTTATGTATTCATTAACTCTATTTTTATTAATCAATGACATTTTCAAAAATTTCTTAATTCATATAAAATATTTTAGGTAATTATTAATATAATACCAATATAATTTTCTTAATTCATATTTTTATTAACATATAATACACTTCATTTTCTAATTATTATTATATTACCAAAGTAATTTTAATTTCTTCATTCATTTAAAACACTCTTGGTAATTATTATTAAATTACCCAAATAATTTTCCTAATTTATATTTTCATTAACTCTATTTTTATTAATTATTGAAATTTTAATAATTTTCTTAATTCATATAATAAACCTCATTTTATAATTATTAATATATTACAAAAATAATTTTCTTAATTCATATAAAATATTTTTTGTAATTATTATTATAATACCAAAATAATTTTCTATTCATATTTTCATTAACATATAATACATCTCATTTTCTAGTTATTATTATATTACCCAAACAATTTTATTAATTCATATAAAATACTTTTGGTAAATATTATAAATTACCAAAATAATTTTCTTAATTCATATTTTCATTAACTCTATTTTTGTTAATTAATTATATTATTTATAACATCTCATTAGGCCCTAATTTGGAGATGATTTTTCATCGAAAAAATTATCAATTTCAATATAGCTTTTATGAAGTTTCCTTTGTTTTACTATTCTTAAGGTTTAATTGGAATGTAATTTTTTTTGTCAAATTTGGTCTCGTTTTTCTATATGCGGGTACGAGAACCCTCTATTCTTGATTTATTATAATTCTTGCTTATTAAAAAAATCTCATTTGTCATATGAAATTATGATATTTTAAAATTATGTCAATAATAATTGGTTAATTTAGTAATTTCATTAACATATCTAATTATTTTATTTTATTTATTATTCACTAATAGTTTCTCCTACAAACTATCATATTTCTTTCTTTTTAGTCTTATTTTATTACTTTTTCACTCTTTCAAATTTAACCAAAAAATATGATAAATTAAATATTTAAATTTTATATTTCCAAATTAAAAAAAAAAAAAAAGAAGAAGAAAGTATTTACTAACTAAAAAATACCCACCTTTCAAAACTATTGGTACCACGTTTTAACAATTTTATTGTTTTATTTATCTTTTTAGTTTTGAATATGAATAGGCTAAATCATCTGTAATTTTATTTAGGGTGTTTTTGCTAGAGTTTGAATTTGTTATGGGTCTGAACACTCTTTATATTTATGATTTAATATATTTTTGTTTATTAAAGAAAAGAATATACATTATATTAACTTTAGAATATAATGTATATGGTGACTTTGTAACTTTCACTCTTATTACTATCTAAATTAAACTTTCTCTCTATAAAATTAATTATTTATTGGTCATTTAAATTGTTCAAAGTTACAAAATTATAGAATAGTAGTAAAGTTATGAAATCCATTTGCGAGATATTTAAGATACAAATAGATAATCTAAAATATTTTAAATTAATATAAAAGGTATTATAAAATGTTTATATTTTTTATTATAAAAACTAATGAATTGTGGATTTATAATCTGTTGAGTTTATATATATATATATATATATATATATATATATATATATATATATATATATATATATATATATATATATATATATATATATATATATATTTTGAAAAACAATTATGAGAATGAAAACATGTATTAAAAATGAATCCATTAAAGTGTGTTTTTTATGTTTATGCAAAAGACTTCTTGGGATTTGTGGTGCATAAAAAAAGCATAGAGATCAATCAAAACAAAACTAAAGAAATCTTGGATCTTAAGAGTTGCTTCAGTCTTTGTTGGAGAAAATTAATTTTCTAAGAAGATTCATTTCCAACTTAATGGGCAACTCGATTGTTCTAGCCATTACTTTGACTCAAGAAAGAAAGTGACTTTGTTTGAGGGAGCGAACAACAAGAGGTTTTCGACAACATTAAATAATATCTGATGAAGCCTCCAACATTGTCACCTCAATGTAGAAATAAGAGAATAAGGTTATACATACCTGCGTCATATTCGACCATTGGAAGTATGTTAGCTCAAATGGATGCAAATGACGTTGAAAGAGCCATTTATTACCTCAGTCGAATCTTGATTGATACAGAGACTATGTATAATGTAATCGAAAAATTATGTTAGTGCATATACTTCTCATGTGTACAAAACTTAAACATTATATAAAACCTGTTGATGTTTATGTTAACTCTCATTTTGATGTTATTAAACAATTGTTGTCAAAGACTATATTCCATAGTCGAATAAGAAAGTAGGCTATGGCACTTACTGATTTTTCATTGATTTATTGTCCTTTGAATGAAGTAAAAGGTCAAATTATCGAAGACTACATTGTTGACTCTTCAATGGTTTAAGCAATAGAAGGTTATATAGAAACTAGGCCTTGGAAATTAGACTTAGATGGTTCTAGGCGTAAAGATGGAACTGGGGTTGGAGTATTTATACTTTCGGCAGATGACAAACCGAAAAATTTCAAGTTTATAATCAAAGTTCTCTATTCTAATAATGAGGCTGAATATGAAACCTTAATAACATGACTTCAGATTTTATTGGATTTAGGGGAAATAGACGTCGAAATAAAAGGATATTTAGAGTTGGTGGTCAGACAATTGAAGAAAGACTATAAATGCATCAAAGAAAGTTTGATGATGTACTTTGTTATAGTCAACTCTTTACTGAAACGTTTCAACCATGTCTCGATCGACCACATACCTCGACTATAGAATCAAAAAGCAAATGACTTAGCTCAGATTATCTCAAGATACAAAATCTCTTAGGAGATAGATTAGAATTGGATCAATATAAAATATAAGTTAACCTCGTAGAAAACTCTCTAGAGATAATATCGATGTCAAAACTTTCAAAACTTGGACAGATGGAACGATGACGTCATCAAACTTAGAAAAATCTGAGTTTTTTTTGAAAAAATTGAGACTTACGAAGTTTTGGCCATTGACTTAATGTCAGATAATGATTGGCGAAAACCCATCGTAGAATACTTGGGGAATCCAACATGAGTAACCGATCGAAAAGTAGAATACAGAGCCCAAAGTTACATAATTATGGGAAATGAGTTATTGAAAAAAAACTCTTTATGGAATTCTCCTTAAGTGCCTCAGAGAAAGTGAAGCATATTTGGAAATCTACGAGGTACATAGAGGATCATGTGACTCTCATCAAGTAGGCCATAAGATAAAATGGTTGTTATTTCAACTAGGGGTTAATTGGCTAACTATGTTGAAAGACTGCATAGATTTTGCCAAAGGTTGTCAGGAATGCCAAAAGCATTCAAGTATCCAACATGTGCCCGCAAGTGAGTTTCACTCAATATTAAAGCCATGGACTTTTAAAGGACGGGACTTGGACATAATTGGCGAAATTAAGCTCTCATCATAGAAAGGGAATAGATATATTTTGGTGGGAATAGATGATTTCACATAAGTGACATTTTCTTGGGGATGGATTAGATTTTTGTTAATTCGGTGTTTATCGGGTGTGAGGAGAAGCTAATCATCATTCCATCTCTTGAGGCTACCCCGAAGGATGTTTTAACTAAAATTTTAGAAGGTACGGTTGGAATGATAAATTTCTTGTTTGAGAAGGAGAAATCTGTTCTTTTGGTTCTTACTAAGGAGACGAATAGCGATCACCAAGTGTTGCATAATCTTGTAGTATGTGAGTTTCCAGAAGTTTTTTCCGAGGATGTTATTTCTCTTCCTCCGGAAAGAGAAGTAGAATTCTCTATTTACCTGGTACCGGGAACGACTCCTATATCATTTTCTCCGTATTGGATGGCACCGCTAGGGTTAAGGGAATTAAATGATCAATTGGAAGAGTTAACGGCGAAGCATTTCGTTCGCCCTAGTGTTTCACCTTGGGGATCTCCAATGTTGTTAGTAAAGAAGAAGGATGGTGGGATGCGATTATGTATTGATTACCGTCAGTTGAACAAAGTTACCATTAAGAACAAATACCATTTACCCATGATAGTCGACTCATAGAATTTTATCCAAATCAAGTGTAAAGTCTGATTCGAATCACAAAGTTGCATGATTCCAATCAAATTAAAAGTCTAATTTGAATAAGAGTGCTTGAAAATTTTGTTTGCCTTCGTCCAATTTGATTCGAGTCATGATATGTACACGACTCGAATCAAGCACACACAATCTTAGTTTTTTTATGATTTTCAAAATACTTTGAGATTTTTCTTTTCATTTAAATTGAACCAATAACACACATCGTTCTTATTCCATTTACTCATGCAATTGACTAAAAGCATCATGATCAAATTCAAATATAACCATTGATTTATATATGCTAAAAACAAATTGATTCAAACATAATTAAGAGATGGTGTGCAATTATGAAGGAAACCCAATAACAAAAGTAAATGAAAATCAATTGAATAACACAAACAAACAAAAATCGTAAATGAAAATCAATTGAATAACACAAACAAACAAAAATCTTTGTTTTAAGATTATCTCCCTGTATCCCAAAATGTTTTAGAGACATGAAACTTTAGTCTCCTTAAGGATATGCAACTTCACTTATCACATTTGTATAATGGAAAATCACCAATAAAAATTATTCCCTTTTAACTATTTAAAATTTCTCCTTAATTTGTATAAAAGAAAACTACTATGAAATTATTCTCAACTTTATACTATATTTTATTAGATTTAATGTATGTTTTTATTGTTGCCACCAATAACATAAATTATATAATAGTTTGTTAGTAAAATAAAATACATTGATATTATATGAGAAATTAAGACAATAACATCCTCTTATACTATATTGAAATTAAAATTAACATAAGAACATAAAATTAAAATACACATAAGCTTTATTACTGACATAATTAACTTTATTCAAAACAAACATAGAGGATGGATGAATCATAAGCTAGCAATCCTAGCCACTACCACCAAACAGAGCCTTAAGCTTCTTAATTTGAGCTTCATCAAGGAGAGTAGTCTTTTTAATTGTGAGAGTTTCTAAGTTGTTACCAAATAGTAATTCATCGACTATATGGGTGTTAGGATTGTCGCTACTAAAAGCAGCAAATTCAATAGCTTTTCCATTACCAGAGTTAACTTGAAAATGCAACAGCCCTTTTGGGAAAACGAAAACATCACCAGGTTTAAGAGTTTTCATATAAACATTTGTAGGGGTGATGAATCCAACAGTAATGCAACCTTCAATAATAATTATTAATTCGGATGCATCAGGATGAATGTGCATTGGTATAGTTCCATTTATACCGAAATCGACTCTTACCGCAGCGATACCAAGTCCATTGAGACCTGGTAAATTATTGACAGTTGCAGCTGTAAATCCAACATTAAAAGGGGGTGTCATGTTTCCAGCAACAAGGCCAGAGAACACAAAATCATTCGATGTTACAATGTCTTCTGACTTGCATGGATAGCCTGAAGGGGTTTTTGAAAGTCCTAAGTTTGCAACACAAAAATCATCGGTAAAAGAAGAAGCATTTGAGGTATACGAGAGATGAGAAAAAACATAAAGGATAATGAAAACCATCTTCATCTTTGATAATTGGATGTTGGATAAAAGAATAATGATATTGGTTTGCTATTTATAGTGTTAGTATTAATACAAGATGGATACATAATTTCAAACTATGGACCACATCATTTGATGTGGCTAGAACTAAGTCTTGAGAAGTTTTTTTTTTTTATGAATTATAATTTTTTATGAAATTTAAAAAATGATCATAATATCAATGGTCACACCACCATTTGAATTTTCCAATTTTCTTAAGATCAACATAACTTTAGAAAAAAGTGTTGCTTAAATGTAAACTATTTATAAATTATTAAATGCACTAGCTTGCATTAGTTGTAAAATGTACTAGGTTGAAAGGATTTCTTTACAGCAAGGTAATCTTAAAGTCATCTTCATAAATGTAAGTTATTCCTCGGTAGTGATAAAATGTCTACTTGTCTATACTTGTCTATATAACTAATTTGGACCAAGTTATCTATGTATCTATTTCTATTTATTTAACTTATTTAATATAGGTTAAATTATAATATTATTAGGTTTTCATAATTCAAGTTTAATCTCTTTCTGTGGGTCGGTTGTTGGATTTTGAAGACGGTTGATCAAATCGATTATAGATCTCAGTTGCTTAATAAGAGCGATTTTTTTGGATTTTTTTCATCACATTCTATTTTTAAACTGAAGTTTTTAGTTGTGTTTGTGGAGGTTCTATCATTTTCTTTCGTGAATCTCTTAAACGATGGTGGTTCCGCAACTATTGCATGTTTCTGCTTCTTGTGCAGGTTTGGTGTCCTAATATTTTAATTTTTTTTGTTGTCTCCAGATCGGATCAGTCGATTTTAAGATTTAAATTTTGAATTTTTTTTAATAACATAGTTTAATAAATTATTTTTCAAAATAACCTAGTATTCAGATAATTTTCTAAAATAACTTAGTTTGAGTGCATATTCGCCAAATGGTTTGGCGAATGGGAACAAAGGGAATTTTTTTTTTTAGATATATACACATTCGCCAATTGAGATAGCTGATGTGGGTTATTTAAATTTTTTTTATTTACTTTACACTTATTCAAATGAGATGGTGAATGAGTTGAAATTTTTTTTCTTAATTTTGTATGAATTCGTCAAATGAGTTGGCTAATTAGTTTATTAATTTTTTCAGGCCATATTTCTCTATAAATACGTTAACTTCATTTTATGAGATTTCATTTCTCATTCATTCCTTTCATTTCATCCCTCTCATTTGTTATTTCTTTCTTTTCCTTCTCACAACATGGTTGCTCTTGTAAACCACCGTCCATCATCATCATCATCAACAACATTAGAAGAATCGCTTCCAAAACTTGATATTATGAAGAAAAATGTTTTGGCGTTTTTCTCAGCAACAAAGCCTCCGCTGAAGTGCTTCTCCGGAACACGCAGACGTTGGAACATTTGAATAGGGAATTAAACCACTGGTTAGAAGGAGAAATTGGGCATACAGAAAATATCAGGAAAATTGAGAAGTGGATTGTGGAGTCAGGCGTGATGAAGTGGAGAAAAGTGGTCAATGATGCGAGTGTCCTTACGATGATGTTAGGTCCAAATGATGTTGTTTTGATGGTTGTAATAGCCTAGATAAGTTGAAGGTTTTAGTTGTTTTATTTATGTATGTTCATGTTATTTTCTGTGTGTTATGTATGTTCTTGTTTTATTTATGTATGTTCATGTAATATCCCAGATGATGTTGTCTTCTTGTTATGTTGTTTAAGTTTAACGCGGTTGTAAGAATTTAATGATATGAATGAAATGACGATGCTTCTGTTATTAAAAGATACAGTGAAATTGATTTAAATTATGTCGCTGTGCTTGGTCCAACATTGGGACATTTCTTACGATTGTTCCCTAGTTGACAACCTGAACTACATAGTCTCACCATTTTGTTCGCCGTATCCATTTTTGTTCGAATACGCGTGCTGTTAGGACGCTCATTTTTCTTTCTTCGCATATTTTCATTGTGCCAGACTATTTCCCCGTTGTATGTAGGCTAGTAGTCCTCATTTGCAACCACCGGAAAGCTTTTGGTGTAGACATTGCAAATATTTTTCACTTGGTAAATAGCGGACAATAAGTTTGATGGGTTCAGCCGAGCCTTTGAACATGCCGCTATGACATGGGAGCAAGGCATACGAAAGGCTTGAAATTTTTCGCAGTCACACCAATTGTTATCTAGTTCTACCCGATAGGATCCCCTCGGTCTCCCTTCGTGGTGATCCATTATCTCATCAACATTGAAATGCCCTTTATTACGGTTAAACACGGTGACCACATGTGTGTTAGATTTAGTAGCCTCCTCTTTAATGAACATTGAATTATCATTGAACATCTGACTAGAATGTAGGATAGAACTCCATTTTGAACATCTGGTGTCAAAAAGTTCCCCGAGCCTAAAGTAGATTGACCTCACCAAAGCAGTTATCGGTAGGTTACAAATGCCTTTAAAAACTGAGTTCATTGGTTCAACTAGATTTGTGTGTGACCCCATCGTTGTCCTTTGTTGTATGCCCTGGTCCACTTATCTAATGGAATTTGGTTGATCCATCTGAATGCATCTGCATTTTTCAGTCTGATTTCTTCACGATAGTGTTTGAATGCCAGTTTGGTTAATGAATACCCCGCATTCGCAACCGTCTTCCGCAGCGCCTTGTATTTGATCTCTCTCATGAAATTTTGAGCTTCAAAGGAATTATGCTTAATCAGGATGTGTCCTTCAAATTGTTACAATACGCAGATGGCATAGTTATTCTTGGGGAAGGATCTTTGAGCAATCTTTGGTCTCTAAAGATGACTTTAAAAGGTTTCCAACTTTGTTCGGGGTTAGAAATCAATTTTGGCAATAGCTCCATTATTGGATTTGGTGTTGAAGATTCTTTTCTTATGGCTGCGGAAAGATTTCTCTTGTGCAAGATCAATTATTGTCCTTTCAAGTTTCTTGGCATTACGGTAGTAGAAAACCAAAGACTCATCTCTTTTTGGAAACCGTTCATCGACAAATTTAAGCTCAGATTGGCTTCTTGGAAAGATCGTTTCATGTCTATGGGGGGTAGATCCACTCTTATTAAATCGGTATTATCAAACTTACTGATTCATTATATGTCTTTTTTCAAAATGCCTTGCAAAGTCATTAGAATTTTAACGTCTATCCAAAGAAGGTTTCTTTGGAACGAGTCGATTTGCAAAAAAGGCATAACTTGGGTTAGTTGGAAGACGATGTGAAAAAGTAAGTTAGTTGGTGGTCTTGGTATAAAAGATATTTGGAGCTTTAACTTGGCTTTATTGGCGAAATGGGCTTGGAAAATATTTGGTCGCAAGGATTACTTATGGAGGAAATTCTTGGAAACTAGATATGATGATTATGCATTTTCTTTAATTTCTGGTGGGATTCCAAAATACAAAACCTCACCATCCTTATAGTGGAGGGATCTTTTTAAGGTAATGAATAGTTTTGGAGAAAAATCTTTTGGTGGTCTTTTATCTAGTAATTTGGGTGATGGTAAGAACTTATTTTTCTAGGTATCTAGATGGGTAGGAAATTTTCCTATTGCATCTTTATTTCTTGCCTTATGGGAGTTATCTACCAATAAAATTGGGAAAATTGTTCACTTTGGGGGCTGGCTTGATAACACTTGGAGATGGAACGATTTTTGTTCAAATCATGTTATGGGTGCAGTAGCGCTGGAAGAAGCAGATCTGCAAGTGCTGCTGGTGTCTGTTTCGCTTAATCAGATGGCCAAAGACGAGTATATTTGGCCATACGATTCCTCTTGTGAATACTCTGTTAAATCTAGTTATATTAGATTATGAACAGAAGACGGTGTGGATGGGCAAACTGTTGTTGGTATGGATACTTTCAAGTTGTTGTGGGGTGCGGTTTCGCCCCTGAAAACAATAGTTTTTGGCTGGTGGATTTTCCACAATAGGCTTCCGACAAGAGATAATTTAAAGTTACATGGCGTGATCTCAAATACTCATGACTTAGTGTACTCTCTTTGCTTTTTTGAGGATGAATCTTATTATCATGTTATATTTTCTTGTTGCAAGACTCATGAGGTGTGAAACATAATGTATGTTTGGTTGAGTATTAATTTGGAAAATCATACTGATGTTGTTGACCATTTTTACAAGTGGGTGGGTGCTTTCCTTGAAAAGAAAATATCTTCCAAAATTAGTGTGGCTTTGTGGTTGATAATAGGTTGGAATATTTGGTTATGTAGGAATAAAATTATGTTTAAGGATGGGTTTTGGGATGAAGAGCTAATTACCCAAAGCATTATTTTGCTATCTTGGTGGTGGATTAAGAAGAAGCATAGAAAGAATTTTAATTGTAATTATTACGATTGGTTCAATCATCCTTCAGAATTTTTGTAAGGCTTTTCAGGGTTTAGGTGGTTGTGGGTTATATTTTTTGTAATTGGGTTGGATACCCCTTTGTATCCGTGATATATATTTTTTGCTTATTAAAAAAATAGTATTCTAGAATATTCTTAGGTTTTTGTGATTGTGTCACTTGGGAGACTAAGATATGTTTAGAGTAGTATATATAGTGTAGTGCTCTATTTGTATTGACATCAATGAAATCAATGAAATCTTGATTTTTATTTTTATCTCTCGCTTAATTTAATCTGTCTTTTATTTTATTTATAATTTATAATTTTGTCTAATTTTGTTAGGGTTCATAATTTACATCCTAACAAACTGCACTTCTCTCTCTTCTATTTCTCTCATACTTCTCTTATAATAAACAACTAATTAAATATATTCTATCTCTCCCACATTTCTCACCCACTTCTCTCTTCTGGCTCTTTCTCACGTCATTCTCTCTTTTCATTTTCATCTCATAACAACATATTCTTAATGCTGGGATATTGTAAATATACATTATATTAATTTATAAATATCTAAGGTATTAAGAGATATCTGAGAAGAATTAAATAACTTAAGAATATGGTGACTTTGTTACTTTCACGGTTATCACTCTCTAAGTAAAAATAATATGTTTTAATTATTTATTGCTCTTTTTTATAAGCAAATTCATTAAAAGGAGATTAAGGAAATCTCAAAAAATCATCAAAAGACAATTATAGATACGCGAAAGGTAATTTGAACAAACCGTACAAGCTACACTTTTTCCTAACGGAACTAATCAAAATCAACTTGTTCCAAGAAGAGATGATAGTATCAAAAATTATGTCATCCACATTAACAGTCCCATCATTGAATAGAATGTTATTTCTAGCTTTCCAAAGATTCCAACATAGATAGAACCAAATGGAGTTAACCATTCTCGACATACAACAACCTTTGACCCTCTCCATCCAAGCCTTAGCATGGCAACCACAATCTATCTCCCCAATCTCTTCTATATCTTTTCACTCGCAAATTTTGTTCCAAACCATCTTAGCCTTAAAGCAAAAGAAAAAAAGATGGGTATAATCCTCATCATTATGGAAACAAAACATGCATACCTTGTCATTAGCGTTTTCAATAACTCTTCTTCTCACCAAATTCATTCTCATAGGAAGCCTATCAAAAATCATCCTTCAAGCAAACACTTGAATTTTGAGAGGAATTGAAGACTTCCAAACCATGGATAAAGATTCAGCAATATCATTACTCACCGTATTTACATCGTCGTACGAGCTAATGAAGTTGTAGTAAGAACTCACCGAAAAACCATAACCACAGTCTAGCCTCCAAGACCACGAATCACTAGAATTTTGGTGCACTGTCACTTGGGCCAGCAACTGACAGAGGTGTCAACCTAACCTTCCATATTACTGTCCAAACCTGTCAAGAAGTGTTTAACCCTCCAACACCAACCATCTGCCTCCCAAACTCCCATCTGATTAACTGCACAAGTTTGCATACTGCATCACTAGAAGACCGAATGGAAACGCAGATTCAGAGGCTCAACAATCAACCAAACCGACAACCAAAAAGCAGTATTCCGCCCATCTCCCATTGTAATTTCCACAAGGTTAAAGAGAAATTCACTTGAATTCATATTATTAATGGATAGTAAATCTCTCATCCACAAAGATTATTTATATTTGCTTCCGATATCCAAATTCTGCACCTGCATTTTCAGACAGAGATTTCCATACCGCCTACTTAGCATTGGCTTCCAAATCTCATTTCGTCGCAAGAAAATCTCCATATCCACTTTGCAAGTAATGCCTATTAAAACGCCCGACTTGCTTCACACCAAGGCCCACACAATCCTTCGGTTTACAAATGTTTCTCCAACTAACCCAAGAGATATATTTAGAAGTCGAAGTTCCGGCCAAAAGAAAGTGTCTTTATATAGCAATGATATCCCTCACTAACTTCGACTTCGACTTCTTCCAATCATAATATAGGCTAGATTTTATGAAACATTTCGAATGTTAGTTTCAGTCAAAAAATTATTATATATTATAAACTAGTTTATACAAGTTTCGGTCAAAAAATTAAATTAACTCGAGGACGATTCGTAATGCTATGAAACTTTTAAGATCCTTTCAATATGTTACGAGGGAAGGTAATGAGGGAAGTACATGGAAAAAATCATCTCAAATTTAGATTTTATGAAACTTTTCTAAATGTTAGTTTCGGTCAAAAAATTATAATATTTTATACACTAGTTTATAAAAGTTTCGGTCAAAAAATCAAATTAAATTGATGACTGTTAGAAATGCTACAAAACTTTTAAGATGCTTTTCGAAATTAGATTCTGTGAAACTTTTCGAAATTCAAGTTTCAGTCAAAAAATCATAACATATTATACATTAGTTTATACAAGTTTCGGTCAAAAAATTAAATTAAATTGTGGACTGTTCGAAATGCTACGGTACTTTTAAGAACCTTTCTATATGTTACGAGGGAAGGTAATGAGGGAATTCCATGCAAAAAATCATCTCAAAATTAGATTCTTTGAAACATTTCGAAATGCAAATTTCAGTCAAAAAATCATAATATATTATATATTAGTTTATACAAATTTGGGTTAAAAATTAATTTAAAGCGAGGACTGTCTGTAATGCTATGAAACTTTTAAGATCATTTCTATATTTTATGAGGGAAGGTAATGAGGGAAGTCCATGGAAAAAATCATCTCAAAATTAGATTTTATGAAACTTTTCAAAATACTAGTTTCGGTCAAAAAATCTTAATATATTATACACTAGTTTATACAAGTTTCGATCAAAAAATCAAATTAAATTAAGGACTGTTCAAAATGTTATGAAACTTTTAAGATGCTTTATATATGTTATGAGGGAAGGTAACGAGGAAATCCATGAAAAAAATCATCTCAAAATTAGATTTTATAAAACTTTTCGAAATGTTAGTTTCAGTAATAATTGGTCGAACCCCTAATCCACTTCAGCCAATTATTACCGAAACCCATCTTGACAAGCAACGATTCAAATCCACGCAGCCGTATGCCTTTGTGAAGTCCACTTTCATCATGATACACTCCTTATATCTCTTTGCAAAGTCTATTGTTTCACTAGCTAACAAAACACCGTCCAAGAGTTGACGGCCAGGTATGAACGTTGTTTGAGTAGGATCACACTTCTCAACTTGATAGCTAGCAATTTCGATATAATTTTCAGCACACAACTAACCAGACTAATAGATCTGAACTCTTCGAAGTATTGAGGGTTCGCTATCTTCAATACCAACGATATGAAAGAAGAAGTAAAAGCCTTGGGAAGGATTCCAAGGTTAAAAACTCCGGCATACGGTTTGTGAGTTCAACTCCCACAATATCTCAGAAGGATTTTATAAACTTGAAGTTGAACTCATCAACACCAGAGCATTTATTGCCGTTGGAGTTGAAAACTGCCTTTCTCACGTCTTCAACCGAGAAATCTGCTTCAAGATACTCTCTATCTGAGTCCTCTAAACAACACAAGCTATCCATGTTGAATTTAATGTAGGGTCTATTATCATTCTGAAATTTTCTCTCAAAAAATTTCATGGCCTCAAATTTTTAAATTGTCCAAAGTTACAAAATTATAAAATACTAGTAAAGTTATGAAATCTATTTCGAAGATAGTCTAAAATTTAAAATGACACATGTCATGACATTTAATCTCGATTTCTTATTGGCTGAGATAAAAAAGATTAATAAAATATATTATTTATAATAGTATTCTATTCACTCTTGTCCTTATTTCATGAAAACCAAGAAAACTCTTGCCGTAACATTTTGCTTGACCGTGTTTGGTAATATTGCCAAATTTTGAATGCTTATCACATTTGTATAATGGAAAATCACCAATAAAAATTATTCACTTTTACCTATTTAAAATTTATCCTTAATTTGTTTAAAAAGAACTACTATGAAGTTATTGATCGATGGGATTTTGTCGAAGATCTCCAGATATATATACAAAGTCGTCTTTTTAAGGATATTGATCAAGTATGTGTTTAAACAATGAAAAGAAGTTCATGATTAATCTTAAAGTATATTTTGTTTATCATGCTTGGATTGCAATATAAATTAAAATCATATTAATTGAGTCAAAATGCAAAAGCAAATAGTGAGAGAGATTAGTAGTCAATGTTGAATGGTATTGGACAGGTGGTAGTACAACAAATGCTTTGATATGATTTTATTTTGGCATTTAATTGTTACGTGTAACGATAAGGAAAAAGATAATATATATGACAGTCATGTAAAATCACCAAAAAAAATAATCTACAATAACTAATACTCATTGATAATTAGAAATTGACAGGTTGATACTATTTTTTTATCTAATTATTACAAGTAACAATATAGAAAATGTTGGATGAATTAATTTTTTGAATCCGAATTTAATAATAATTAATTATTATTAATTAATAATTAGTAGAAATTAAATAATGTTATTTAATTATTTAGTAGAAAATTAATTAATATTTAATATTAATTAATTATGAAATTGTGACGTGTCACATTCTAAATTACCGAGTCTTAACCTAAGTTTTGACTGACTCCAATTTCTGACCAACTCTGTAACCGCCACTTTGACTGGGCCGGTCCACTCTTCCACGTTCTTCTCCACGTTTATCTCCCACGAATTTATACACTCATATGATCTGCTGTCTATAAAATGAGGTCTGCACTTAATTTGTAAACACACCAAATTTTCGAATTCTCTCTTCTCTCTCATTCTCTTCATCTTTTACTTTTCTATTTCTTGACTTGTTCTTCTTCAAGAAAACCATCTGAAGGTGTATTTCTGGATCGATTTATCAGATTGCAACTGATAAATCGTTAATTTTGAACGGGTTGTTTTATCCTGGAGACGTCGTCGAGAATAGTGTACGTGAATAATGTTTGTGAACAGTGTACATGAACAGTAATTTTAAAGTAGTAAAACAAAGTTGGTTAATGCAGTGTAAAAATTTGGTTAATGCAATAATGCAATAATGAAGTTGGTTAATAAATGTTCAGGTATTAAAAATATTTTTTAAGAGTCACCAAAGTGTGTTAATGCTGTGTAAAAACTTGGTTAATGCAGTAATGATGGTTAATAAACATTCAGTATTAAAAAAAATTAAAATAATAATTTTTTATATTATTTTTAAAAAATATATTATTATAATATTTCACTGTTCACCGTATTGGTGAACATTTATATACGGTGTAGGTGTAGAAAATGGTGTAGGAATAATATTTTTGATAAATGAAAAGATAGTACAAAGTTAATTAACATGAGCTAATAGACTGCAGGTTAAATTGCCCTTTTAATGTTGGATTTACACCTGTAATTGTCAATAATATACATGTCTATCATATATATTGCTTCAGCTATAAACCCAGAGAACACAAAATCATTCAATGTTACAATGTTTTCCGACTTGCATGGATAACCTGATGGGTTTTTTGAAAATGCTCTGTCTGCAACACAAAAATTATTGATAAAAGAAGAAGCATTGGAGGTATATGAGACAAGAGAAAAACATAAAGAATAATGAGAACCATCTTCTTCTTTGATAATTGAATGTGGGATAAAAGAAAATGTATCTCATTTATTCTTCGAGTACCCAAAAGTGCGCAAATTTGGTGTGTGATTCTCATATGGTTGAACATCTCTACTGCTATGCATAACTCAGGATTGGAAAACTTTGAACAATTTAGCTTTTTGCAAGAGTGCGGAAAAGGGAAATCGGATGTGACCAAATCTGGTTGGTTCGCGTGTATTTGGTCGCTATGGAACTATCTAAACGACATGATTTTTAGGAACAAGGATGTGACCATAGAGAAACTGCTTGACAACATCAAATTCTTGTCATGGTTTTGGTTGAAGAATAATTTAAGAGGGTTCAGTTCAGCCCTGGATCTTTGGGAGTCAAAGTCGTTTGATTGCGCATTATGATTCGATAGGAAGTCGTATATTATATTTGTGCAGAACTGTCTGCATGGGAATGTAGCAGTGTTGAGGTGGCAATCTGGTTGAGGCTTAGGGGTGCTCTTTTTGTTGTCCATATGAACTGGTTTTTGTTTCATATTTAGTTTTCCTTTATGCATCCTATGTTCTCTGTTCAGGTCCAGGCAGGAGGTTGGTGGTTTTCGGATTTGGTTAGCTTTGGTGGTGGGCCGTTTGAGTGCTCTTAGCGGAGTTGGCTGTTGGAAATAATGAAATATTATTTCTATTAAGTTGTTCCAATCATGACAAAGTGGGTTATAGTTAATTGGCAATAAATGCTTCACATAAGTCCCACATTGGAAGTGGAGTAAAATTAAATAGCATTTATAAGACCCTTGGAACAATGTACTTTCCAAAGGAGCCAAAGAGGATAAAGTGCCACATAGTCATATGTGGTGGTCCCAAGCATTATGTCACTTGTCTCATACAAAACACCCCTCGCCGGTGTCGCCGGTGGCGACACCGGCTCCGGCTCCGGAACCGGATCCGAGGGCGTGGGCGTAGAGGCGTTAGTGGCGGCTTGTAGACGGCACTTGAGCACTTAGGCACGATGCATCGGAGCAATCGGGCTATTCGCGGCGTTAATGAGGCGGCGCTCCGGCCGCCTCCGGCGGGCGGCCCGGCCTTCGGCCGGGATATTGCGAATTTGTTTTAATTATAGCTCCAGATTTTATTCGTTGCCTAGAGTTTGATTTTGAGTTTGAATTCGAAGTACATGACATTTCATGAAGTGGTGCATGACAATTTGAGAGTGTGCTTGAAATACTTTTAAGGAAAGTGATTTCGTTCGCGATTTAGTCTGGATCCATTCGACTTTGTAGAATTATCTAACAGTTATCATTTTCGGGCTAGCTTCATTCTCACTATTGAAGCGTAGGCTTTTTGTTAGCTCTTGTTTCTTCTGTAGTATATATCTCCATTTTTTGAGATCGAGACTTGTTGGTTTTTGTTCTCTGGCATGCGATTGGACTGGTCTTGGGGGTGTCATTTTTTGTTGGAGCCGCGGTCTAAGGTTGTTTCTGGTAGGGTTGTCTTACTGCCATTTTCTTGTGTTCCTAGTATCAGGGATGGCTTAATGTATTTGTGGGCGTTGCTTTTTTTGCTTTACTGGTTCTTGTTTCTGTTTCTGGTGTGCTTGGCCTCATTTTGAATTGTAGTATTAGAGGTTTGTATTTTGTATTTTTCAGCACTGCTTGTGCTGCTTTTCATTGTTATTGCCTTTAGCTTTTCAAAAAAAAAAGAATAATGATTTTGGTTTTCTATTTATAATGGTAATATTATTAGAAGGTGGAGACATAATTTCAAACTATGAACTACATTATGTGATATGGCTGCAATAAAGAATTTCATTTTTTTAATTAAATTCATATTTTGTAGTTGATCTGCAGTGAATCTATTTTCATCATACAATACATTGAATGAAGATTAATGGTTACACCAAAACAACATATTAAAAAGATACGTTGAACAAAATTTTCTATTGACGGGAAACTTAATCCCTTGACTCAAGATCTTCATCATGTTGACTTTAGTAGTATATGTTTTTAGTCTCTATAACATTATATATACGTCTTCGGCTAATGAATATGGCTTAATTAAAAAAATGAAATTCACTAGTTCCGCATATATATCAGTGGAACGTTTAAACGTAAAACAAAAAAACTGTGCGTTCGAAAATATATCAGCAGAATCAGTGGACATAATTGAAAATGCAACCGATAATTAAGATATACATGAGATGAATTAAGAAATTGTCATTGTTTTTACCATATAGACTATGGTTTCATCGTTGTTACTTAAACATATAGTGTGGAGAGTTTCTTCAACTTCATACCATAAGTGAGACCCTTTAATGTGACGCAATCTTTAAAATAAAATTTATAAAATAAAATTAATAAAATTAAAAAAAATATTATCTATAATATAATTACATTAAACAATAATATAATAAAATATATCTTTTTCCAAAACCTCAATGTTATTTGGTCCATATATAGAGTTAGCATTGTGATGTAAGAGGCTCCTTATAGAGATCCATTAATTATATGCTCGTTTAATCGTCATAAAATGTTATCATAACTCCTGAAGTTCTCACTAAAAGAGAAAAAATATTATGCGATTTATTAAGTAAACTAGAAATTAAAAACTAACAATTCAAATGAAATGCATTCCCATTATAATTGATATAACGTCAATTCATCATCATCACATATTTGTTATATTTTATAAATTTTTAAAATAAAAATCAAATTTGTTATAATATTTGACGACTATAATTCACTCAAATGTCAGTACATATTAATTAAATTCTTTTGAAAATATGAAGTATTTCGTTTATTTATTTTATAAATATGCAAGAGCACCTTGCCCAAAAACCATTTACAAACAAGCAATAATAAAATAGTTTTGGGTTTTCTTTCGTGTAAAACACAAGTGTCATGGGACCTACTTTGGAATAATGCAATATTTTGTGTCATAAAATAAGGACAATAGATGGATAAAAATGGAACACGAATATATATCCTAACTAGAAATATATTATGTGCATTCATTCCCACGAGGTACACATAATTGAATATTATATTAAATAAATATAATATTATTAAAATAATATAAAATTTATTAGAACACGAAATTATATATAAAATTTATTAAAATTATATATTAGTTCAAGTAAACTATTATATATATATCCTAACCGTTACATAGTTCAAGTAATATATATATATATATATATATATATATATATATATATATATATATATATATATATATATATATATATATATATGAAATTATTCAAATTTGATCGGATAATTTTTTTCTGAGGACAAATTCAGTTTTTGAAAACAGTAACGGTTAAAACTCTTGTAATAACTAGTAAAAAACTTGTGCGTTCGCACGGACACGTATGTTCGATTACTTTATGTAATGAACGTGTTATTATTTTTCAAATTGAAAATATATAATGTCGAATTAGAAGAAAAAAATTATGAATATGAGAAAATAATACAATATAATGAGAATATAATATGACAAATATACTTTAAAAGGTATCCATAATTATTTTAGAAATACAATTCAAAATCATTAAATAAATATTGTATTATTATGTAACAAATATGTGATAAAGAATAGTAATTTTTAGAACACGATATATGTATAACCAGACAATGTATTGTATCCCGTATATAATATATATATATATATATATATATATATATATATATATATATATATATATATATATATATATATATATATATATATATATATATATATATATATATATTCTTTACACTATTTATTATAATATTGATGAATCAAGTATTATCATAACTCAATAAAACAACTTGAATTCTTATTTGCATGAAGAGCATTCTTACTTGCATTATTTCTCACGGAAACAGAACAAAAAATCAATAAATTTGAACTCATGACCTCAAATAGAGAATAAGTATTGTATTTAGTATTTTGATTAAAGAAAATGAGTTTTGGGAAGTGGCATATAAAACTATGAGGTAATGTGACACAAGTGGAGTTGAAATGTTACCCTTTTAATGTACGCTTCAGTTTTAATATATTATAATAAATATATTAACAGGACAATTGCACATGATGTTTTATACAACTATCAATTGAGTTGTTTTAACAGGACAAATATTTTATTTAAATATTTTATTTTAAGTTGTAAAAGATGTTTATTTGTTTTTTGTCTTAAATAAATTTTAAAGTTTATTTGTAACTATTATCAAATAAAATTTTCAATAGTCTTATAAATTTTTGTCTATTTTGTTAAATTTTTACCATGAGAGAAACAAAAGGTTATAAATGCTAGTTATTATATTAGTTTAATTTGAATAAAATGAGTAGTGTAGCAACTTGTTGTACATTTGTCTTTTATTATTGTATTATTATTGAAATTTAGATTTGATTACTATTTTAAAAAAAATTGATAGTTTGATATTTGCTGAAACATAAATGTTCTTTTAAATATTATTATATTTACTTTTATAATATTAGAATTAACTTTAACAAAACTCTATATCTGAATATATGAAAAGTAAATAAATTTGTTGTTTCTCTTTAGAATATTTGTTCAGTATGATAAGAATAACTGTATATAAAATGGACCACAAAAATATCTTGCAAGGCATTAAGTTTGAACAAATCATTAGGAAAAGTTATATTTCAAGGCATTTACTAAATGATACATTATTTGTCACTACTCTGATTAAACCAGAAATAACTCCATCAAATAATAAACTAAAAGTTGGATTTCTAATCGGAAAATCTAAAACGTCAAGCAGACATAAAGTTTAGCCATGTATAATCGGCTTCATCGTCGTCATCTGAGTCAAATATTGAATTGTCTTCTTCTTCCTCTTCATCTTCCTCGAAGCGTTGTTTCTTTCTCAAACTTTTTCTTCTCATGTGTCTTCTTCGTCGCTATGCAGTCGGCTAAACAACCACAAGACCATCTTCGTCATCTTGACGCATATGTTGGACCTGTTTCACAAAACAATTTCATACAGTCAAAACAACTATGGGCATCCAGAATTAGAAAAAATATACACAACAATACAGAAGGTTGTTCAATTAGTGTTGGACCATACTTGGTTGTTCAACGTTGGGAGGTTGTTGGCCCGACATAGGTTGAACCAACACTAGAGGTGGCTGCAGCACCATGTCTTGGTTGAGAACGAGAGGATGTTCTTCGATATCTTACACTTGTTGATCAAAACATGTTTAATACATATTGGGAAAAATGGAGAAGTAAGGAATTGTATGCAGCTGTTGGACCTGTGGCAGTTGTTGCTGCGTCACGATCATGATGTTTCCAGACGTTCCTGCAAATCCGCTATTGTATTAGACTACACAGGTGTGTTGACTTTCTTGGACACCATACTTTTTAATATCAAACCTGATATTGTTTGTTGTATGTTGAGATGAACTTTAGGTTTATATGATATTGATTCTGTCTCTTCATATTCTGACCTGTTTTCAAAATTGGAATGCATTAATTGTCTTTGAAAATATAAAAATAAATAATGAACTATGATGGTCAAGGTCTGCATTATCAGTTGAAGGTTACTTCTACCAGGTTGTGAAGCTTCATTCTGCATTTCTAACCAAGTGGAAAGATACAAATTACACAACAAATTTTGATGATAGAAATTGACAATTATAACTTATAGGTAGAAACCATAAACATTTTAACCACACCGTGACAAACCTCATAGTTGTGAAGAGATTTGATAAAATCAACAATCTCACTGAACATACCTGTAACTTATCAGGGATAAAAAAAACATAATATATATTGGCATTATAAAGAATTTTGAACTTCTACCACATAACAGACAAATCAAACAGATAGACAAAACTGAATAAAATAAGGCTCGGATTCACCTTTTGTCGGACACCCCAGAGAAAAAGTTATGAATGGTTGCGTCTTCCGTCTGCGAAAACTACAACAAATGTAATTCCACAGACAAGTCATCACCTTGCCATGAAATAACTCTTCACCCAATATCCTATTCATTTAATACACAATTTCATCATTGCCTTGTTATCAAAAAAGATGAAGCAGAAAATCATAAAGATCATAATTGTCTTCCTCCATTCTGAATCCCGAAACAAATGGCAATTACAAGTTATAGATAGAAAGCATACACATTTAAACCACACCATGAAAAACATAACAGATGTGAAGAGATTTGATTAAATCAACAATCTCACTGAACATAACAGTATCTTCTCAGGGATTAAAAACATTATATATCTCTTCATTCTAAACAATTTCGAACTTCGACCACATCATAGACAAACCAAACAATTCTACACACTTTAATAAAATAAGGCTCAGATTCACCTTTTATCGGATAGGAGAGAGAAAAGGTTCCGAATGGTTGCGTCTACCATCTGCGAAAAGTACAACAAATGTAATTCCACAGACAATTAATCACCTTGCCATGAAACAACTCTTCACCCAATTTCCAATCTATTTAATACAAAATTTCATCATTGCCTTGTTATAGAAAAAGATGATGAAGAAAATGATGAAGAAAACAACATTGACTTGTTTTAGAAACAAGAAAATAGTTAAAACTCAGTAACCGATACGGTGTAAACATCATAATTTCCTTCCCCCATTCCTGATATACCAAAAACAGTAAGTGAATAAATGTTAGCTATGTCTTCTTCAGGATTCAATATAGTATTACAAGATTCAATATTCATAGTCCTAAACTGGAATAAAAGGTACTAAGACCACAAGTTAAAATCAGGGTCAACCATATCAACCATTAGGCATGTAACAAACAAGCAATAAAAAATTTCCCACTTACCTCTTTGAATGTATCATCTTCAAAATATTCAGATCCAATCCACTATCAACTCCAACTTTGTGTCGCGGAGGTATTTTCCAAAAAAAAAAACATAAATCTCAAATATCCAACCATTTGACAAACACATACAAAATACAAACAATTATATCAAACAAAAATATTTTGTTTCTCATCAATATGAAGATTATAGAGTCCAATTATGTCAATGTTCTTATAAAAATCCATGACTAACATCACTAATGGAATGAGAAATAATTGCATTTAAAGGTAACAGAGACATATCACTCGATAACACTTTTGGTAATAGGTGACCTGATCATCAAACTAATAATGAAAACAAAGTAAATAGTTAAAAGTTGTTATTATTATAACCATCCCTTCAGTCATGGTACAAGCATTCAACTTATAAAGGTACATATTTTAAGTTGGAAATTTAAAATAATGATACAACAAAGATCTCCCTGAATGAATGCATGGTACAGGGATTCCACTTTCACAAACTTGGTTGAATGATAGAAACAGTTAAGTATCTCGAATTAAGACAAGTTGAATAGAAATAAGATCAAAAACCAAAATAGTGTATGTGTTGATGAAAAGTGCCACAGTCTCACCGTCATACTTTAATGTAGCCATTGTTTTTGTACCATAATAGTTATTATGTCAAGATATCTACATAGCATAAAATATTAATAAGCTTTATGTTTCAATGACAATGATCATACAAATCGATGATTCGGTACAATTTTTAATATTAAAGGAAAGTACTAACCTGAGTGTCAAATTCTGAAGAAGAAGAAGAAGATATTGAAGGTGTGGAAGAATCAGTTAAAATCATAATGCTAAATGAAATTGATCCAGATAAATCCCAATTCCTTGCCAACCCCAATTCTTGAATCAACCCCAAAACCAACCAAAATATAAATTTAACACAAACCCTGAATTTAATAAATAAGTTGAAATAAACTAAAACCTCTTAATGAATTAATACAAAAACCACTAACCACTTTTAGAATCTACCGACTATTTTTCAATTCAATGGGTGTTCTTCAAAGCTCCATTCCCTTGGATCCAGAAACTTTGTCTTCTACATCGGGAATTTGAATTGCTTTTACTACAAAACAAATTCAGGGTAAACCTAACTATTTAGGCATGTAAACCACAAGTCAAAATCAGGGTAAACCATATCAACCATTAGGCATGTAAGAAACAAGCAATAGAAAAATTCTCACTTACCTCTTTGAATTTATCATCTTCAACATATTCAGATCCAATTCACTATCAACTCCAACTTTGTGTCAAGGAGGTATTTTTCATCAGCTATTTTTAGTCTACAGTAACCTACATTCACCAAAATTTCCCAAATCTAAAAAATAAAACCATTTCACAAACACATATAAAATGCAACAATAAACACTTATAACATTAACACAAATTATTTCATTCTTACAACAATCCTTGATTAACATCAGTTAAAGATCCAAAACAAAACAACAACAAACTTGGTTTATCAGAGTACAAAACAAACATGCGATATGGAAAAAAACATAATGAAGATGACAACATCAATGTGTTATAAGCCCCATCTTTAGTGAAGATAAATCGACGAATAAACATGGTGTTTGTGAGTACAAAACAAACATGCATGCGTAAATCGATGAACAAACATGGTGTTTCTGAGCACAAAACAAACATGTGTTACAACAACATCCTCACTGAAGAAGAATCGATGAACAAAACTTCCGATTTAGTTTTCCACTATAAAGTTCATGTAAAATACTTATATATGAAATTATTCAAATTTGATCGGATAATTTTTCTCTGAGGACAAATTCAGTTTTTGAGAACAGTAACAGTTAAAACTTTTGTAAGAATAAACTAAGTAATAAAATTTGATTGTTTTGGTTTTTAAAGAAAATATACATAGTATATAGTTAATAATAGGATTAAAAATTAGTTGTGCATACTTCTGGTTTCTCTTCTTTATTGGCATGGGTGGCCTTGGAAGAAAGCATGATTCAAATTATATATCATAATCGGAATATATTTAATGTAATATATACATTTAAGGACACAAAACCAACCAAAACTAACCACTTTGTACTCTGGGATAATATTCAGAAGCGTGTATGTTATATAATATCCTTAAAGAATGTCCTCATAAAATTTTAAATTTTAAATTTTGGTCCCTCCCGTCAAAATCGTTGCTAAAACCGTCGCTAAGTAAAAAATCGTCGTTATTTCTATTTTTAAGTTGTTAAAATTGCTGTTAATTGGTATGAAAGACCAAAAGCTAAAATTAAAATTTTACGAGGATCATTCTTTGAAGGAAATTTTTAGAGGAATTAAAAACCAAATATAATATATTTAGGAGAACCATAAACTTCATTAACCCTTTAATTAATAATAACATAATAATAGCATAATTCACCTTGTTTCATTATTGCTTAAGAATTAGCCATATGGTAGAATCATAGAATGAGAAGACAAATGAAAAAGAGAGAAACTAATGGGAAAAAAGTACTCAATGGAAGTTTTGTTATTGTTGCCTTTAATAAGATGCAAGATTGTTCTTTCCACTATAGTGATTGTTACCATATCCTAATGCAAAACTAAAATTACATCTGAAATATGAAAATATACTTTTGAATGCATTCTATTTACACACAACTCATTCTTTATTGAGGCAAATTCAAATTTTATGTAAAAAAATAATATGGAAAATGTATCTCTGTATAACTTATGGGGGTACACCTTCGGATGTGTTTTTAATCAAATATGCGTCTGAATCTTTTCATTCCTCATTTTTCTTTTACTCTCTCAAATTCTCAAACCCTCTCAAACTCTCAAACTATTTCAAAGTCTCTCAAACTCTCATACTCTCTCGACTCAATTCCAAATTTCTACCATCAACATTCATACCAAATATTTGATGCAGAAGGTGACTTAATAGAAGAGGCAATGATGACAAAGTCAGAACTAATTAATTTGAATCAATCCATGAATAATTCAAATCGATTAGAAGTTATGCAAGAAAAGCTTAGAACAATTAAAAAAACAAGACTTTGGAGCTCATGGACAAACCAAACAAGAAACTGATTGATGTGAAATGGGTCTATAAATTGAGACTTAAACCAAATGGTGATATTTTGAAAATAAGATTAAACTAGTGGCAAAAGGCTTCCTACAAAAAACCTAGTATTGACTTTAATGAAGTATATGCATCTTTTGCAAAATTAGGAACCATCAGAATTGTTGTGGCTACTACAACATACAAAGGATGGAGGATGCATCAATTAGATGTAAAATCAACATATTTGAATTGATATTGGTTGAAGGGGTCTATTTTAACCTACCATCAGGTATTTTTATATTAAAGGTTGTTAAGTGCCAAATTGTGGATATATTTGATAGTATTTTATGGCATTTTCCAATTGTTTCATGTTATTTCGGTCGTACTTATGTTTTAGTGTAAATACGTAAGTATTCATTTTTGCGTGTTCATTTCTCACATTGTGATATTTTTATTGTTTTTTATAGGTTTTAGTGTTTACTTGGATGCTTGGAGACTATGGATGGAGAAGGAATGCATTGAAGAACATTTCCAATGAGTTTTGCAAGTGCTAGCGCGCTCAGTGCGCCTTTAGCGAGACTTGGGGACCAGAGGCAATAGATTTTGGGGATTTTAAGGCTCCAATCATGCCCTGACCGTCCTCAGCGAGATATCTGGGTTTTTTCTCCTTTCTTATAATCGCGTTAAGCGCGCTCTGAGGCCGCTTAACGTGGTTCCACTTAGAGGCATTTCTTAAGACTTGTATAAATATCTTCGTTAGATATACTTTTGGATGGTACTTTCACTTTTTACACATTTTCAGTTTTAGATCAAAATTTTCTACGATTTGAGCTTAGAAACTCAATAAGGAGCATTGATAAAAGTTTTGACGCATCAATCTTCGATCTTTCAACTTTTATGCTCTTGAAGCTTTCTTTCTTTCTTGCAAATCAAGTAACCATGGAAATGTGTGGCTAAGTTACCGTGTGTCAAGATTAGAGGCAGTTAATCTTACTAGTATACATTTCTTTTGATATTTTGTATGTGAACAATGTTGACAATTAATATATGATGAAGAACTTTTCTTTTTATGTTAATGTATGGTTCGAATCACTTTAAACAAAGATTTTTCAAACTTTGACCTAAGTTATTCATCTATTAACAAATAAACTTTAGACATAGATTTGCGAGTTAATATTTGCTTTGTATTGTTCTTTATGTTTATTGTATTGATTGTTCACGTGAGACAATAAAGCTCACGATACCGCTTTAGAGATAAATAGCATTGAGAGTATACTCGATTGTATTGATCAAAACTAAGTTCACATGCTTGATTAAAATGATCTGTATGAAAAGGGTTAGCAAACTCTAATCTTGGCATATTTCTCTCAAACAAATAACTTACTTTATTTTACTCTTTGCTACATAAAATAAGTGAAATCTCATGTTACCAACCAACAACCAATTTGAAACCCTTACTTAAAATGGATAAACTGTAGAATGGCAAGAACTACTCCAACAAAGGACAACCAATAACCAATAACCAAAGTGAAATCTCTTTGCTACTATTCCAACAAAGGACAAGAACTAAAAGTGTGCATGTTAAGAAATCTCTTTGCTACTATTCCAACAAAGGACAAGAACTAAAAGTGTATAGGTTAAGAAATGTCGTGTATGATAAGAAGGAAGCTCCAAGAGCTTGGAATAAAAGGATATATGGCTTTTTAATCAAGATATGATTCACATAGTGAACCTTAGCACATTGTGTGTATGTCAATTGTTCAAGCAAGAACGGTTAGATCATCATATGCATGTATGTAGATGACTTACTTTTCACATGATCGAATGAAGAGGGGATCATGAAATTTAAGGCAATCATGATGCAAAAATTTAAAATGTCGGGTATAAAGAATTTGTCATATTTTATGGAAAAGGAGTATAAAGACATGTGAAAATGAGTGTTACTTCACCAAAAGAAGTAAACACAAGACATTTGGAAAAGGTTCAAGATGAGAAAGTGTAATGCAATAATCACACCATTGGAGACAACCGATGAGCTTGTAAATTCAATAATGTACAAGCAATTCATTGGTCCTTGAGATATCTATGCAAACCCAAACCATATATTTGTCAAAGTGTTAGGATGATAATTAAGTTTATGGAGAAACCAAGAGAATACCTCTTAATTATAGTCAAAAGAGTACTGAGGTACATCAAAGTCACAATTCATGATGGTGTGTTGATGCCAAGGAAGGATAACACTAATATGAATGCATTAGTATATATATAACATTTTGCAGGCTACTTATTCATGATTGGAGGTGCTTCAATTTCTTGGAGTTTAATAAAGAAAGTAATTAATAACATTATCATCTTGTGAAGCTAAATACGTAGCAACTTCCAATGCAACATGTCAAGTTGTATAGATAGAAATGTTGCTGAAGGAACTTAAGATCATGCAACATGAGAAGATGAAGTTGTTTATAGACAACAAATCATCCATAGACTTAGCCAATCATCCAATAAGTCATGGTAGAAGTAAACACATAAAGAGGAGGTATCACTTTCTTAGAGATCTGGTGAATAAAGGAAAAACTCGAGCTTGAGTATTGCAGTTAGCTGACATGCTCACAAAACTATTGAAAATGACATTGTTTGATGAGTTGAAAGAGCTTATTGGAATGTGAAGTTTAGAGAATATGAGTTAGGTGGAGTATTGAGGATGTATAATTCATATTATAGTTGATCTAATAGTTATAAAATTTGTAAAATTAGTTACAAAGTTGATTTTGAGTTTTTTTAAAAGGTGTATAGTGAGACTCTTCAATGGATATATGTTACTTAATCTTGTCCTCACTCATGGAAGTCACTTTCCTGATATTCTTAGAAAGAGAATCCAGATGAGAGTTAGTATGCATGTTTTGTGGTTGACGCGTACCTAAGGTATTTTTGTGGAATATTGGAGAAAACCCTAATACGAATAGCATATCGTCGAATTTTGCTCACATGTTATTGTCAAATTGGGCCTTGTGTTATGGATCTAATTGCTTAAGTTAGTTTGTACCCTAAGTTAGCTTGTAATGGGTAATTGTTAAAAAAAACATTAGATTAGTATGTTAGTTATATTATAAATAGCATACTAGTGTCTCATCTTTTGAATATAAGGGAAAATAGGAAGATAAAACCCTAATTCAAAAGCGAGAGAAGTTATTTGTTATTCTTGTATACTTGTAATCTTGTTTAAAGAGAAAGGAAAAAATAGAAGTTTATAACCAATCCTTGATGTTATCTTTGGTTACCCTAAACCCTAATCCTTGTGTGTTTCTTGACTGATCAAGGAACCAATTATACTTTCTTTCTAAGGTATTTGATTCACAACAAATTGGTACGGTGAGCTTGGAAAAGATGTCTTCAACAAAGTATGAGATTGAAAAGTTCATCGGAGTGAACGACTTCGATTTGTGGCGCTTGAAGATGAAATCCCTACTTGTTCAGCAGGTTTGATTGGAAGTATTGAAGGGAGAGACGGTCATGAATGGTGTGTTAACGACAGCTGAAAAGAAGGTCATGATTGAGAAAACACATATAGAAATATTGTTGAGACTTGGTGATAAGGTTATTCGAAAGGTATCAAAGGAGACGACAGCGTCAGGGTTATGGTTGAAACTTGAAGATTTGTACATGACCAAATCACTGGTGAATCGAATCTACCTGAAGTAAGCTTTGTATTCATTCAAGATGAGCAAAGAAAAAGTGTTGGTTGAGCAGTTGGATATGTTCAACAAGCTGATTTTTTATCTTGAAAATATTAATGTGAAGATCGATGAAGAAGATCAAGCGTTGTTGTTATTATGTGTTTTGCCTAGAACACATTCTCACTTCAAAGAAACCACATTGTATGGAAGAGAGTCCCTGACCTTTGAAAATGTTCAATCTACCTTGTACTCTAAGGACTTGAGCAAACAAAAGGAGCATAAACCTTCGACGGTTGGTGAAGGTTTGGCCGTTAAGGCAAAAAATTTGCAAAAGGATGGTAAGTTCGACAAGAAGAATGGTAAAAGTCAACAAAAGTCTTATGGTGGTAAAGCATCTGGTGTTCGATGCTATCATTTTAAGAAGGAGGATCACATTCAAAAGGTGTGCCCTAAATTCTTGAAAGATCATGGAGGTAATGATAATGGCAATGCTTCCATTGTTGAAGATGATTTTGACTCATCTGATGTTCTTGTGGTTTCAAGCGACGACTGAAGAAAATAGTGGATTATGGATCCAGGTTGCACTTGGCACATGACTCTAAACAACAATATTTTTGAGGAACTATGTGATCAAGATGGTGGATCAATACTGCTGGGAAATAACAAAGCATGTAAAATTGCAGGTATTGGATCTGGGAGATTCAAGTTCCATGATGAGTCAATAAAACTATTGAATGAAGTTAGGTATGTACCTGACTTGAATAGAAATATGATTTCTCTTAGTGAATTCGACAAGAAGAGATATGTATTTCAAGGAGAGAAAAGTATCCTAAGAGTCATGAAGGGGTCGAAGGAAGTCTTGAGAGGCGTGAAGAAACAAGGCTTGTATACCCTTGAGGCTGAAGTTATAAATGGTTCCACAAATGTTGCATCCACGAAACATGTATCAAAGACAAAATTATGGCACATGAGATTGGGCCATGTTAGCGAGAGAATACTGGTCTAACTAGGGAAACAAAACCTGTTAGGTGGTGACAAAGTCGAGAAGTTGGAGTTTTGTGAACCTTGTGTATCTAGTAAATATTGTAGGGTGAAGTTTAACAAAGGTAAATAAAGAACACATGGATCCCTTGATTACATCCATGCTGATCTTTGGGGGCCTACAAGGAATCTTTCACACTCAAGTGCAAGATATTTTCTATCCATGGTTGATGACTATTCTAGAAAGTTATGGGTATTCATTCAGAAGACTAAGGGTGAAAGTTTTGGAAATTTCAAGAGTTGGAAGGTTCTGGTCGAAACTAAAACTGGAAGAAAGGTCAAGAGGTTGAGAACTATTCAATTGAGGACTTATTTTCAGATCTCGATAAATTAAGATTATTTGGGTGTGTAGCATATGCTCACATTAGGTAAGACAAGGTCGAACCTAGAGTTCTGAAATGCATGTTCATGGGATACCCTAAAGGAGTCGAAGCTTATAGGCTATGGTGTCTTGAGCAAGGTCACAAGAGGTGTATCACCAGTCGAGATGTAATTTTAAATGAAACTAAGATGGCTTTCAAGAAAACTGATGATGTTGTCGAAGAGCTGGAAAAAGGAGAAATTCTTGTTGAGGTGGAGCATAGTGATCCTGAATTGCATGACCCAGATGAAGTCGGAGAAGAAGCAGAAAATGTTGCCGAATATGAAGAGACTGATAATGACTACCTACTGGCAAGAGACAGGCCAAAAAGAGTCATCAAACCACCTCAGAGACTTAGGTATGTAGATCTTATAGCTTATTCCTTAATCTCTGCAAGTGAGGTTCTAGACAAAGAACCTAGAGACTATAAATAAGTTATGAGGATTCAAAATAAGACTAAATGGTTGAAGGCCATGGATGATGAGATTAAATCTCTTCAAGATAACAATACTTGGGAACTGGTCGAGAAACCTGATGGAGCCAGGTTAGTTAGCTGTAAATGGATTTTCAAAGTTAAGGAAAGAATCGGATGAGTGACATTGAAGAGATATAAGGCAGGGTTGGTTGCAAGGGGTTTCACTCTGAAATAAGGTGTCGACTTCAATGATGTGTTCTCTCCTATTTTAAATCACATATCCATTCGAATATTGTTTGCCTTGGTGGCACAATTCGACCTTGAACTGGAACATATGGATGTGAAGACTGCTTTCTTGTATGGTGATCTTGATGAAACAATCCTAATGAGGCAACCTGAAGGGTATGTCGAAGAGGGGAAATAATAATATGTGTTCAAACTGAAGAGATCTTTATATGGGTTGAAACAATCTCCTCGACAGTGGAATAGGAGATTCGACAAGTTCATGGCATGCATAAGTTTCATTAGAAGTCAGTTTGACCACTATGTTTACTTCAGATTTTGACTTGGTAATTCATTTGTTATTTTTTTGCTTTAGGTGGATTATATTCTAATAGAAATAAACAATGTCGAAGATGTATCGAGGGTGAAAGCTGAACTCAATAAGGAGTTCGATATGAAGGATCTGGGAGCTGCATCCAGGATTCTTGGGATTGACATCTGGAGAGATAGAAAGCAGACGAGATTATGCGTATCTCAAGAGGCATACCTGAAGAAGATTCTCGATAAGTTTGGTATGTCGAATTCAAAGCCTGTTATGACTCCGAAAAATCTCCAATTCAAGTTGAGTATAAATCAGTGTCCCAATACTAATGTCGAAAGAACTTATATGGATAGCATTCCATATGCTAATATAGTAAGTTCTTTGATGTATGTTATGTTTTGTACTAGACCCGATATAGCATATGTAGTAAGTCTTGTAAGCAGGTTGTAGCGGTAAAATCATGAGTGTAAGCTATTGGTTAACTTAACTCAAAGTAAATAGAGTCGCCGCAACGCTTTTATTTTATTCCAAATGGGAAAGGAAAAAATAGCGAATAAATCCTAATGAATCTAAAAGCAAAAAAGCTAAAAGAATCAAGCAGAGAACGGGTAAGAGGATATGATACAAATTGGGAAGGTTTTACGCACCCAAAATGTCTGTGGTACTCCATGAGAGCCCTTTGAAATATTTATTGCTTTTTTGGTTTGAAAAAAGGTTTGTTTAAAAGAGATTGATGAGATGAGAAAAGAAATGTTTTTTAGAATTTTGTGTTTGAAGAGACGTTCGTCCCATGCCTATGTACCCACAAAGTGCAATACGAGATCAAAACTTCGTAGTTCGTGGTACAACTAGTGAAAAGAAACAATGTGTTGAATTGATTTTAAAATGTAAGGATAAGTCGTCATTCTTTAGCGAATAATTCCACTAAAAAGAATGAATCATATCTAAACATATGAAAATGGTTAAAAAGAAAAGTGCACGAGGGAACAAAAACAGTTGAATGAGTTTTGAATTTTTTAAAGTCTTGAAAAAGAAAGTTTCGATATGCTTATGTGGTTTAGCATTTATTAAGAAACGAAATGAAAAGGTAAAACTGCTTGACCAAAGTCAAAGTTTGATTATGAAAATATTTTGAAGTTTGAAAACAAAGAAGGTTTTGAAAAATAGGAAGAAGATTTGAAAATTTAAGAAGTGGGAAGAGATGAATGGACTATCCTAAGACTTAAAGTAAAAGTTAAAGGAAAAACGACCAAACCGTATGGCGAGCATTCTTCAAAGCAATAGGATCTCCATCTTCAAAAATAAGTGAACCAAATCGACTAAGATCTTCAATCCATAATAACTCAAGCAAAGGGCAAGATCCTAAAATCTAAGTCCAAAACTCCAAGTCCAATGCTAAGGATGATGACCATAGTCCAAAATTAAAGTCACAAGTTATTTAGATGTTTAATCCTTTATTAATATTTTTGTGTCCAAATGGACAAAAGGAAAATCAACATAACAAAATAAGAGCAAATAATAAACATGATATGGATGAATAAGACATAACAAAATAAAAGCAATAAAAGTGCAAGAATTTAAATGATAGTAACAAAAGAAATTAAAGTGAAAGAATCTAAAATATTAATAATAGTAATAGTATAATAATATTTACATAATAATGGTATGGTGAACTTAATCAACCACAACCAAAAGAGTAACCAAAATCGAAAGGCAGCCGAATTTGTATAGCATCTTACACTATAGTGATTAATTAAGGCAAATCGAACTGAATTCAATGAAATTTGAAAGGCGATTGGGAGACCTAAAGCACCTACGCATCAAACATTCATAAGTCTCGATTCTTAATGCAATATGATTAACCACTTTGGGATTACGCGATCAACAAGAGATCCGGTCCACGAAAGTGCAAGTACCCAATTAGATTTTTATTCCAAAGTCGGGACACATTTAGGTCTATGTTAAGCAATCGCCGAGTAATTTACGAAATAATTACCCTAAAAATGAGGCCGGCCACCACCAATTAAGGTGTATAATGTTAGTGTTAATGCATGCGAGATAAACGATATCTAAATCGCTATCCGAATGCAATACCGCACAAAACTAAAGGTGAATACCAAATTGAGCCGCACTCATAGTATTCTTCCATCCTTAAGTTCAATCACTCATATCGGTGGATTCAAGCATGAAAATGTATCACTAATGCAAATTACCTTAAATGAATTAAATAATTCACTTAAAGGTAGTTTTGAATTAATGAACATTAACTACTCTAATCTACACCCAAAGTTCATTGAAATTAAGGAGAAATCACTCCCAAAAGTGCTTCTCAAGGTAAAAATAAAAAGGAGAAAGAAGAAGAAGAAAAAGGAACCAAAAAGGGGCTTAAAACAAGCCAAAAACTCAATTCTGACTTGCGTTAACCCGTTAACCAAATTGCACTGAAACTGGTTAACCCGTTAACCAAATTGCGCTGAAATTGGTTAACCCGTTAACGCTGAACCAGCAACAAAAAAAATGCTAAAATTCAACATGATCCATTTTCAAAACCTTTTTACAAACATTTGATAATCATGATCTGAATTAGCACAAATTTTAAAACCAAAATACAGTGAAATCCCTGCAATCAAACAACAAATTAAGATCCAAATGATCTAGAATCAAAGGCACCAAAGATCTACATCTTGAATGATGATGATGAATATGGGTTTATGGAGTGAGTGAATTACCAAAAGCACTTCTTCAAATTGGACCAAATCAAGTTAGATCTATTATAATGGATGAACAAAAAGAAGAATAGGATGAAGGTTTAGCTCAAGTTAGTCAAGAATTCAATGTGAATTCTTGATAACTTCAAAAGAAAGAAAAAGAGCTTTAGTGAATTTTTGGTTTTGGGGAAGTATTTTGCAAGGGATTTGTTGGCTCTCAAAAGCTTGTTGAATGAATGAAATTATGGTCCTATTTAAAGACTTTGGGTATGAGAATTTGGTGGAATGGAGCTTGCTTTGGTAATTCAAATTAGGTTTGGTAATTGAATATTTGGTGGGAAATGGAAAAGAGTGGAGATTAGTGAGGGTTTATGGTAGGAAATGATCAAAGTGATGTAGAGAAATCAAAGACCAATGGATCTAGAATTTTCCAATTATATCAATGATCTAATGCTGCTGAATTTATATAAAATATTCAAATTTCGCACAGGTTAACCGGTTAACGCATATGGTTAACCGGTTAACCAAGCCAAATTTTGAATATTTTATTTAAATGTGGTTGCTTGGTTGTTGTGGCCCGATTCTTTTTGTATGTCGAAGAAGGCGTGGAAATAAACACATGAACCTTGGAATTCCTTGAATGAATCAATTAACTTGGGAAATCCTTGATCAGATAAATTTGAATTATTTATGGATCAACTTGGACTTTTGTCTGTGAAATTTTACTCGAGCTGCAGGACTGCTATTTTTGGCATTTTCACATGGTTCCTCTTCCTGGAAAAAAAATTAGTCAAAGAAAACAAAATATTTTTTGGACTTTAATTAATGGTTAGTAAATATAAACAAATGAAAGCAAATAATAAAAAACGGTGATCCCCTGTGAGGCATAAACCTGCACCCGAGAAGGATAAACGAACCAGTGCGCGATCTTGTTTGTATGCAAGATGTATATGAGATGCGAAAAATCTTAGGGTCAAAAATTAGGGTATGACACAGGTACATGGAGAATCCTGAAGAGGCTCACTGGCAAGCATAGTAGTGGATTCTAAGGTACATAAATGGGTCTCTGAGCAGAGTCCTAATTTATGGTGGAGCCTTAGGTAAAGATAGTAAAGTAGCGATCGAAGAATATGTCGAATCTGATTATGCATGTTGTATGGATTCCAGAAAATCTATTTCTGGATATGTTTTTACTATGTTTGGCACAATAATTAGTTAGAAAGAAACGCTTCAGAATGTTGTTTCCTTATCAACCATTGAAGCGGAATATATCGCCCTAACTGAAGCTGTAAAGGAATCATTATGGCTTGAAGGTTTTTCAAAGGAGTTGAAACTTCAAGGTCGAGGTATCACTGTTAAATGTGATAGTCAAAGTGCAATACACCTATCAAAGAACTCAGCCTATCATGAGAAAACAAAACACAATGATGTGAGGCTGCATTTCGTCAGAGGAGTAATCGAGCATGGAGAGCTCCAAGTGATGAAGGTTTCAACATATTGTCATACCCTAAATTTTGACCAGAAATTTTCAAAGTTTTGTTCATTTTTGACGTGTTTTCGTCGATTTATCGAAAAATCAATCTTTTTGCATTTTTAAGTTAAAACATTTCCTTAATCATACATTTCACCATCCCAATTGTCATCTTTTATTTATTTTGTAGAATTTGTTTAAATGAGAATGTTTATTCGTATTTTAATCATTTTTGTATAGATCTTTTAGAATTTGATCCAATCTTAAAATTTTAATTAAATATTTTGTCACACTTTGTCATTTCGTTATGTTTTAGTTAAATATTTATTTTAGATTATTTTAAAGTTAAATTTAGCTTAATTGTAGTTTTTTTTAACACTAATTCCTAAGTTAATTTAATTTTAAAAAAAAAGAAGGAAAGAATTTTGCTTATATTTAAATGGTTTATAACTAGTTTCCAATTTAATTTTAATATTAGGTCAATTTCAGTTTAGTTTAATTAGTTTAATTTAAATAGTTCAATTTGGTTTAATTACATTTTTTAGAGATTAGTTTTTATTATTTAATTAGTTTTTAATTATTTATTTTTCTCTAATTTATATTTAGGTTAATTTATTTTATAAAAATAGAATATAGTTTATGTAACTAAGGTTCAGATTTAGTTTGTGATTTAATCCACATGTTTGGTTATCCCAACGTTCTCCATCACATGTTCAATTCTCCAACACTCTATCAGTACCAGCCTTACACTGACTTGACAATACAAAAACCTGCTGCACCTGCAAAACCACCAACCACTAAGGTCAAGGCATTCAAATGACCTATAGACTCTTTTGGAAAAATATTTTTGTCTTCTGGATAATCACCCTTATCAATCTCTTCCATCTCAATTCGGCTAGGCCGAATTCCTTTTTCCATGTTAAGGGAAATGCCATTTGGGCTAGGCTACAGGGCCACAATCACTAAGTTATGTGAATTGTCTCTATCACCAGCAACTTTATGAGAGTTGTTGTTGTCAGATAAAACAGTTTCACACACTTCCTCCTCCTTTCCTTCATAGGGGGCGAACACCCTTTAACCATAAAATCTCAACAAAAAAAAAAAACGAAACGACACTTGACACAGAGGACCTTGACCTCTGACCTCCATCAACTTTGGCCGAACAACCTGGCCAAAACCAGAACACCTTTCAAAGACAGCCTAGATCTCCTTTTGGGGCTGATCACACACATAAACCACCTGACCTCATCTGCAATAAAGGGGGAATCTCCTCGACTCATCCACCCGGGGGGAACTGAAACCAAACAAAAACCTGTAAAAACCTGCATAACCAAAAGAAACTGAGAACCGGAACCAAAAAAACTTTAATCAAAAAAGGAGAACAAACTCTACACCTTCCATACTCTTCCTCACATTCTCACTTAAAAACAACAGCATAAAACCAGCAAAAGAAACAAAACCACAAACACGCATCAAACGCAAAAACCACTTCGACTCAACCTTCTCCAACACATAACCAAATCAATCGAACTGTGAAAACAACCTTAGACAACAGAGAAACAAGATGAGGGAGAAGAGATTTGAAGCACATAAGATTCAAAGCTTATCATAAAAAAACTCAGAATCACTGAAACCCAACCACCACTCCGTTTCTCGTCGTCAACCAACACAACGGAAAAACAAAACATCTTCTCCTTCAACCGTGTACACACTCGTTATTCTCAAAGAAACCTCACAGTCGGAGGAAAAAACCTCATCGCCGTCAAAGAATGATTCAAAGCCTCGCCGTCGAAGAATAAACCAAACCTCATCGTCCAAAACTAACTCTAATCCGCCGCAACTTCACCGCCATCTTTCATCTCTCATCTTCCACCGCCACTTAACAGCAAACACACAAAAACCAACCTTCCACCGCCACTTAACCGCAAACACACAAAAACCAACCTTTCGCCGCCACATCCCCGAATCCACAGCCACCATCCTCAAACAACTCCGCGAATATCACCATCATCAGAACCTAAACAAACCAGCCAAAACCCCCCAACACCACGTTCAACCTCAACCCAATCTCCATCTCACAAAACCTTTCATCATCTTCAACTCACGTCGCCGTCACCCTCACCATGTGAATCGCGAAACCCTCAACCGTTCGTCATCACCACCTTCAACCTTTCATCTTCATAGATCCCTAACCGCCGCCGTAAAATGCAGTAGGAGAGAAGAAGCGAGTGTGAGTGGGGAGCACGAGTTTGGTAGCGACTGGATCTTGAGAAAAGAGAAAAAGGGGCGTCGTTTGAAGGTGAAAGAGGAAAATTGTTTCTCGCATGATCTTCCTTTTCTTTTCTCTGAATTTTATTTTATTTCTATTTTTTTTGTTTACTATAAAAATTATTAGGTTAAGGTATTATGTGTTGTTGGATTGGGCTTGGGTCCTTAGGCCATTATCTGCTATTTGCTCTATTTACTATTTTTTCATACACCCCTGTTTATTTATTTTTTTGTTTATTTCATTGTTGGATTTTGGGCTATGGCCCGTATTGTTTGGGTTGACCTCTCGTAATCATGTACATCTACCCTGCCCTTATTTTATTTGTTTATTTTTTTCGTTTGATTTAATCTTTAGTGTTTACTCTTGATTTCGTTAAATTTTCTTGTTAATATTATGAAAGGATTTTTATTTAATTGTTTAGTTTTTTTTAATTAATTATCAATTAGTTTTGACCCTTGTTAAGTGCATGTTTTAGTACTTTAATAACTTTTGATTCGAGTTTTAGATGTCGATTAAACTTGTAGTTAAGTGTTCTCAATTAATTTTCATGATGCAATTGTAATTAGACATTTTTTTTGCGCATGTGGTTGAGTTTTGCCATGACTTAGACTTGTTACTCAACGCTTTCCGCTTGGTGACATTTTTACGTGTTTTGAATTTCTGACATCTTGCTTAAACTCCTGTTGGCACGTATCAAAGAGGCAATGGACCTTCTCCATTAGGTATCACTAAATCTCAATTTCATTTCTTTTGTGTTTCATCATAGTCCCGGTACCGCGTTTACGTTTAATTATTCACTTGCCCCCTCACCACCGATTTTAGCTCCTAATTTTCTCAGAAAATAGAATGCGTTTTTTTCATCAAACTTTCAAATTAAATAATTTAACAAGGAATAGAATTCCGAAGTCTAGCACTCCGCACGTTCTAGAACGAACTGCAACTGGGCTAGCCCCACGCGTATTGTTCGTTCACTCCTTCGTTATTAATTGCATCGATTCTAAAACGCCTAAAATATTCAAATCATTTATTAATTTAATACGAAACAGAATTCCGGAGTCTAGCATTCCGCACGTTCTGGATTGGACCGCAACTGGGCTAGCCTCACGCGTTGGTTCAATCACCATTCGTATTCAAAACAATTCAACAATCTTAAAGGATCATGCATGATTCATCTCCATAGGAAAGTTGTTCCTCCTATCCCCACAAACACAAACAAAAATCTTACAAACAATTACTTTCAAAGGAAGAACGTGGCATTGCTTGTCGATACTTATATCCAAGTTTAAAGCTTCTTCCGATTTTATTTATTCTCAAAGAAAGAATGTGGCATTGCTTGTCGATCTTATATCCAAGTTTAAAGCTTCTTTCGATTTCTCATTTCTCAAACGTTTGTGGTGGAATAGGTGAGATACTTCTCTCAAAGATGACAACTTGTCTCTTTCTTTCACATACAAATTAAAACTTACCAACCAATTCAAATCATTTTCATAATTAATTAGCGAGTAACTGAACTCCGGAGTCTCGCACTCCGCACGTTCTTGAATGCAACCGCAACATGGGCTAGCCCCATGTGTGGTTCATTCGCCCTCTCGTTTTAAAACACCCTTAACAAAGATCAAACATCTTTTCTCAAAACGAACGTTGTTTAGATCATTCTATCTCTCAAACAAGCTAGCGCTTCAGCCTCCTATCGTGAGTAGATAAGCCAACGCTTAGCAGTAGAATGCATTTTCAAACAATCGTTCAATTAAAAAAACACAAATCGTAGTAGCACGAACTACGAAGCTTTGACTTTCCCATTGCACAAGGGAATACGTAGGCACGGGGATTTTAATCCTTCGCGAGCATAATAATAAAAAACTTAACATTTCTCCATAACAAATAATAACTAAAACATTTCCTTAAAAGCAATCTTAATCATTAAAAGAAGACAATAATAACAAGTTAACATTTAAAGCGCAAACTAGACTAAGAGGTTCCCGTTGAGTACAACGGATGTGAGGGGTGCCTAACACCTTCCCTTTGCATAACTGACTCCCGAACTTAGATTAGTGGTTTCGTTGACCATTCTTATCCATTATTTAGGTTGTGTCTATATCTCCCTTTTCTCTCGTAGAATAAATAGAATTCGGTGGCGACTCTGTTGTTTATTTTAGGATCGTATTTTTCGAGGTGCGACAGCTGGCGACTCTGCTGGGGATATTAGTGCCTTGTGCATGAGAGAGTCGAGCCTAGCTTAGGATAGTTTACGTTTGTTTGCTGATTTGTTTGATTGTCTTCTTTATTTACTGTTGATATTCTATCTGTTGTTTCCTTCTTTATTATTTGCTCATTATATTTGCCTGTTGGATCTCGGGATTTCATGGGTATGAATTTGTACTTGAGTTTTTGAAAAAGAAGAGGGAACACCTAAGTTAGAATTGGATGTTATTAGTGTTAGTCTCCAAGGACTCGCTCCTTGCACGCCTAGCATGAAAGCTCCCCCAGATAGTTAGACTTTTCGTAGATCTTGTCACAATGCAGCTAGCCTGTCGCGTGACCTGATTCACGAAAGGGCTGTGATTCTGGGACCCCCTAGAACCTGTTTCAATTTTGGTAGTTGTGTAATGTTAGGTTCCAAGGACTCGCTCCTTGCACGCCTAGCATGAGAACTCCACTCAAGGTAGACCTTATCGTTATTATCGTCACAATGCAGCTAGCCTGCGGCGGGGCGTTAATACGATAAACGTCCGTGACCTTGAGTATCCTTATACCATCACCATAGAAGTTACCCTGTGAGTGGGCTTTATGGGTAAAAGAAATTGGAACTCTCCACTTAAGGCTTACCAGTTAAGAGATTCCGAGTTACTTGTACCTTGGATCCAACACCTTGCCTTTATATTCAATTCTGGAGCTGTTTATGTTTGTGATTTTGAGTATCCTGAGCATTGCATTCATCTACATGTCATTTGCATTTGCATTTGCATTGCATATCATCTTCCAACAATCCAACTCACCCATGTCTTATTCTCCGTCAGTCAACTGTACTCGACCAGTCACCAGAGAAAGATGGACCAACTTGAGCAGGAAAACAGGGAGCTTAGAAGTGAAGTCACGACTTTGAGAAATCATATGGGAATATTCTCAACTACAATGAAGACTCTAGTAGACAGCCTTGTGCAGGAGAACACTGAACTCCAGGAAGAGATTCACATCTTGAATATTGATAGAGGGCGACTGATTTCTTTAGCCAAAGATTTGGTCATTTTTCAGCGTCGGTCAAGTTCTACCTCTACTCGTCAGCGACGTCAGAATCAGCGGAGGTCTCCAAACAGTCCTGAAGGAGCGGCCCACAAGTTTGACCCGATCCCAATGACTTACAGTCAATTGTGATCTCATTTCGCCCGGAACTCAATAATGACACCCAGAAAGACCAGAGCCACGAGGTCTCGGCCCTGTGGGATCAATCCAAATACCAGTTGTGAATTTCATGGTGGAGCATTGGGGCATCCGATTGAAGAGTGCAAAGTCTTCCAGGAAAAGGTTCAAGAGATGATCGACTACGGGGTGTTGACCTTCAATGGAGGAATCCCATCTGTGGACGGAGTGCCTTTGGGCTGATAGAAAACTCAAGAAGATCCTTTCCAAATCAATTTGTTACTGGAGCCTGGGATCAGTTCCTCCATACACCTGATCGTTCGATGCTTTGGAGCTATCCTCTCAGATGTTTAGCTCGTTTGCTGCTTTTCATATGTATTTTTCTATGTTTTGTTAATGCATTTGTTTTGGCATGTAAGAACTTATTTGTTTTGAATGATTAATGCAATGAATATGTTTGTCTTGAAGTAATCCATTCGTATTCACTCATAATGCTTTTCCAACTGTATAATGCCAACATTATCCCATCTCTTGCTTAGGCAGAGAATTGGAGGGAGGATGACGAAATTAAAACACGAATTCTCAAGTTGAATGCTTTTGAATAAAATCCTACTGACGATGTATAGGCATTGTTTCAAATTCCCAAACACTGGAGAAATAAGGAGTTAATCCCTAGTCAACCACTTCGAGCCTAGAAGTAGGAGTTTCTTTCAGATATTTCAAAACCCTTACGCTTAATCTGGGGCAGGGTAGTGTTCAATTAATCGGGTTATATATTCAAATCATAAGATGAAACATCCCATCAGGGAATCCACTACAATTAATGACTTGACAGTCACAACTTTCAGCCTTCCAATGATTTTAAAAAAAAAAAGAAGAGAAAATAAAATCCCGCTAAGTCAAGTGTTGCACCCCAAAATTTGCCCTCACAGCACAGGACTTTGTGTTCTAAGAAGGTTCACAAGGTTCACAAGTTCCCCAACACTTGCATAACCTTTCATGAGGTTCAGGAAGTCCCCAAGTTGCTTCTTGAAGATTCACAAGGTTCATAAGCTTCTCAACATTTCCATGACCTTTCTTGAGGTTCATGAAGTCCACAAGTTACTTCTTGAAGGTTCACAAGGTTCACAAGATTCACAATGTTTACAAAGCTTTCCTGAGGGTCATGAGGTCTACAAAGCCACTTCATGAGGTTCACAAGGTTCACAAGCTTCACAATACCTCCCATGGGTATCACAAGACATTTTATGAAGATTCACAAAGTTCACATAGTTCATAATTGGTCAAAGAAGTTGACAATTCCCTCAGACAATGCACCTCCTAAGCAGTGCATCCAAAACTAGGGTTTTGACTTTAATCAGGCTAAATGGACTTCCAATACCTCAAGTGAGTTTCATAACATCTTATATGTGTGTGAGAACCCCCATGACAAGTTTCAAGACTTTTCTCAAAAGTTTGCTCAGTCAGATGGTCAGATAAGTCAAAACCAGTCAATGCAGTTAAAAAGTCAAACTGAGGTCAACTGTGGTCAAACCAAAGTCAAACTTCATGATTTTTTGCCAACATCAAGTATATGAAGTAAAATTCATCATTTGATCAAGGGTTGATCATGATTCATCAAGGAGATTCCAGATCATCAATAATCAGGAGTTTCTAAATTAGGGTTTCCTCAGTAAAAGTCAACTGAACTTTGACCAGGCATAACTTTCACATACTTCATCACCAAGTCTCCATCCAAAGCTCATTTTGAAGGAAATTGAATTCTCTACAACTTTGATGTTGAAGGTTAAGCCCAAAAATGCTTCATTTGAAAGATATGATCTAAGACATTATAGGTCATTTCAAAAGTCAACAAAAAGTCAACAACTTCAAAAGGGCATAACTTGAGATTGGTAAATGATATGGACCTGAAACCAATGGGGTTGTTTAGAGGACTCTTCAAGCTTTCCAAAAAGTCCAAGAACACCCTCATACCCTTAAAATTGAGGGAGATGTGTCTTTGCAAAGTTGGACAATTTTGTGATGGTTTATAGTGAAAAGGGAGGTTCAAAATCATTTTTTTTCAAATGGGCCACCCAAATTGTGACCCAATCCACTTCATAAAGCCATGCACGAAATTCCCATGATATTTTCATAATTTTTATTTTATTTAATTAATTTATTATGATTTTTAATTCTTAAAATCATCTTAAAATTAAATAAAATATTAAATTTGAAAATTTAATTGTTTTGTTGGTTCTAGAAAGTCATAAAGTTCATATGGAGCAAATTGATACAAGAATCATGAGGATTGGCTCAAAATAGAAAGCTTTGGTTCAAAAATATTGGATTTTCATGGCATGATCTTTCTCAATCTCAAAATATCAAATCTTCCACTAAATCAATCAATTTTCTTAACCTAATGGACTCACTTATATATACTGATCATAAACCCTAGCTGAGATACGAAATTGGGCAGCCAAAGGTGAGTTTCATACATCAAAAAAATCAAGCAAAAATTTCAATTCGGTTTGATATTTGCAGCCCTTTTCAAGACAAACCAAAGGTGACAATAGATTCCTTGAAGTCCAGTGATTGATTTTGAATCATAACATCATGCATTCATACTCAAAATCGTGAAAACCGAATACACTTTACTCATGTTTTGAAAATTTTCGATTTGGATGATTTACGTGTTGTTGATGAAAACTAATTTCTGGATTGTGTTTATAATGTTGTTTGGATTGTTTCTGGGTTATTCAATTGCATTTTTCTTGCAGGAATCCGAATACACCATTGTTAGGGTTTAGAGGTTGATTTTAGGGTTTAGTGATTCAATCAATATAAATAAATTCTGGACACATAGGAGTGTTCCATAAGACACAAGGATTATAAAGCTGTGATTAATTTTAAGAATCGTTGCTGTTTTGTGTAAGTTTGATTTTCGTAGGTTTTTGATGTTGAAGAACATGCAGCTAAATTCGCAGGAAAAGCCAAAAGAAAATTCGCAGCAAAGTTCAATGAAGAAGAAGACCTCTGGCGCCAGTTTTTAAATTTAAATGTGATTAATATATTTTATGTTTGTTTGACTGATTCGTTTACACACACGCGCGTGTGTCCTGGTGGTTAGACTGAAGTGTATTTGTTATGAAGGCCCTGGTTCGATCCTTGGCCATGGCATTATTTTTTGTTTATTTTTCAGGATTACAAAAGACTTAATATATAATGATTCATAGTCAACAAGCTACCAGTTGGGCTCTTCCAGCCGGGTGGTGAGGCGTACGCTTGCGAATGTAAAGGTCCTGGGTTCAACTCTCACCCCAGGCCTTTTGGTTTTTTTTTTTGATTTTTCTGGATTTTCAAAGAGCAGGACATAAAACAAATTTGATTCCTTCTTCTCTCACCTGCGTTTGGCTGGCCCAGTGGATGATTGTTGTTCTTGCAAAGGAGAAGTCCTGGGATCGAATCCCACCAGGTTCCTCTTCTTTTTCTTCCTTTTATTCTTTTGTTTGATTTAATTGATTTAAATAATTATTATATTATTATAAAAATATGTATATATATATATTATATGGTTTAAATTATTCTTAAAAACAATTTTTTCTAGAAAAATATAAAAACTCTTGATTTCCTTTAATTTTAATTTCATTTGTATAGTTTATATTAAGTGAAATAATGTTATGTGATTATTAAAAATAATTTTTGTATAAACCCTAGTTCTTAAACCCTAAAAAATATAAAAAACCTAATTTTCCAATCTTAAATATTTTTCTAAATAACATTTAATTCTGTTTTTTTTTTATTAATTCCTAATATAATTATAATGTTTCTCATAAAAGTTTGTACTTGTAATTTAAATTAATTTTCTTCTTATGTTTAGAAATAATTTAATTAGGGCTAATTATATTTTTGTATATAGTTAAAATAATTTGTAAATATGATAATTAATGGAGTTAATTTTTTTTTTTTTTTTTTTTTTTTTATATGATATTTAAAATCTATCTTTTTCTTATAATATGAATATGTGTTAATAATAATTAAAATTTTGTAATACATTTAAAAATAATTTAGTAATTAGTATATGAATTTAAAAAAAATTATATAGTTATGTATGTTAATTTCTTCCTATATTATTTTTGATTTCTATTATCATTATTAATTAGTTTTTGCTTATTATAATTAACCTTGTAATTAATTTTTATTATTAATCATTATTTATCTTTAATTATTATTATTGTTATTTCTAACCTTATTTATTATTTCTAATTATTCTTATTATTATCTTGCTAACCATATTATTTTGCTTTATTAATTTTATATTATTATTTATTATTATTACTAACCCCTTTTATTATTTATATCTTATTATTTATTGCTTATTATTTAATTTGCTATTTTTATTCATTATTATTAATTTGTAATTGTTTCTCGGTTGTAATTTCTTGTAATTATTTTAATCATTATTACCATGGTTAGTAATTAGGGAGTGTTAATATGTTTGTCATTTAAAATAAATTTAGATAATTTTTAATGAAAGATAATTAATTTGAACACTTCACACACGTAAGTCGATTTTAATCGCCGTCTCACTTCCTTAGGGTTATCCCTCATGTTGCCTACGAATAATGGTTAAGTGGGGTGTATAAAAGCAAGTCCCTCGAATAAAAATCATCAAAGTCCCTTATGTTGCCTATACAAATCAAGTCCCTTCGGAAAAAATGATGATAGTCCCTTATAAATGCTTATTACACCCCACCATTGCCTTAAAGATCAAATTGCCCCTCACATGTCCCTTTAACATCCAAAGTAAGGATTACCTACTCCATTATAGTAGGGATAGTCTTACTAAGGAAAGAATAAAAAACAAGAAAGACCTTTAAACATTAGGGTAGATTACTCCTAAGTACTTAAGCTCATTTCAAAACTTTTTCACACTTAAACAAATTTCCAACCAAATTTTCAAACATGTTTTTAACACATCCTTACATGGATTATTTATTAACTATTCTGAAAATTTTCCTATTCACACACTACACTTTCAAAAACAATCTAAAGTGAGCTTAAGTACCTAAGAGCCCATGGATAACCATGGATGAAAAGGGTGCTAACACCTTCCCTTTTCATAACCTACCCCCCGGACCCAAAATATTCTCTAAGGTCTTTCCTGTTCTTTTATAACCTTTCCTTATGGATAAAATAAAAGTCGGTGGCGACTCTTGCTATCCGCAACATTGTTTAAAGTCAGTTCACCGGGTTACAGAACTGGCGACTCTGCTGGGGAGCTATTTAAGAGGGGTACCCTTAGGAAATAAGATCACTTTAAATTGTTTGCCTTGTTTGTTTTATATTACTTGTTGGGGTGCTCTTATGTGTGAAAGGTCCTAACCCGGATCTAGTGTACCTTAGGTAAATGGCAATAGACCAAGGAAACTGTACGGCGTATACCGATATGGTTGATCTGGTGGCCATAGTTAGTGTGACTTCTTGGTTGGTGCTTATGTTCCTTAAGTCAAGTTGAGGATAATATGAGGCTGCCATATGTTGTCAATACACTAACTGACTTTTAGAACCCTAGTTATCCCATCTTGGCCTTTAGAAAAGTAGTGAGATAACCGGCTTTGGTGCAGACTAAAGTCGGTTGATACTCGATACTACGCTCATGGAGATTCTAAACTTGGGGGGTTTTGGTTGGCAAGTAAGTTGCCTACTGAACAACCACCCTTGTGAAGGATCAATGATATTGAGATCCCTTAGAACCTGGTTACTTTATAGGACAGGATGAACCAACTAAACTTCAGGGGAGGGTATTTACCTTTAAACCTCATGCAAGCCTCTAAACCTAAGGCTATTGTGTGACTTGTTTGTGTGTGCCACATGTTTGTGATTGAGCATAACATCATAGCATCATCATGCATCATAAGCATACCATTTTCCCTAACCATTTCAAGGACCAAGGGATTTATCTTTGTTCTTTGTCGCAGGTCATGGCTTCAGCTCGTAGAAACACCATCAGGATCAACTTTGTGGGGACACCTCCCAAACTTAAAGAGTTGGTTTCTCAGGTGTCTGATCATTCCCGGTTCAACAAGAGACATGGTCACCTATTGGATCTAGTCACTTCAGGGTTCAATGAAGACATGATGAGTGTCCTGTTTCAGTTCTTTGATCCTAAGCATCACTGTTTCACATTCCCCGACTATCAGTTAGTCCCTACCATGGAGGAGTTCTCTAAGCTTCTGGGTATACCTGTTCTTGATCAAAGACCCTTCACAGGCTTGGAGAAAGAGCTTAAACCAGAGATTATTGCTGCAGCTCTACATCTGAAGAAGTCTGACATTGTTCTAGAGACAAGAAGTGGAATCAAGGGTATTCTTGCCAAGGTACTAATGGACAAGGCTCAAATGTTCTTGAAGGCCATGAGCTATGATGCTTTTGAGGAGATCTTAGCCTTGCTGATATATGGCTTAGTATTGTTCCCCAATCCAGATCAGTTCATAGATGTTCATGCCATCAACATTTTCCGGAGTCACAATCCAGTGCCTACATTGCTGGGAGACATCCTTCATTCTCTTCATACCCGTACTACAAGGGCAAGAGGAACTTTGATGTGCTGCATACCTTTGCTTTCTAGGTGGTTTATTTCTCACCTTCCTCGCTCAGTAATGAAGAATGAGCAAGGGTTCAGATGGTCCAAGAGGATCATGTCACTATCTCACTCAGATATCCATTGGTGCTCCAGATCTATGGAGAATGTCACCATCATTGACCGTTGTGGGGAGTTTCCTAATGTGCCACTTCTAGGCATAAGAGGAGGCATCACCTACAACCCCTCTCTAGCTTTACGACAGTTTGGTTACGCTCGGAGTGATGGTCCACATGACATGTTGATTCAGGGCATTGTATTTGACTACGACAACGATCTTCAGGGTTACCGTCAGAGATTCATACGAGCTTGGGGAAAGGTAAACAGGATTGACAGCAAGACACTGGAGCCTAAGTACACTATTCCTATGGAGGCTTATCTCAGATGGGTACGATCTCGTGCTCAGGCACTCATGATGCCCTATCCTGCCATCCTACCAGTTACCATGGAACCTGTTGCTGAAGGAGACACAGCTTATACCATCCTTCACCCAGACATGCCTACTGATATGGAAGACTTGCAGAGAGCATGGATCCAACTGAAGGAGCAAAGGGATACTTTCGAGGCTCATTACAAAGCAAGCCAAGCAAGAATCCTAGAGCTAACAAAGCAGCTTCACGAGGAACGAAACCTCAACTCATACCTCAACACAAAGAGGAAACGTCCATGGGAGACTTAAAACCCCACCTTTTGTACTCATTTCACTTTAATCTTTTGTAAGCCTAGAAGGCAAAACAAGTTATTACTAATAAAAGTTACTTTCTTGTTTGTTTAAGCAAATTTAAATCCTGCGGTCCTTGAAAACATTGCATATGCATTCCCATATCATTTCATTGCATCACAGGTTTATAATTGCGCACAGGTTTCTCATCTTATCGCTGTTTATTTCAGCAATGGCACTTGAACAATCAGTTAAGGATCTTCAGGCACAGAATGCACAGTTCCAAGAGCTAATCTTGAACCTATCCAAGGGGCAAGATGATTTGAAGGCACTGCTGGCCAAGAAGACAAAGAAGACTAGAAGGTCTGCTGGGTTGCTCAACATGGGAAGAAGGTTCAAAGGTCCTGTCAAGACCAAGGAACAGGTTGAAGACTATGAATCTGAGGAATCTGAGAAAGAGGTAGGCAGTCTCCACCACACAATGGGGGACTCTGATTCTGAGGCTAACTACTACCATGAGCCTAATGAAGACAAATTCAAGATGCTGGTGGATAGAATGGATGCTATGGAATTACAGAAATCATCTGGGCTGGATTTTGAGGATTTGAGTTTGATATCTGGGGTTGTGATACCCATTGGTTTCAAAGTCCCTACCTTTGTTGTTTATGATGGGGTCTCCTGTCCCAAGCTGCATTTGAGGTCTTATGTCAGAAGGATCCAACCCCACACTGCTGACAAGAAGTTGTGGATCCACTTTTTTCAAGAGAGCTTATCTGGAGCTCAGTTGGAGTGGTATTATCAGTTGGAGAGTGTCAACGTCAGAGATTGGAATGATCTTGCTGAAGCTTTCTACAAGCAGTATCAATACAATGCTGACTTAGCCCCCACTCGCATGCAGCTTCAAAGCATGTCTATGGGTGCCAAAGAAAGCTTTAAGGAGTATGCTCAGAAGTGGAGAGATTTAGCTGGAAGAGTTCAACCCCCTTTGACTGACCGGGAACTGGTTGATATGTTCATGTGTACGCTGAATGGTCCGTTTTACAGTCATCTCATTGGAAGCTCATCATCTGGCTTCACTGAGTTGATCATGACAGGAGAGCGAGTAGAGAATGGTATTAAGAGTGGTAAGATCCAAGTGGGCACTTCTTCATCAGGTACTGCAAAGAAGCCTCCCACTGGGAAGAAAGAATCTAATGCTGTGTATGGTCAACCTGATCGTAACAGAAGGCATCAGTCTGTTAGTGCAGTTCATATTTCAAATCCAACTCCTGCAACAACAGAGCAGCCTCAGGGACACCAACCAAAGACTAGAAGACAGTTCACGAGAATCAACATGTCAATGGCTCAGGCATTGCAACACTTGTTGAAGGCTGAACTCATTACTTTGAGGGAGGCTCCTCAGAATCCCAATGTTACTTCTCCCAAATACAATCCCAATGCACGATGTGCATATCATTCAAACTGTCCAGGACATGATACTAATAACTGCTGGGTCTTGAAGAACAAAATTCAAGATATGATTGATGCCGGAGAAATTGAGTTTGATCCACCAGGTACTCCAAATGTGATTACAGCTCCAATGCCAAATCACGAGAAGACTGTCAACGCCATTGATGAAGATATTGATGAAGATCTACATGTCTATTCAGTTATGGAGTTGAGCACACCTCTGTCTGTTATCAAAAAGAGGTTAGTACAAGCTGGGATCTTTCCAGGTTGTCGTGAAAATTGTCTGTATTGTACCTATAAGCCAGATAGTTGCTTCATTTTAAGAGATGGTATTCAGCGTCTCATGGATAAGTATACTATAGTGTTTGAAAGAAGACCAGCATCTATAGAAAGTATGGTGGATCATCTGACGCGGGGTAAGAAGATTGAAGAGGTTGACATGGTTGACAAAGTACCGGTAAGAATTACTTCAAAGAAACCCATTAAAATCACTCGCCAGGGCCCAATTAAGATTACTGCTGAAGGTCCTGTGAAAATTGTTGCTGAAGCCAAAGTGGCTCCTCTGATCATTACTACTCCTGGTCCTATTCCTTATACATCTGACAAAGCTGTGCCATGGCACTATGGGTCTGATGTTTACATCCATGGTGTCAAGCAAGAGCCTTTACCTGATATACCTGCTGACATTGATAATATTGCTGGATCTAGCAAGATCACTCGTAGTGGAAGAGTCTTCTCTCCTCCAGATACTTCCAAGAACGCAGTTACTCCTGCTGCTACTACCACCACTGATGCTCGGGGCAAAGGCCCTGTTATTGAGCCTGTATCTACTGATGTGCCAGCTGCTGATGATCTCTCTAAGCAGATGGAAGAAGTATTGAAAATCATTCGCAAGAGTGATTATGACATTGTTGATCAGTTGGGGCATACTCCCTCAAAGATTTCTATGTTGTCTTTACTACTGTGTTCTGAAGCTCATGCCAAGTCCTTGATCAAGTTTCTGAAGTCTGCTCATGTACCCAGTGCAATCTCTGTGGACCAATTTGAAAACTGTGTTGCCCACCTGACCTATGACAATGGGTTAGGATTTTCTGATGCTGACTTGACCCCTGCCAAGAGGGATCATAACAGGGCCTTGCATATTTCAATTGAATGCAGGGGCACTACCCTGTCTCATGTGCTGATAGACAATGGGTCCTCTCTGAATGTGTTGCCTAAAGAAGTCCTGAACAAGCTGAGTCCTGAAGATACTGTGTTAAAGCCCAGTAATATTGTGGTAAAGGCTTTTGATGGTTCTAGAAGAGTAGTGCATGGGGAAATTGATCTTCCAATCAAGGTTGGCTCTCAGATGTTTACTGCTACATTTTATGTGATGGATATTCGTCCTTCATACTCTTGTCTGCTTGGTCGTCCCTGGATCCATGGGGCAGGTGCTGTGACCTCTACATTGCACCAAAAGTTGAGATATCCGGTGAATGGAAAGGTTGTTACTGTCTTTGGAGAGGAAGAATACTTTGTCAGCCATGTAAACACTTTCAAGTATCTGGAAGTGGAAGGTGAATACATTGAGACTCCGTGTCAATCATTTGAAGTGGTTCCTTGGGTTGGTAATGATTGTGTGACTCCTCCTGCTGTGAAGAAGGTTCCTGTGGTCATCAGAAAATCTCCAACAATGGCAATGGCCTCCCTCAATGATGCTAGAGCCGTGGTGGATGAAGGTGGTTGTACTATTTGGGGTCAGCTTCCTGATATTCCATACAAGTCTGACAAGTTTGGTTTGGGTTTCACTGCAGAGTCCCAGAAGGCTGTTCGTCGTGCTCGTGCTGCTCGTATCACCAATCAAGGGGTGATTAATGCTGTGGGAGATCAAGATGAAGACTACAATTTGGATGCATGGATTTTTCCTACTGTGGGTGCTGGACTCAATAATTGGAAAGCTGAAGATGTTATCCCTATCCCCTTTAGTCAGGAGTAAATACTATTACTGTGTTATGTTTTAAATTTGTAATTTCTTGAACAATTAAAACTTTCAAGCCATGTGCCTTACCCGGGGCACAATGGTGTGCTTGTTACGGGCTGTCATTTCATTTGCATACTTCATTCAATAAAATCAGTGGACGTTTCGTTTTCGTAAATATTGTGTTCCTTGTCTTTCTTTTCTTTTATTTTTGCTTTATCAGCTATGTGTTCTTACACACACCCACATCACTAAATGCAGATCCTCATCCACTCGGGATCCTGTTGATAACAGTTCTACTATTGCCAATTACAATTTCGAGAATCCGATCTATCAAACTGAAGACGGAAATGAGGACGATTGTGAAATACCTGTAGAGCTTGCTAGGTTGTTACAACAGGAAGAGAAAGCTATACAGCCACATGAAGAGCCAGTCGAAGTTGTGAATCTGGGAACTGAGGAGGACAGAAAAGAGGTCAAGGTAGGGGCTGATTTAGAGGACAGTGTCAAGAGCAAGTTGATTCAGATGTTACGTGACTACGTGGAAATTTTTGCTTGGTCTTATGAAGATATGCCAGGGTTGGATACAGACATTGTGGTTCACCGTTTACCAGTGAAAGAGGATTGTCGTCCAAAGAAGCAGAAGGTTCGTCGTATGCGTCCTGAAATGTCAGAAAAGATCAAGGCAGAGGTAATGAAACAGTTCAATGCAGGGTTCTTGGCAGTAACTTCTTATCCTCAGTGGGTTGCAAATGTGGTACCGGTTCCAAAGAAAGATGGTAAGGTACGTATGTGTGTGGACTACAGAGATTTGAACAAGGCTAGCCCCAAAGATGACTTTCCACTTCCTCATATTGATATTCTGGTAGACAACACTGCTCAGCATAAGGTATTCTCTTTCATGGATGGTTTCTCTGGTTACAATCAAATCAAGATGGCACCTGAAGATATGGAGAAGACAACATTTGTGACACAGTGGGGCACCTTCTGCTACAAAGTGATGCCATTTGGTTTGAAGAATGCAGGGGCAACATATCAGCGTGCTATGGTGGCTTTATTTCATGATATGATTCATCATGAGATAGAGGTATATGTGGATGATATGATAGCCAGATCTCAGAATGAAGAGCAACATCTTGATCATCTGCACAAGTTGTTTGAGAGGTTGAAGAAATACAAGTTGAGGTTGAATCCAAACAAGTGTACTTTTGGAGTTAGATCTGGAAAGCTCCTGGGCTTCATTGTCAGTGGAAAAGGTATTGAAGTGGATCCTGCAAAAGTGAAAGCTATACGAGAGATGCCAGCTCCCCGTACTGAGAAGGAGGTTAGAGGTTTCTTGGGACGATTGAACTACATTGCAAGATTTATTTCCCAGTTAACTACCATTTGTGAGCCAATCTTCAAGTTGTTGAAGAAAGATCAGGTGATGGAATGGAATGATGAGTGCCAGACTGCCTTTGATGAAATCAAGAGATATTTGTTAGAACCACCAATTTTGATGCCACCAGTTGACGGAAGACCCTTGATTATGTACTTAACAGTATTAGACAACTCAATGGGGTGTGTGTTGGGGCAACATGACGAGTCTGGTCGAAAAGAGCAGGCAATATACTACCTTAGCAAAAAGTTTACCGACTGTGAAACAAGATACTCACTGCTCGAGAAAACTTGCTGCGCTTTGGCATGGGCTGCTCGCCGACTAAGACAGTATATGTTGACCCATACTACCTTGTTGATTTCAAAAATGGATCCAATCAAGTACATATTTGAGAAACCTGCTCTCTCCGGAAGAATTGCGAGATGGCAAATGATCTTAACAGAATATGATATACAATATACTACTCAGAAGGCCATTAAGGGGAGTGTTGTTGCTGATCATTTGGCTCATCAAGCAGTGGATGATTACCAGTCAATGAATTTTGAGTTCCCTGATGAAGACATTATGACTGTTACCAAAGAACCTGGACAATATGACGGACCTGAACAAGGATCCCGATGGACTATGGTTTTTGACGGTGCCTCTAATGCACATGGCAATGGTGTTGGTGTTGTAATTAGTTCCCCTGAAGGTTGTCATACCCCGATTACTGCCAGACTTTGTTTCTATTGTACCAATAACATAGCTGAGTATGAGGCATGTATCATGGGTATTAAAATTGCTATTGATATGAAGATTCAGTTCCTTGATGTGTACGGAGATTCAGCCCTGGTAGTGAGTCAGATTAAAGGAGATTGGGATACCAAACATGATAATCTCATTCCTTACAGAGAGCATGTGTTGTCTTTGATCCCACATTTCAAAGAGATTACCTTTGGACATATCCCACGAAGAGAGAATCAGTTGGCAGATGCATTGGCCACCATGGCATCCATGTTTGAGATCAGCTGGGATGATGAAGCTCCTAAGATTACCATTGATAGATTTGAGAAGCCTGCATACTGCAATGAGATCAACACTGAAGGGGCAGAGGAGAAGCCTTGGTTCTATGAAGTGAAAAGATATCTTGAAGTTCAGGAGTTCCCTGAAGGGGCATCTGTCAAAGATAGGAAGTTCCTGAGAAGGCTTTCTGCTAAGTTCTTTCTGAGTAATGGCATTCTGTATAAGCGTAATCACGATTCAACTATGCTTCGTTGTGTGGATAAGAAGGAAGCAACTGAGATTATGGAAGAGATGCATGATGGGACCTTTGGCACTCATTCTAGTGGTCATACCATGGCAAAGAAAATATTGAGAGCAGGTTACTATTGGTCTACCATGGAAGCTGATTGCTATCAACACTCCAGAACTTGTCATAAGTGTCAAATCTATGCTAATAAAGTTCATGTACCTCCATCACCTTTGAATGTGTTGACTGCTCCTTGGCCTTTTGCCATGTGGGGCATTGATATGATTGGTGAGATCAAGCCTACTGCTTCTAATGGGCATCGTTTCATCTTGGTGGCTATTGATTATTTCACGAAGTGGGTAGAGGCAGCTTCATATGCATCTGTGACTAAGAATGTTGTGGCTCGATTCATTAAGAATAATCTCATATGTAGGTATGGCATCCCTGAAAGGATTATCACTGACAATGGCTCTAATCTGAACAACACTATGATTACTGATCTCTGCACGCAGTTCAAGATTAAGCATCACAACTCTTCTCCGTATCGTCCAAAGATGAATGGGGCAGTTGAAGCTGCTAATAAGAACATTAAGAAGATTGTACAGAAGATGACTGTTACTTACAAGGATTGGCACGAGATGTTACCATTTGCTCTTCATGGTTATCGTACAACAATACGTACTTCAACAGGGGCAACCCCATTCTCCTTAGTCTATGGTATGGAAGCAGTTCTGCCCATTGAAGTTCAGATTCCCTCCTTGAGAATTATGAAGGATGCAGGATTGGATGAAGATGAGTGGATTCAGACTCGACTTGACCAGATAAATTTGATTGATGAGAAGAGGTTAGCAGCAGTTTGTCATGGTCAGATGTACCAAAAGCGAATGATCAAAGCTTTTAACAAGAAGGTTAAGTCAAAGGTATATCAGGCTGGTGACTTGGTAATCAAGCGTATCATATTACCACAGGGTGATCCTAGGGGCAAGTGGACTCCTACATATGAAGGACCATTTGTAGTCAAGACAGTATTCTCAGGAGGTGCCATGATACTGACTACAATGGATGGTGAAGATTTCCCACAGCCTGTAAACGCAGACATAGTTAAAAAATACTACGCATAAAAAGAGACCCGCTAGGTTGACAGGCCTAGGCAAAATAAGGGCATCCCGGCAAACCAAAAGGGTTTGGGCAAAAATTAGGGATATATATAAAAAAAAAGATGTACACCCGGCAAGTCGAAAACCTGAAAAGGCGGCTTGGGCAAAAAAGGGTATCCCGGTGGATTGAAAACCTGAAAGGGCAATCCAGGCAAAAGTTAGGGATTAAAGCGTATGACTATGTCTCGTTTGGATCACCCAGGAAACTGCAACCAGTTGTACTACTCAAGCTCGAACAGATAAAGCTCAATTCAATCATTTCCGTCTCAACAGCAAGAAGATGAGATACTTGAATGGCAATAGTAGAATTGAAACTCAATAGGATTGTTTCCCACGTAGCTGATTCTTTTTGTAAAACTTTATGACAAAATCCTCTTACTAGGGTTTATGTCTCCTTGTACAAACTTACCCGTGAATGGGTCACTTTTGATATAAATAAATTCCATCTTTTGAATTCAGATTTACTTTTACCCTATTTATATAAGCGAAACGTCCATTGGTTGTGTTTGAATGCATGTATGCTTTTAATATGATTAATGTTTACCAGAAATGCATGAAAATGCAGTAATAGTATTTACTAAGGGCGAACGAGGGAAGGATTTCAACGAAGCTTCGCCGGTTCATCTTTACAAGACAGTTACAAACACTCAGTAGGGCAAATTCATCTTCATAAAGTCTCATCTCCCCTGGAATTTATATCCATCTCTTTTATCCTCATACGGATGTACGGGAAATTACTTTCCAATAAGGGTACGACGAACAAGGACGGGATGTTATACTTATCCTACTACCAAACGAAGACGAAGGGTATATATACCTTACCATCCCCAGCATACGGGAGGTTATATATACCTTATTATCCCCAGCATACGGGAAGTTATATATACCTTGTTATCCCCAGCATACGGGAAGTTGTCTATACCCTGTTATCCCCAGCAGACAGAGGGTTATATATTCTTCAGCAACGAATCGGGATTTATTTTCCCTGGCCAGCAGTTGTTATACGAAGATATCCAGACGTTTCCGGCAGTTATCATATCATACATACATCATCTACATCATACCATAGCATATATATCCATATACATAATACATTACCTAAGTACATCATATCATACATGCATACATAAAGCATAAACTAATATTGTTATACAGAATGCTACTTTGTTTTCAGGTTAATTATCCAACAAGCAAACCTATGATCTTTGGGACTGCTTTATTATAACCTCAGGGTTATTTTATCCTCCTGATGAGCTCATCATTATTTCAAGACTGCATTGGAGTTGTCATTATTGGTGTCTCCATCCTCCTGAAATCAGTACTTCAAGACTGCATTGGAGTTATCATTATTGATTGCTCTATCCTCCTGAAGACATATCACATCATTATTTCAAGACTGCATTGGAGTTGTCATTATTGATGTCTCCATCCTCCTGAAATCAGTACTTCAAGACTGCATTAGAGTTATCATTATTGATTGCTCTATCCTCCTGAAGACATATCACATTATTATTTCAAGACTGCATTGGAGTTGTCATTATTGGTGTCTCCATCCTCCTGAAATCAGTACTTCAAGACTGCATTAGAGTTATCATTATTGATTGCTCTATCCTCCTGAAGACATATCACATCATTATTTCAAGACTGCATTGGAGTTGTCATTATTGATGTCTCCATCCTCCTGAAATCAGTACTTCAAGACTGCATTAGAGTTATCATTATTGATTGCTCTATCCTCCTGAAGACATATCACATCATTATTTCAAGACTGCATTGGAGTTGTCATTATTGGTGTCTCCATCCTCCTGAAATCAGTACTTCAAGACTGCATTAGAGTTATCATTATTGATTGCTCTATCCTCCTGAAGACATATCACATCATTATTTCAAGACTGCATTGGAGTTGTCATTATTAATGTCTCCATCCTCCTGAAATCAGTACTTCAAGACTGCATTAGAGTTATCATTATTGATTGCTCTATCCTCCTGAAGACATATCACATCATTATTTCAAGACTGCATTGGAGTTGTCATTATTGATGTCTCCATCCTCCTGAAATCAGTACTTCAAGACTGCATTAGAGTTATCATTATTGATTGCTCTATCCTCCTGAAGACATATCATATCATTATTTCAAGACTGCATTGGAGTTGTCATTATTGATGTCTCCATCCTCCTGAAATCAGTACTTCAAGACTGCATTAGAGTTATCCTTATTGATTGCTCTATCCTCCTGAAGACATATCACATTATTATTTCAAGACTGCATTGGAGTTGTCATTATTGGTGTCTCCATCCTCCTGAAATCAGTACTTCAAGACTGCATTGGAGTTATCATTATTGATTGCTCTATCCTCCTGAAGACATATCACACTATTATTTCAAGACTGCATTGGAGTTGTCATTATTGATGTCTCCATCCTCCTGAAATCATTACTTCAAGACTGCTTTAGAGCTTTCCATTGCTCTATCCTCAGTGTTACTCCAGACTCCTGACAGCTTTCATTATACTACTAAAGAACTTTCCCCTAGTGGCATTTTTAAGCCCACTCAATCATGTTCAACCAACCATCAATATCACTCTATACACTGGTGAGTGCAAATTTTTGGGCTTTTGTGTTCAATACCCTTCAACCTTCCAGGTTACGACTGGCAAATATACCAATCTAACCCCTCAGGTTTCAGAAAATTGAACAGGGGCAGCTGTTGCACCCCAAAATTTGCCCTCACAGCACAGGACTTTGTGTTCTAAGAAGGTTCACAAGGTTCACAAGTTCCCCAACACTTGCATAACCTTTCATGAGGTTCAGGAAGTCCCCAAGTTGCTTCTTGAAGATTCACAAGGTTCATAAGCTTCTCAACATTTCCATGACCTTTCTTGAGGTTCATGAAGTCCACAAGTTACTTCTTGAAGGTTCACAAGGTTCACAAGATTCACAATGTTTACAAAGCTTTCCTGAGGGTCATGAGGTCTACAAAGCCACTTCATGAGGTTCACAAGGTTCACAAGCTTCACAATACCTCCCATGGGTATCACAAGACATTTTATGAAGATTCACAAAGTTCACATAGTTCATAATTGGTCAAAGAAGTTGACAATTCCCTCAGACAATGCACCTCCTAAGCAGTGCATCCAAAACTAGGGTTTTGACTTTAATCAGGCTAAATGGACTTCCAATACCTCAAGTGAGTTTCATAACATCTTATATGTGTGTGAGAACCCCCATGACAAGTTTCAAGACTTTTCTCAAAAGTTTGCTCAGTCAGATGGTCAGATAAGTCAAAACCAGTCAATGCAGTTAAAAAGTCAAACTGAGGTCAACTGTGGTCAAACCAAAGTCAAACTTCATGATTTTTTGCCAACATCAAGTATATGAAGTAAAATTCATCATTTGATCAAGGGTTGATCATGATTCATCAAGGAGATTCCAGATCATCAATAATCAGGAGTTTCTAAATTAGGGTTTCCTCAGTAAAAGTCAACTGAACTTTGACCAGGCATAACTTTCACATACTTCATCACCAAGTCTCCATCCAAAGCTCATTTTGAAGGAAATTGAATTCTCTACAACTTTGATGTTGAAGGTTAAGCCCAAAAATGCTTCATTTGAAAGATATGATCTAAGACATTATAGGTCATTTCAAAAGTCAACAAAAAGTCAACAACTTCAAAAGGGCATAACTTGAGATTGGTAAATGATATGGACCTGAAACCAATGGGGTTGTTTAGAGGACTCTTCAAGCTTTCCAAAAAGTCCAAGAACACCCTCATACCCTTAAAATTGAGGGAGATGTGTCTTTGCAAAGTTGGACAATTTTGTGATGGTTTATAGTGAAAAGGGAGGTTCAAAATCATTTTTTTTCAAATGGGCCACCCAAATTGTGACCCAATCCACTTCATAAAGCCATGCACGAAATTCCCATGATATTTTCATAATTTTTATTTTATTTAATTAATTTATTATGATTTTTAATTCTTAAAATCATCTTAAAATTAAATAAAATATTAAATTTGAAAATTTAATTGTTTTGTTGGTTCTAGAAAGTCATAAAGTTCATATGGAGCAAATTGATACAAGAATCATGAGGATTGGCTCAAAATAGAAAGCTTTGGTTCAAAAATATTGGATTTTCATGGCATGATCTTTCTCAATCTCAAAATATCAAATCTTCCACTAAATCAATCAATTTTCTTAACCTAATGGACTCACTTATATATACTGATCATAAACCCTAGCTGAGATACGAAATTGGGCAGCCAAAGGTGAGTTTCATACATCAAAAAAATCAAGCAAAAATTTCAATTCGGTTTGATATTTGCAGCCCTTTTCAAGACAAACCAAAGGTGACAATAGATTCCTTGAAGTCCAGTGATTGATTTTGAATCATAACATCATGCATTCATACTCAAAATCGTGAAAACCGAATACACTTTACTCATGTTTTGAAAATTTTCGATTTGGATGATTTACGTGTTGTTGATGAAAACTAATTTCTGGATTGTGTTTATAATGTTGTTTGGATTGTTTCTGGGTTATTCAATTGCATTTTTCTTGCAGGAATCCGAATACACCATTGTTAGGGTTTAGAGGTTGATTTTAGGGTTTAGTGATTCAATCAATATAAATAAATTCTGGACACATAGGAGTGTTCCATAAGACACAAGGATTATAAAGCTGTGATTAATTTTAAGAATCGTTGCTGTTTTGTGTAAGTTTGATTTTCGTAGGTTTTTGATGTTGAAGAACATGCAGCTAAATTCGCAGGAAAAGCCAAAAGAAAATTCGCAGCAAAGTTCAATGAAGAAGAAGACCTCTGGCGCCAGTTTTTAAATTTAAATGTGATTAATATATTTTATGTTTGTTTGACTGATTCGTTTACACACACGCGCGTGTGTCCTGGTGGTTAGACTGAAGTGTATTTGTTATGAAGGCCCTGGTTCGATCCTTGGCCATGGCATTATTTTTTGTTTATTTTTCAGGATTACAAAAGACTTAATATATAATGATTCATAGTCAACAAGCTACCAGTTGGGCTCTTCCAGCCGGGTGGTGAGGCGTACGCTTGCGAATGTAAAGGTCCTGGGTTCAACTCTCACCCCAGGCCTTTTGGTTTTTTTTTTTGATTTTTCTGGATTTTCAAAGAGCAGGACATAAAACAAATTTGATTCCTTCTTCTCTCACCTGCGTTTGGCTGGCCCAGTGGATGATTGTTGTTCTTGCAAAGGAGAAGTCCTGGGATCGAATCCCACCAGGTTCCTCTTCTTTTTCTTCCTTTTATTCTTTTGTTTGATTTAATTGATTTAAATAATTATTATATTATTATAAAAATATGTATATATATATATTATATGGTTTAAATTATTCTTAAAAACAATTTTTTCTAGAAAAATATAAAAACTCTTGATTTCCTTTAATTTTAATTTCATTTGTATAGTTTATATTAAGTGAAATAATGTTATGTGATTATTAAAAATAATTTTTGTATAAACCCTAGTTCTTAAACCCTAAAAAATATAAAAAACCTAATTTTCCAATCTTAAATATTTTTCTAAATAACATTTAATTCTGTTTTTTTTTTATTAATTCCTAATATAATTATAATGTTTCTCATAAAAGTTTGTACTTGTAATTTAAATTAATTTTCTTCTTATGTTTAGAAATAATTTAATTAGGGCTAATTATATTTTTGTATATAGTTAAAATAATTTGTAAATATGATAATTAATGGAGTTAATTTTTTTTTTTTTTTTTTTTTTTTATATGATATTTAAAATCTATCTTTTTCTTATAATATGAATATGTGTTAATAATAATTAAAATTTTGTAATACATTTAAAAATAATTTAGTAATTAGTATATGAATTTAAAAAAAATTATATAGTTATGTATGTTAATTTCTTCCTATATTATTTTTGATTTCTATTATCATTATTAATTAGTTTTTGCTTATTATAATTAACCTTGTAATTAATTTTTATTATTAATCATTATTTATCTTTAATTATTATTATTGTTATTTCTAACCTTATTTATTATTTCTAATTATTCTTATTATTATCTTGCTAACCATATTATTTTGCTTTATTAATTTTATATTATTATTTATTATTATTACTAACCCCTTTTATTATTTATATCTTATTATTTATTGCTTATTATTTAATTTGCTATTTTTATTCATTATTATTAATTTGTAATTGTTTCTCGGTTGTAATTTCTTGTAATTATTTTAATCATTATTACCATGGTTAGTAATTAGGGAGTGTTAATATGTTTGTCATTTAAAATAAATTTAGATAATTTTTAATGAAAGATAATTAATTTGAACACTTCACACACGTAAGTCGATTTTAATCGCCGTCTCACTTCCTTAGGGTTATCCCTCATGTTGCCTACGAATAATGGTTAAGTGGGGTGTATAAAAGCAAGTCCCTCGAATAAAAATCATCAAAGTCCCTTATGTTGCCTATACAAATCAAGTCCCTTCGGAAAAAATGATGATAGTCCCTTATAAATGCTTATTACACCCCACCATTGCCTTAAAGATCAAATTGCCCCTCACATGTCCCTTTAACATCCAAAGTAAGGATTACCTACTCCATTATAGTAGGGATAGTCTTACTAAGGAAAGAATAAAAAACAAGAAAGACCTTTAAACATTAGGGTAGATTACTCCTAAGTACTTAAGCTCATTTCAAAACTTTTTCACACTTAAACAAATTTCCAACCAAATTTTCAAACATGTTTTTAACACATCCTTACATGGATTATTTATTAACTATTCTGAAAATTTTCCTATTCACACACTACACTTTCAAAAACAATCTAAAGTGAGCTTAAGTACCTAAGAGCCCATGGATAACCATGGATGAAAAGGGTGCTAACACCTTCCCTTTTCATAACCTACCCCCCGGACCCAAAATATTCTCTAAGGTCTTTCCTGTTCTTTTATAACCTTTCCTTATGGATAAAATAAAAGTCGGTGGCGACTCTTGCTATCCGCAACATTGTTTAAAGTCAGTTCACCGGGTTACATCAAGCACCCAAAAGGAGACTTAGGCAAAAATCAGGGACCAAAGAGAAATTCGAGTTAGAAGAGGCCTTTAAATCCTCAACCTAAAAGCTTACGATTTAATGACCGCCATACCAAAATCAAAGGGTCACCAATATCCACAAAGAATAAATAAGATGACTGTCATTTCAAGCAAACCTTGGATCTTCATCTCTACGCTATCAAGACAGATGTATGTGTCAATTTAGCTGAACCTAGGATTGGAGAATATCACGGAGAGTGGGTGGGCACCAAATAAACTTTGAGCCTTTATCCTTTGTTTCTAAAACCGTGAACCAAACCCCATTACAACCCTCAAAAGTCCTAATTGAAGTAGGGTTTATTTCGAAAGCACACTCGATGAGAAAGTGTTTCCCGACTCCTATGAGCTTGGCTCAAAAATTTGTGTTGGCTTTATAAAAAAAATGAATATCACATCCTAGCTAGTGATTCGGTCACAAGCTATTGTGAAAATCTTTCAAAACAAAAAACAAGAAAAGCTTTGAGACGAACATGTGTATTGCATTAGCAGTTTCAACATTAATAACTTTTGCTTGTTAAGCATTTGCTTGATATCATAGAAGCCTATGTATGGGTACTAGTGATAAGCTTAATCTCTTGAGATTTGAAACTCTGATGAGTAGTTAAACAACCATTTCGGAGAATGATCATCCCTAGGGGCAACTTGCTTGAATACTTAGCCATACAGGGGCGAGTTACTTGATACTTTTCCAGCCAGGGGCATTTTGCCTGAAAACTTTGCCATACAGGGGCAAATTTCTTGAAGACTATGCTAGACAAGGGCATGTTGCTTGAAAACTTTTTCAGACAGGGGAAGTTTGCTTGAAGACTTTGCCAGACAGAGGCATGTTGTTTGAAGACTTTGCCGCAGGAGCATGTTGTTTGAATACTTTGCCAGTCAGGGGCAAGTTACTTGAAAACTTAGCCAGCTAGGGGCAGGTTGCCTTGATACTTTGCCAGATAAGGGCATGTTGCCTGAAAACTTTGCCAGACAGGGGCATGTTTCTTGAGGACTCTGCCATGCAAGGGCAAGTTGCTTTAATACTTTGCCAGACATGGGCAAGTTATTTGAAGACTTTGCCAGACAGGGGCAAGTTGTTTGAAGACTTTGCCAGACCGGGGCATGTTGCCTGAAGACTTTGCCAGATAGGAACATTTTGCTTGAGGACCTTGCTAGACAGGGGCAAGTCGTTTCCCAATTTGTGCTTACACATCCTTATCATCCCTAAAGGGATAAGTATTGAAGACTCATTTGTGTCAAACACAGTTAATCTGAGGCAGTGACGTCGAGTTTCGACGAACCTCTCCAAGAGTTTGAAGACACTGGGGCATCTTGAATGCCAAGTCTTCTATAAAATCCTCTTGTGATGATCTCTTCTCATAAATCATTTTGTGGGCGCATGACCACGTGTTCCCCTAAGCAAGACGCTCTTAGGATCTACCTTGCAAGTACTTCCAGATATTGGGGTCCTCACGCCAAGTTGCTATGATATGTCAGGGGCATGACTCAGTACTTTCTGGTGGATGTGTTTTACTACTTAGTGCTTCCGGTGAGTTACTATGTCTTGTATCCCCAATTGAGCCTTGATTCAAGTTTCTCCAGCTGAATGTGATCCTCTCCCCAACGGAGTACAACTTTACTTCATCCTAAGAAAACATAGTTTGTATGATTGCTTCCTTCTGATAGACATTGAAATTAGAAGATTTGTCTGGGTTTATTTCCCGAATTAAGTGTATTCCTCTCCTCGAAGAGACTTGAGCCTTATAGCTGGACTTTGTTCCATGTATGGCTCTTTACCCTATCTTCAGTAATTACATACACTTTGACGAGATTGGTCGAGTATCCGTTTGTTGTGATGTTTATTTCATCACCAGTGTAACTCTTGTGTCTGTTTTGTCTGTTTGTCAGCATAAACATAACGCATATACATACATGTACATCATATTTGGATTCATATTCATATTCATGTTGCATTCATTAATGCATACCTCCTTCACCTTGGTCGTGTTTATCCCCAAGTGATGTGTCTCTCTCAAAATAGAGTTGTCAGCCTTAGGCAGAAAATGTGCATTCTTTCTAATTCCCCACTGAGTTCTTACCCTCGTGGAATATTTTTTGCTTTAGTTCCCCTTTCCACACTTGGATAGGATTAATCCCCATTTGAGTTTATTCCTCATGGGTTAGTGTCTCGCTTGACAGTTTCTTTCCAGCTCGTTCCTGGATTGAATTTTGGTCATTGGCAATTTTTGATAATTGAACTATCAATTGGGAAGTGCATTTATTTTGCACCTTCGGATGCTTAGTTTCCCAGAAGAAATTTATTGAAGGCTTCCATTGAAGACAAATTTATGCTCTCTAGCAGTGTTGTTGCAACATTCTCTTGGAATACTTATACCTGACAACAAGTGGCAGTCTCCTTATTCGAGAAGCTTGTTCTTATCCCTGGACCTCTAATCGGAATCAACAAGTGGCCGTCTCCTTATTTGAGAAGCTTGTTTCTTATCCACGGATTTCCCAGTAAATCAACAGATGGCATTCTCTTTTCGAGCAGTTTGTTCATCCTCAGCAAGGTTTCTGTTCTATCAAATGGCATCTGTTGGTGTAAGCCCTAGAGGCCAATACTTTTTGGTACTTGTATCGGATTATTCGTTTAATAATAAAAGGCATTTCTTTATTATGTTTGTCTTTCAGAATAATAAAGTCCCTAGAATAGTTAGTCTGTTTAATGAAATGTTAAGTGTGACTTAATCATGAGATCCCATTAAACATAAAGACATTATTCTTAAAATATCCGTAGTCAAGCTTTATTGCAAAGTGGGATAACATTAAAGCATTGAGACTATTATGAAGATAGACTGATGATCACATCTCATGGATCATGGATAAAGGGTTATCAAGTCTTGACATAGGTATAAATATTAGGAGTAATATTTATACCGGATTGACCCGCTATGAGAATACTACATAGTATGTTATGCAAAGTGTCATAAGTTATTCTCATGGTGATAATGGTGTATTACCACCCTTCGACCTGAAACCACTATGGACCCTAGATGTAGAGTCGGGTGCTTTATTGCTGATCAAACATTATCCGTAACTGGATGATCATAAAGACAGTTGATGGGCACTCCACGAAGCATGCTGAGGGACATGAGTGTCCTAGATGGAATTTGCCAATCCTGCATAACAGGAGAAATGTCTAAGGGCCCAATATTGAACTGGACAAGGATGACACAGTGTATGCCTTGTGTTCAATATAGACATTGGGGCAAAAGGGTAATTGTACAAACATATATTATCACGAAAAAGGTTTTGTCAGATCACATGACATTTTCGTGACTTGGGTAGCAGTGATGTGTTGCTAGATACCGCTCACTGTTTATTATGTTAAATATATAATTTAATATAATTACCAACGTTACGAAATCCTACAGGGTCACACACATAAGGACAGTTTGATGAGAGATAGAGAAATCAAAGGAACACCGTAAGGTACGGTGCACTTAAGTGAAAAATAGAAATTCAGATAATATAATAATAATTATTGTTATTTTATAATGGTTATAAAATAATAATAAAATAAATATATTTATTATAATAATAGTTATTATAATAATATATAATATTATTATGGATCATGTGAATTGGGCTTTTAGCCCGCAGCCCACAAGAGAGTCTATAAAAAGGAACCCTTGTGATGAAGCTTTTACTTGATGCAATTTCGTTTTTGATTCTCACTCAAATAATTCCGTTCGTAAGCAGCTAGCACTGTGACCGGAAGCTGTTCGTGTGGACTGAGTAGAGGCGTAGCACTTCATCAACGCTTGTGATCGCTGCATCAAAGATCTGAATCGCCACAAAGAGGTAACGATTCTATCACTGACCATGCTCATTCGTAAGGATCACTAAAGGAAAATTTTTGTTTTCCGCTGCGTTTAGATCGCAATTTTCCTTCAGCATCTCCCCGGCTAAGTCTGCAAAGTGTGATCAATCAGCCGAAATTTAATTTAGTTTATTTAATTATCGGAATTTTAAACTAATAATAAAAGTGTGTTTATTATTATTTATTTGTGGTGATCAGTTATGGCCTTAGTTTTACCTTTATTATTGTTTTGGGATTTTTAAATACGGCCTGCGAGTCGTGCCTCTCTCTCAATCTCTTTATGTAACTTCTTTTCTCATCTCACTCCCTCGTATGTAAAACGAGTTTTCTTATATGTAATGTAATATTATGTTATGAAGAAAAAGGAAGTATTCAATATTAAAGGAGGATAACCTTGGAGATCATGCTTGGAGAAGCTTAGATCGTTATTAGGTTAGGTTCTCTCATTGGCTTGAGAGAACAATTGCGTTAGGGGCCATAATTGTATCTTTTTATATGTATGTTGATGCATGTAATTGTATGTTGATGCATGTGAGAGACGTTTTGCATGTTAAGCCGGTGAGATCAAACTAATAACAAATTCCCTCAAAATTAAATATTAAGTTTATGCTTTCCAATTTTTATCACTCATCAAGACTAGTATCGAGCATTGTAGGTTTCGCCTACGCGAGGTGCATGTTCTATATTAGTAAGGTGTGATGGGATAATTGTAATATCCAATTGCTAAAACAATGGGTCAAACTTAACTAAACAAATTATAATAAGATTATACATGTTTAGAAGCAAGAATTGGGAATGATTCATGTGTTGGATCAGAATAAGGAGTTATTCACCCAATTGAAAATATTCGAGAGTTGTATGAGATACAATTGGAAGGAGTTCCTACCTAAATAACTTAGTTTTGTGTAATCAGCCTAACGCTGACTTAAAACAAAGTGAAACATGGATCTCGACCCACTAGAAAGTCTTCCAACGGGATTTTCCGAATCAAATGATGAGGGTCATTTGTTTTGAATAAAATAGTGGGAGCATATTTGATTAAAGGCCTAATTAAATATGTTGTTTTAATGATACTTATATTTTCATATTTCTCTTGTAGATTACCATGACAACAAACACATCGAACAATATTTTGCCATCCATCCTAGATAAGGAAAAATTGTCTGGGACAAATTTCCTGGATTGGCACCGTAATCTGAGGATTGTCCTCAAGCACGATAAGAAGCTGTATGTCTTGGAGACACCAGTTCCTGAGGAGGAACCTCCTAGTTCTGCACCAAAGGCAGAAAGAGATGCTTATAAGAAGCATTTCGATGATGCCAATGAAACCGCTTGCCTCATGCTTGCTACCATGAACTCTGAGTTGCAAAAGCAACACGAGAACATGTCTGCGTTCGATATGATCGGACATCTGAAAATGCTTTATCAAGAGCAAGCAAGAAATGAGAGGTTTCAGGTTTCAAAGTCCCTTTTTAACAGCAAGTTAGCTGAGGGAGCCCCTGTAAGTCCCCATGTACTCAAGATGATTGGGTATGTGGAGAACCTTGACAGATTAGGGTTTCCCCTTGGAAAAGAACTTGCGATTGATCTGATCTTGCAATCGTTGCCAGAGAGCTTCAGTCAGTTTGTCCTGAATTTCAATATGAATGACTTGGACAAAAGTCTTCCAGAACTGCTAGGCATGTTGAGAACTGCTGAGCAGAATATGAAGACAAAAGGGAAATCCATTCTGATGGTCAGTAATGGAAAGAAACAGAACAAGAGGCCCATCAAACAGGGTGGTAGAGGGAAAGGCAAGGAAGTTGCCAAACCCAAACCCACTCCTCCTATTTTGAAGCCTAGTGGAGGAATAGCAAAGGAGGGCACTTGCTTCCATTGCGGTAAGACCGGACATTGGAAGAGAAATTGCCCAAAGTACCTGGAAGATAAGAAAAATGGAGTAGAGACTTCAAATTCAGGTATTTTTGTTATTGAAATTAATTTATCTACTTCTGCATCATGGGTATTAGATACTGGATGCGGTTCTCACATTTGTACTAATGTGCAGGGGCTAAAAAGGAGTAGAGATTTGGCAAAAGGTGAAGTTGACCTACGAGTTGGCAATGGAGCAAAGGTTGCTGCTTTAGCTGTAGGAACTTATGTTTTAACTTTACCTAGTGGTTTAATAATTCAGTTAGAGAACTGTTATTATGTACCTGCAATTAGCAGGAATATTATTTCCGTTTCTTGTTTGGACAAGTTTGGTTTTTCATTCATAATAAAGAACAATTGTTGCTCCATTTATTTGAATGATATATTCTATGCTACTGCAAAAATGAATAATGGACTATATGTCCTTGATCTTGAAATGCCAATTTATAACATTAATACTAAAAGGTTGAAACCTAATGAGTTGAATCCAACTTACCTTTGGCACTGTCGATTAGGCCACATAAATGAGAAACGCATTTCCAAACTCCATAAAGATGGACTCTTGGACTCTTTTGATTATGAATCATATGAGACATGCAGATCTTGTTTAATTGGAAAGATGACAAAGTCCCCATTCACAGGAAAAGGTGAAAGGGCTAATGATCTTTTGGCACTCATACATACTGATGTATGTGGACCACTGAACATACCAGCCAGAGGAGGTTTTCAGTACTTCATCACTTTCACTGATGACTTCAGTAGATACGGATATGTGTATTTAATGAAACACAAATCTGAGTCCTTTGAAAAGTTCAAGGAATTCAAGAATGAAGTACAAAACCAACTAGGGAAGAATATTAAAGTTCTTCGATCAGATCGAGGCGGTGAATATTTAAGCCTAGAATTTGATGACCATCTAAAAGAGTATGGGATTCTATCCCAACTTACTCCTCCTGGAACACCACAATGGAATGGTGTATCTGAGAGAAGAAATCGAACCTTGTTAGACATGGTCCGATCCATGATGAGTCACGCCGATCTTCCAAACTCCTTTTGGGGACATGCATTAATAACAGCAGCTTACACACTTAACCGTGTTCCATCCAAAAAGGTTGATAAGACACCATATGAGATATGGAGTGGTAAGAAAACACATATGTCTTACATGAAGATTTGGGGTTGCGAAGTTTACGTCAAACGACAAATTTCAACCAAGCTTGAGCCCAAATCTGACAAATGCTTATTTGTGGGATATCCTAAAGAAACAAGAGGATATTACTTCTACAATCCTTCTGAGGGCAAAGTGTTTGTCGCTCGAACTGGAGTCTTTCTGGAAAGGGATTTTATTTCCAAAGGAAACAGTGGGAGGAAAATAGAGCTTGAAGAAATTCAAGAATCACAAAACATTGAAACACCTATGGAGGAACTAGAGCAGGAAACACAAGTAGTTGTGGAAGAGCAACCTGCTCAAGTAGAACAAGACCAGCGTAGGTCAAGCAGGACACGTCACCAACCTGAGAGATATGGATATCTCATAAGTGATCAGGGTGATGTATTACTCATGGATCAAGATGAGCCTGTGACCTACAAAGAGGCCATAACTGGTCCTGAGTCTGAGAAGTGGCTAGAAGCCATGAAATCTGAAATGGATTCCATGTACACAAACCAAGTTTGGACCTTGGTAGAACCTCCTATAGGAGTTAACCCTATAGGATGCAAGTGGGTCTTCAAGAAGAAGACTGACATGGATGGTAAGGTACATACCTATAAAGCAAGACTGGTTGCAAAAGGCTATAAACAAATTCATGGGGTTGACTATGATGAAACCTTTTCACCAGTTGCAATGCTTAAATCTGTTCGGATTTTACTTGACATCGCTGCATATCATGATTATGAAATATGGCAGATGGATGTCAAAACTGCTTTCCTTAATGGGAATCTTCTTGAGGATGTGTACATGACACAACCTGAAGGATTTGACATACCACAAGATGCCCAAAAGATATGCAAGTTACAGCGATCAATCTATGGATTAAAGCAAGCTTCCAGAAGCTGGAATCTTCGTTTTGATGAAACTGTAAAACAATATGGATTCATCAAAAATGAAGATGAACCTTGTGTCTACAAGAAGGTTAGTGGGAGCATGATCGTGTTTCTGGTATTATATGTAGATGACATATTACTCATTGGAAACGATGTCCCTACCTTGCAACAAGTGAAGACTTGGTTAGGGAATTGTTTTTCTATGAAAGACCTAGGTGAAGCAGCCTATATATTAGGAATTAGGATCTATAGAGATAGATCACAAAAACTGCTTGGCCTAAGTCAGAGTACATACATAGATAAAGTGTTGAGACGCTTTAATATGCATGATTCCAAGAAAGGATTCATACCTATGCAACATGGTCTGTGTTTATCAAAAACACAATCCCCTTCAACTAAGGAAGAAAGGGATCGCATGAATAAGATTCCATATGCATCTGCAATAGGATCTATCATGTATGCCATGTTATGTACTCGACCAGATGTCTCGTATGCATTAAGTGCAACGAGTAGGTACCAATCTGATCCCGGTGATGCTCACTGGGTAGCTGTCAAGAATATCCTTAAGTACTTGAGAAGGACTAAGGATTCATTCTTGATATATGGAGGTCAGGAAGAGCTTGATGTAATTGGTTACACTGATGCTAGCTTCCAGACAGATAAGGATGATTTTAGATCACAATCTGGTTATGTGTTCTGTCTCAATGGTGGCGCTGTGAGCTGGAAAAGTTCAAAGCAGGAAACAGTTGCTGATTCTACAACTGAGGCCGAGTATATTGCTGCCTCAAATGCAGCAAAGGAAGCTGTTTGGATCAAGAAGTTCATTAGTGAACTTGGCATAGTCCCTAGCATTGTGGATCCCATTGGTTTATATTGTGATAACAATGGTGCTATCGCACAAGCTAAGGAGCCTAGATCTCACCAACGATCCAAACACATACTTAGGCGTTATCACCTCATTCGAGAGATAATCGATCGGGGAGATGTGAAGATATGCAGAGTACCTACACTTGACAATATCGCTGACCCATTAACAAAGCCTCTTGCGCAACAGAAGCATGATGGTCATACTAGATCTATGGGTATTAAGGGTATGCCTAATTGGCTCTAGTGCTAGTGGGAGATTGTTGGTGTAAGCCCTAGAGGCCAATACTTTTTGGTACTTGTATCGGATTATTCGTTTAATAATAAAAGGCATTTCTTTATTATGTTTGTCTTTCAGAATAATAAAGTCCCTAGAATAGTTAGTCTGTTTAATGAAATGTTAAGTGTGACTTAATCATGAGATCCCATTAAACATAAAGACATTATTCTTAAAATATCCGTAGTCAAGCTTTATTGCAAAGTGGGATAACATTAAAGCATTGAGACTATTATGAAGATAGACTGATGATCACATCTCATGGATCATGGATAAAGGGTTATCAAGTCTTGACATAGGTATAAATATTAGGAGTAATATTTATACCGGATTGACCCGCTATGAGAATACTACATAGTATGTTATGCAAAGTGTCATAAGTTATTCTCATGGTGATAATGGTGTATTACCACCCTTCGACCTGAAACCACTATGGACCCTAGATGTAGAGTCGGGTGCTTTATTGCTGATCAAACATTATCCGTAACTGGATGATCATAAAGACAGTTGATGGGCACTCCACGAAGCATGCTGAGGGACATGAGTGTCCTAGATGGAATTTGCCAATCCTGCATAACAGGAGAAATGTCTAAGGGCCCAATATTGAACTGGACAAGGATGACACAGTGTATGCCTTGTGTTCAATATAGACATTGGGGCAAAAGGGTAATTGTACAAACATATATTATCACGAAAAAGGTTTTGTCAGATCACATGACATTTTCGTGACTTGGGTAGCAGTGATGTGTTGCTAGATACCGCTCACTGTTTATTATGTTAAATATATAATTTAATATAATTACCAACGTTACGAAATCCTACAGGGTCACACACATAAGGACAGTTTGATGAGAGATAGAGAAATCAAAGGAACACCGTAAGGTACGGTGCACTTAAGTGAAAAATAGAAATTCAGATAATATAATAATAATTATTGTTATTTTATAATGGTTATAAAATAATAATAAAATAAATATATTTATTATAATAATAGTTATTATAATAATATATAATATTATTATGGATCATGTGAATTGGGCTTTTAGCCCGCAGCCCACAAGAGAGTCTATAAAAAGGAACCCTTGTGATGAAGCTTTTACTTGATGCAATTTCGTTTTTGATTCTCACTCAAATAATTCCGTTCGTAAGCAGCTAGCACTGTGACCGGAAGCTGTTCGTGTGGACTGAGTAGAGGCGTAGCACTTCATCAACGCTTGTGATCGCTGCATCAAAGATCTGAATCGCCACAAAGAGGTAACGATTCTATCACTGACCATGCTCATTCGTAAGGATCACTAAAGGAAAATTTTTGTTTTCCGCTGCGTTTAGATCACAATTTTCCTTCAGCATCTCCCCTGTTCAGCGGAGAAGTTTGGTATGAATTTATTTTTCAACAAATGGCATCTCATCCAGACAAGGTGAGAAGTTTGTTCGGCAAATGGCATCTCATCTAGACAAGGTGGGAAGTTTGTCGTGATTCCAATTTTCAACAAATGGCATCTCATCCAGACAAGGTGAGAAGTTTGTTCGGCAAATGGCATCTCATCTAGACAAGGTGGGAAGTTTGTCGTGATTCCAATTTTCAACAAATGGCATCTCATCCAGACAAGGTGAGAAGTTTGTTCGGCAAATGGCATCTCATCTAGACAAGGTGGGAAGTTTGTCGTGATTCCAATTTTCAACAAATGGCATCTCATCCAGACAAGGTGAGAAGTTTGTTCGGCAAATGGCATCTCATCTAGACAAGGTGGGAAGTTTGTCGTGATTCTAATTTTCAACAAATGGCATCTCATCCAGACAAGGTGAGAAGTTTGTTCGGCAAATGGCATCTCATCTAGACAAGGTGGGAAGTTTGTCGTGATTCCAATTTTCAACAAATGGCATCTCATCCAGATAAGGTGAGAAGTTTGTTCGGCAAATGGCATCTCATCCAGACAAGGTGGGAAGTTTGTCGTGATTCCAATTTTCAACAAATGGCATCTCATCCATACAAGGTGAGAAGTTTGTTCGGCAAATGGCATCTCATCTAGACAAGGTGGGAAGTTTGTCGTGATTCCAATTTTCAACAAATGGCATCTCATCCAGACAAGGTGAGAAGTTTGTTCGGAAAATGGCATCTCATCCAGACAAGGTGGGAAGTTTGTCGTGATTCCAATTTTCAACAAATGGCTATCTCTTCCATACAAGTTGAGAAGTTTGATATGAATCTCTTTTAATTTTTCCAACAAATGGCTATCTCTCCCAGACAAGTTGAGAAGTTTGTTGAGAATTTTTCAATCTCCATTATATGGCTATCTCTTTCAGAAGAAGGGAAGTATGATGAGAATTCTATCCAATAGCATCCTTAGTTAAATCTCGGCAGAAGATTTGACAACAGGTGATTCCTTTTATTTCTGGCAAGTCTCGGCAGAAGATTTCTAGTCTACCTCGGCAGGAGGTATTTACCTTTGTATGATCTCGACAATGGCATCCTTAGTTAAATCTCGGCAGAAGATTTAGCAACAGGTGTATCCTCAGTTAATCCTCGGCAGTAGGAATTTCTTTTTGATACCTCGGCAGAAGGTGTCTCATTTTTAGATTCTCCAAGATCTCGGCAGTAGATTTTTTGGTTTATTTTGATACCTCGGCAGAAGGTATTCCATTCTTAGAATCTCTGGTAATCTCGGCAGTAGATCTCCAGCAGACTTCAACAGAATTTGTCTTCGTTCCAAGATCTCGGCAGTAGATTTTTGGTTCATTTTGATACCTCGGCAGAAGGTATTCCATTCTTAGATTCTCTGGTAATCTCGGCAGTAGATCTCCAGCAGATTTCAACAGATTGGTTTTCTTTCCAAGATCTCGACAGTAGATTTTTGGTTCATTGTAGGATACCTCGGCAGAAGGTATTCCATTTTTAGATTCTCTGGTCATCTCGGCAGTTAGATCTCCAGTAGACTTCGGAAGGATTGGTTTTCGTTTCAGAATCTCGGCAGTAGGTTTCTGTTTCGTTTTGATACACCAACAGAAGGTTTTTCCAAATGAGGTTTCAAATCTCGGCAGTAGATTTCCTCAAAGTGGAATTTTGTTCAAAGATTCGAGTCATCTTAGGACCTGTAGACGGTTGTCGTCTGACTTCGCTCAAGGTGGAAATTTCTCATGTGGATTGTACTCCAGTCATGTGTGTCTAATCCCCAATAGGGTCAACTTTTCTCCCCGGCAGCGTTGTAGCTTTCATCTTGCATTTTTGCATTGCATATCATATCATTTTCATCTGCGTTTTTCGGTCAAAATTTTAGGTATTCTGATATTTAATCCTCCTCCATCTTGAATGTACAAAAAAAAACTCTTTGTTACTCAGACATTCAGATTCAGGATGATTAAATAGGGGCAGCTGTCATACCCTAAATTTTGACCAGAAATTTTCAAAGTTTTGTTCATTTTTGACGTGTTTTCGTCGATTTATCGAAAAATCAATCTTTTTTCATTTTTAAGTTAAAACATTTCTTTAATCATACATTTCACCATCCCAATTGTCATCTTTTATTAATTTTGTAGAATTTGTTTAAATGAGAATGTTTATTCGTATTTTAATCATTTTTGTATAGATCTTTTAGAATTTGATCCAATCTTAAAATTTTAATTAAATATTTTGTCACACTTTGTCATTTCGTTATGTTTTAGTTAAATATTTATTTTAGATTATTTTAAAGTTAAATTTAGCTTAATTGTAGTTTTTTTTAACACTAATTCCTAAGTTAATTTAATTTTTAAAAAAAAGAAGGAAAGAATTTTGCTTATATTTAAATGGTTTATAACTAGTTTCCAATTTAATTTTAATATTAGGTCAATTTCAGTTTAGTTTAATTAGTTTAATTTAAATAGTTCAATTTGGTTTAATTACATTTTTTAGAGATTAGTTTTTATTATTTAATTAGTTTTTAATTATTTATTTTTCTCTAATTTATATTTAGGTTAATTTATTTTATAAAAATAGAATATAGTTTATGTAACTAAGGTTCAGATTTAGTTTGTGATTTAATCCACATGTTTGGTTATCCCAACTTTCTCCATCACATGTTCAATTCTCCAACACTCTATCAGTACCAGCCTTACACTGACTTGACAATATAAAAACCTGCTGCACCTGCAAAACCACCAACCACTAAGGTCAAGGCATTCAAATGACCTATAGACTCTTTTGGAAAAATATTTTTGTCTTCTGGATAATCACCCTTATCAATCTCTTCCATCTCAATTCGGCTAGGCCGAATTCCTTTTTCCATGTTAAGGGAAATGCCATTTGGGCTAGGCTACAGGGCCACAATCACTAAGTTATGTGAATTGTCTCTATCACCAGCAACTTTATGAGAGTTGTTGTTGTCAGATAAAACGGTTTCACACACTTCCTCCTCCTTTCCTCCATAGGGGGCGAACACCCTTTAACCATAAAATCTCAAAAAAAACAACAACGAAACGACACTTGACACAGAGGACCTTGACCTCTGACCTCCATAAACTTTGGCCGAACAACCTGGCCAAAACCAGAACACCTTTCAAAGACAGCCTGGATCTCCTTTTGGGGCTGATCACACACATAAACCACCTGACCTCATATGCAATAAAGGGGGAATCTCCTCGACTCATCCACCCGGGGGGAACTGAAACCAAACAAAAACCTGTAAAAACCTGCATAACCAAAAGAAACTGAGAACCGGAACCAAAAAAACTTTAATCAAAAAAGGAGAACAAACTCTACACCTTCCATACTCTTCCTCACCTTCTCACTTAAAAACAACAGCATAAAACCAGCAAAAGAAACAAAACCACAAACACGCATCAAACGCAAAAACCACTTCGACTCAACCTTCTCCAACACATAACCAAATCAATCGAACTGTGAAAACAACCTTAGACAACAGAGAAACAAGATGAGGGAGAAGAGATTTGAAGCACATAAGATTCAAAGCTTATCATAAAAAAACTCAGAATCACTGAAACCCAACCACCACTCCGTTTCTCGTCGTCAACCAACACAACGGAAAAACAAAACATCTTCTCCTTCAACCGTGTACACACTCGTTATTCTCAAAGAAACCTCACAGTCGGAGGAAAAAACCTCATCGCCGTCAAAGAATGATTCAAAGCCTCGCCGTCGAAGAATAAACCAAACCTCATCGTCCAAAACTAACTCTAATCCGCCGCAACTTCACCGCCATCTTTCATCTCTCATCTTCCACCGCCACTTAACAGCAAACACACAAAAACCAACCTTCCACCGCCACTTAACCGCAAACACACAAAAACCAACCTTCCGCCGCCACATCCCCGAATCCACAGCCACCATCCTCAAACAACTCCGCGAATATCACCATCATCAGAACCTAAACAAACCAGCCAAAACCCCCCAACACCACGTTCAACCTCAACCCAATCTCCATCTCACAAAACCTTTCATCATCTTCAACTCACGTCGCCGTCACCCTCACCATGTGAATCGCGAAACCCTCAACCGTTCGTCATCACCACCTTCAACCTTTCATCTTCATAGAGCCCTAACCGCCGCCGTAAAATGCAGTAGGAGAGAAGAAGCGAGTGTGAGTGGGGAGCACGAGTTTGGTAGCGACTGGATCTTGAGAAAAGAGAAAAAGGGGCGTCGTTTGAAGGTGAAAGAGGAAAATTGTTTCTCGCATGATCTTCCTTTTCTTTTCTCTGAATTTTATTTTATTTCTATTTTTTTTGTTTACTATAAAAATTATTAGGTTAAGGTATTATGTGTTGTTGGATTGGGCTTGGGTCCTTAGGCCATTATCTGCTATTTGCTCTATTTACTATTTTTTCATACACCCCTGTTTATTTATTTTTTTGTTTATTTCATTGTTGGATTTTGGGCTATGGCCCGTATTGTTTGGGTTGACCTCTCGTAATCATGTACATCTACCCTGCCCTTATTTTATTTGTTTATTTTTTTCGTTTGATTTAATCTTTAGTGTTTACTCTTGATTTCGTTAAATTTTCTTGTTAATATTATGAAAGGATTTTTATTTAATTGTTTAGTTTTTTTTAATTAATTATCAATTAGTTTTGACCCTTGTTAAGTGCATGTTTTAGTACTTTAATAACTTTTGATTCGAGTTTTAGATGTCGATTAAACTTGTAGTTAAGTGTTCTCAATTAATTTTCATGATGCAATTGTAATTAGACATTTTTTTTTGCGCATGTGGTTGAGTTTTGCCATGACTTAGACTTGTTACTCAACGCTTTCCGCTTGGTGACATTTTTACGTGTTTTGAATTTCTGACATCTTGCTTAAACTCCTGTTGGCACGTATCAAAGAGGCAATGGACCTTCTCCATTAGGTATCACTAAATCTCAATTTCATTTCTTTTGTGTTTCATCATAGTCCCGGTACCGCGTTTACGTTTAATTATTCACTTGCCCCCTCACCACCGATTTTAGCTCCTAATTTTCTCAGAAAATAGAATGCGTTTTTTTCATCAAACTTTCAAATTAAATAATTTAACAAGGAATAGAATTCCGAAGTCTAGCACTCCGCACGTTCTAGAACGAACTGCAACTGGGCTAGCCCCACGCGTATTGTTCGTTCACTCCTTCGTTATTAATTGCATCGATTCTAAAACGCCTAAAATATTCAAATCATTTATTAATTTAATACGAAACAGAATTCCGGAGTCTAGCATTCCGCACGTTCTGGATTGGACCGCAACTGGGCTAGCCTCACGCGTTGGTTCAATCACCATTCGTATTCAAAACAATTCAACAATCTTAAAGGATCAGGCATGATTCATCTCCATAGGAAAGTTGTTCCTCCTATCCCCACAAACACAAACAAAAATCTTACAAACAATTACTTTCAAAGGAAGAACGTGGCATTGCTTGTCGATACTTATATCCAAGTTTAAAGCTTCTTCCGATTTTATTTATTCTCAAAGAAAGAATGTGGCATTGCTTGTCGATCTTATATCCAAGTTTAAAGCTTCTTTCGATTTCTCATTTCTCAAACGTTTGTGGTGGAATAGGTGAGATACTTCTCTCAAAAATGACAACTTGTCTCTTTCTTTCACATACAAATTAAAACTTACCAACCAATTCAAATCATTTTCATAATTAATTAGCGAGTAACTGAACTCCGGAGTCTCGCACTCCGCACGTTCTTGAATGCAACCGCAACATGGGCTAGCCCCACGTGTGGTTCATTCGCCCTCTCGTTTTAAAACACCCTTAACAAAGATCAAACATCTTTTCTCAAAACGAACGTTGTTTAGATCATTCTATCTCTCAAACAAGCTAGCGCTTCAGCCTCCTATCGTGAGCAGATAAGCCAACGCTTAGCAGTAGAATGCATTTTCAAACAATCGTTCAATTAAAAAAACACAAATCGTAGTAGCACGAACTACGAAGCTCTGACTTTCCCATTGCACAAGGGAATACGTAGGCACGAGGATTTTAATCCTTCGCGAGCATAATAATAAAAAACTTAACATTTCTCCATAACAAATAATAACTAAAACATTTCCTTAAAAGCAATCTTAATCATTAAAAGAAGACAATAATAACAAGTTAACATTTAAAGCGCAAACTAGACTAAGAGGTTCCCGTTGAGTACAACGGATGTGAGGGGTGCCTAACACCTTCCCTTTGCATAACTGACTCCCGAACTTAGATTAGTGGTTTCGTTGACTATTCTTATCCATTATTTAGGTTGTGTCTATATCTCCCTTTTCTCTCGTAGAATAAATAGAATTCGGTGGCGACTCTGTTGTTTATTTTAGGATCGTATTTTTCGAGGTGCGACACATATCATAATATTGTTGATATAATCACCAAGACATTGTCCAATTGTAATTTTGTCTATTGTATGCAGTTGATAAAGCTGCATAAAGAAGGCTAGTTTGTTTCTTGTTGGTATAGGGTGTGCTCCAAGGTGGAGATTTGTGGAATATTGGAACAAACCCTAATACGAATAGCATGTCATCAAAGTCCGCTCACATGTTATTTTCAAATTGGACCTTGTGTTTTTCGCTCCTAGGATTTCCATCCTAGTACAGGCGCGAAAGTGGCGCAGAAAAGGAAGAGTTGTCAGCCAGGCATTTTCATCCCGAAGGAAGGGTAATGTTGCACAAACCCGGAAGAAGGAGAAAGCAGGGTCTCACGAACCAAAGAAAAGGGTAAGGGATTCAGTTACGAAATGGTAAGGTATTAGCACCCCAGATCGTCGGTCGTACCTGACGGGATCCATGCATGCTAGCACTGGTTCAAAGGGCGAGGGTATCTGCTACTGCTTCAACTACTACTGGAAAGGGCTGAAAAATAAGGAAGAATGAGATGAAAGGATAAAGAGATGAAATAGCACGAAGAACGAGAAAAGAGACTAAAGGATTGTGTTCGCCAAACATTGTCGCTTGTGCCTACGTATTCCCTTTGAGCAATAGGAAAATCAGAACACCATAGTTCGACTCAGTAAGACTGACGCAACTTGCTTACGTTGTTTAGAAGGGAGTTGCTTATTCCTATACTTGGGTGTTGCAGGTTCGTCTGAAACGAGTATATTTGCCACCTTGCAAAAGACAAGTAGGAGCAAGTTCTTTCGTTTAGAGTGAAGGATATGAGAAGAGAATTCCCGAAGGAAAGACGTTTATTATTTGTTGAAGTTTTTTAGAAGCTTTTTATTTGAAAGTTTGCATAGGAAAGTGTATTCAAGTCTCATTCAATGGAGTGTGTACTTCTTACATCATTCCAAGATGGAATGAAGAAGAACCACACCTAAGTATGGAGAAGATCCACAAACATAGTTCCAAGGGTTAAGGCTCAAGCACACTAGCCTACTTTATTTATTTAGTGTTTTTGTTATTTTTTATGAAGTATTTTTTAGATTTTCTTTGTGAAACAACTTCATTTTGAAGACTTGTGCATCATGATAGACAAGCTCACATTACCCCAAGATGGGAAAGATGCAAATTCCCCGTGGAATAAGGCTCATGGCAAATGAAGTTATTTCAACCTTTATTAGGTGTTTTTTATTTTTTGTTTTGAGATGAGAAAGAGAAGGACTCAAGAGAGACTACAAATGAAAATGTCTAAAGGGAAGAAAAAAGAAGAAGAAAGAGAGAAGAAAAAAGAAGAAAAAGAAGAAAAGAGAAGAAGACAGCTTACTTCCAAGATGGAAGTTAAGTTGTTTCTAAGGGGGGAGAGACAATTGTACAAAACAAAGCATCTTAAATTCTTAAACAAACACAAATTGAAAGATAAAAGAAGGGTGGAAAAGTTGGAATATGGATGCATATCAACACTCCTATGACTTACCAAAGCCCCTGAAAAGTTAGCAAATGAAACACAAACATTCATAAGAAGTGAAATAGAAACCAAATAAGCAAAGAAAGAACATGAGAAGGATACTAAGCTACAAGAAACTTAAAAGTCAAAACCAAACCACAAAGAAGCTTTAAGAAGCTTAAGGAACTTAAACCAAACCAAACTAGCTCAAAGAAGCACCCAAGCAGCAAGGAAGGTCATAAAAGGAACTAATTAAGAAGTATGGAAGCAAATGAGGCATGAAATGGATGAAAGAACAAATGAATAATCAAAGTCATAATGGTATGACCTATTAGAATTCCTAAGATGATACTAAATGAACATACAAAGGTGCATGTGTTAATTCATAATGAGATGAGATGAAGAAAAGAAAACAATGTCATATGTAAGAAGAAAACAAGTCAAGTTAAAAATGTAAGTAAAATATGAAAGATGAGTATGAAATGATGCAAGTCAGTAGCATATGACCAATATGACATTATGAAAATGCAAATATGATTATACCAAATGCACATAGCAAACAAGTCAAGACAATTCAAACAACATGCAAAAGATGAGTACATGAGGAAACAATGTCACATACTTGAGATACAAGGAAAAGATGTAAGATCACATACAAAGATGAATGAATATGCATGAAGTCTGTAGAATACATAAGATGTAATGCAAATGGGACGGAGATATGAGCATACTGGATGCATACAAACAACATGAGAAGCATAAGAGAAGAATACATGAGACAATTTGGTCAAAGTTCAACATGAATGCACAAACACAAGAAAAAGGTAAAAACAAACCAAAGATGACCTATAATTACTAAGGGAAAACCTATAAGAGTCTACACATGGATTAAAACATCACACAAGGGTTCTCATACAATGACATAAATGCCTCTAAGAAACTAGGGTTAGGATATGAAGAGAAAGGATCACACAAGATGGCTTCAAACTCAAAGCACTAAAAAATACCAAACAACATTCAAAAATTAAGAAAATGTACCTCAATTGACCTTGGTCAAAGGCTAATCACATACCAAAATCTCATAAAAAATTTAAAATCAAACTAGGTCAATCACAAGTTCAAAGTGGCATAAAATCAAAGAAGAACAATGCATGAGAGGTGGATCAAAATGCAATGAAAAGTGATTTTAAAAAAATGAATGAAAAATGTTTTGGACACTTTAAGATTAGAGATGGCAAAATTATCCGTACCCGCGGATATGCACGGATAAAATCTGTCACGGATATGGGGAGGATAACTTAATGGATATACAGGGATAAAATAAATGGATATTTAAATATCCGTTTGTTAATGGATATGGTTACGGGTTTAATGATATTTGTACCCGCGGATATCCATATCCGTTAATAAATTATAAAAATCATTTAAATATTATTAGTTTATTATACATTATTTTTTTCATCTATAAAAAAATTGGTCTTCTTATATTTCTTACTTTTTTTTAAATTTTCTTTTAAGAAAACCTTTCACATTTCATTCAAATTCTATTAGCCATTTCATATTTAAATTATTCAATATTTCATACCTCAATTCAACAATTTCACTTTCCAACCAACTAGTGTCGTCATTCCTCTGTCAAACCAATGTCTTCTTCCTACTCCTTGGTCGTCCGCTGTTAAATTAAAAGCGAATGTATGAATGTTGTATGATAATAAATTTTTGTGTCTTTAAAAGAATTTTAAAAGAATTGTTTTAAAAAAAAATTTAAAAAATATTATCCATGGATATTTATAAATATCCACGGATACCGTTAAACCCGCAGATTACCCGCTTAACAGATATCCGCATGGATATGGGGCAGATATGGCTATCATTTTTATCTAACGGTGCAGATACGGATATCATAGTATTTGTCCCCATGGATATCCATTTACATCCCTATTTAAGATGTTGATGAAGTAATGCAAAAAGATTGGATGCAAAAGGTTTTATATGCTATGCAAAAGAAATTCTCAAAGTTGGACTATCCAAGTAGAAAATATTTTAAAAGAAAATAAAACAAAATGAAAAAAATATGATGAAAAATGATCAAAGTCAGAAATAAAAAAATTGAAAAAACTATTTAAATGTTAAAATATGCTTCATGATTTTTCTTTTTATGATTTTTGGATGCTTAAAAGTATTTTTAGAAAATTAAAATTGAAAACTATGCATGAATAAAAATAAAATGTGAAATAAACATGAAGGAGGTGCAACAATAGTAGAAAACACGTTCATAATGCATATTGGGCCCAAAGGGAGGGGTTCAGAAAGCAATCAAGAGATCCAGTCCACAAGCGCAGTCAACCAAAGTATGGAATTAGTCAAAACAATTAACCAGGTCTGGTCCATATGATCAATCACACGCATGCAATCAAGTCAAACAAATCAAAAAGTAAGCCAAATGCGAGGTCAGGATCAAACGCGCATGCTATCAAGCCTAGGGAGTCACACAAACAGAATTAAATGTTATAACACAAACACGTGATATGCACAAGTTTTTTTAATGCGTTGGAAAATCCTGAGCCACTAGATCAAAATAATATACGGTCCAGATTTTGTCTTATACCTCCAAGCTATGTTCGCCTGAAAACCTAACAGATGTCGGAGCCCTAGCTCCGGTCATCTTCTCCGATGACCTCATCCAAACATTTTTTCAGAAATAAAAAAGAGAACCACAATTCAACTCCAAATTCTTCACTGAATCCAAATATCAGGTTCATTTTTATAGATCAAGCATGAACAAGTCAAATCAAAGCAAAATAAGTAGAACTCAAAAAATTCAGATCTCAAATACATCCATGTTATACGTCCAAATCATAAACAAATCACATCAGCATCATCACCAGAACAACATGAACACAATGCACACACTAAAATCAAGAAATAGGATGATCAATTTGGACTCACCTAAGAACTTGGAGCTAGCAAAATACTCCTAGAAAACAAGTAGGAATGTGTAGATCTTCCTCTTTTGACCTCTAATTGCAAAATAAATGCAATTAGAGCTTGGAATCATGCTAGATCTTGAGATTTGAAATGGAGCTTTCCAAAAATGGATCTGATGAAGTCCTTTTTATAAACTCCAAACAATGCTTGGATCTTACTCTATGGAACTGGCTGATCAAGAATGGGAAGAGAAATCACCAAGAAACCCTAGGAATTGAATTATTCGAAGAGAAGAAAGTTTTGTGCAAAATTTAAAATCTGAGCAAATGAGAGAGAACCTAGCTCAAACCAGAGGGTTTAGGAGCTTATATGTTATGGTTTTTGGGCCTGACCATGGTTAGAGATCTAGTGGAAGCTTGGTTAAGGAGATTTTAATGATTTTGCAAAAATGAAATTTCAAGTGAATCTCATGGTTTGCACGTGCATGGCCTTCGTTATGGTTATGGAACACTCACATTTCATGCATTGATCAGAATGTAATTGAATTTGGGCTTTGGCAATGCATGAATTTCATGTTGGATGGTTTACGCAATTTTGCAATTTGTGAAGCAAGTGAGAAATAAGCCATCAAATCCCATGATTAAAAGACCGATTTTGTACCAAATGATGAGTATATTAACTCTAGATTCTAATGTACCTAATCTTGTAGCACTTACTAATGAGGTGCTATCGATTAGTATTCTATAAAAGAAATCAATTATAGACACTAATATAATTCGATATGCTTTTCATAGACAAACTTGGGATTTTAGATCTCAGATAAGAGAGATTCAGGATCATCGTATCCTTGTTTATCATATAGGATTGTGACTTGACTTTGGCAATTAGAATCATATACATACTATTTTGTGACTTTTTGCAAAAGGTGTAAAAATGGTATGCATGAGAAAACACTAAAAACAACTTGAAGTCGTTTGGTCATAACTTTTGAACCATACATGTTATGAAGATGATCTTGTACTTTTTGGAAAGAGAAAATAATGATTTTCAACTTTCATGTTTGTTAAAAGTTCATTTGAAACATTTTTGATAATGAAAAATCAAGTTGAATGTGACTTATAAAGCTTCCAAAAATAGAAACTTCAAATTACAAGTCATTTCCATGTTTAGTAACTTTTTACCTATGCATTGATTCTTGATTAATGATGAAATACATGATATTTCTTGACCAAATAAAAGTTCATGAACATGAGGAGCATGATTTAGACCTTAAAAAATCAATGGTTGACTTTTCTTTTCTCCTGTTGACTTTTGCTTGTTTCTCAAGTAACTAGTTAACTAAAAACCCTCTACAAGGAACCAATGGACAAAATTTCATCCATGAACACTTGATATCATATAGAAGACCATGAGAACAAGTTAGAAGACCATCAAGAAGCCTCTTGAATCCAAAACCCTAATTTGGGCCAATTGTGTAGGAGATGAAGCTCTGAATCAGCTTCTTGATCAATTCACTTCTTGAAAAGACTTGAGGGATCATTTGAGATTGTGTGGGATGTGGGAAACCCTTAAGGCTTGTTAGAAGACACTTGAATCTTATCCTCTGGCTTTGAATGACCACAACTTTGCAAATCAACTTATCACATGCCTTATGCTTTAACTAATGAATGTATGCTTCATTTTCCTATGATAGGAATGCAATGCAAAGTATGAAAATGACATATTAGATGCTATAAAAATGAGATGACAAATTTTGGGGTGTTATAATGTTATGGATCCAATTGTTTAAGTTAGCTTGTACCCTAAGTTAGCTTGTAATGGGTAATTGTTAAAAACCTCATTAGATTGATATGTTAGTTTTATTATAAATAGCATACTAGTCTCTAATCTTTTGAATATAAGAGAAAATAGGAAGATAAAACTCTAATTAAAAAGTGAGAGAGGTTATTTGTTATTCTAGTATATTTGTAATCTTGTTTAAAGAAAAAGGAAAGAATAACAATTTATAACTAATCCTTATTGTTATCTTTGGTTACCCTAACCCTTGTGGATTTCTTAACTGATCAAGGAACCAATTATATTTTGTTTCTAAGGTATCCGATTCACAACAATTTCAAAAGTAAGACAAAAAACAAAAAAAAAACTGATTTTCTATCAAAAATAATTATCAATGAGTAAAAAATATTGATAGAATTCAACTTTGGTCTTGATGGTAATTTCAAGCAAATAACTCTAACACAACTTTCTACCTGTATCTTTCGTGACACAATCCCTTAAAGTGTTTTGGCTTGTTTATGCTCTTATGAATCTTTAATTATTTAATCTTGATTTTCTTACTCTTTAATTTTTTTTGAGGCGTCTTGATTAGAGATGATGTTTAGCATGAACTCATTTATCACTCGAGTCCAAATATGTGATTAAATATTTTACTATTCTAAACACTTCTTGTGTTACATAGTTTTTAATACCACATATTTTTGGCTTTTAAAAAAATCATAATCAATAGATCTTGCTTATTCGATCTTCCATTAAATTTAAAAAGCATTGATATCCTCATACTCAAAAGTTATTCTTTCCTTAAAAAGAAAGACAAGAACCAATAAATGTGTGAAACAATTTATTATTTCTTTATTATAAGTACCTTGATAAAGCACATTTGGAACAACAACATAATATTATTATAAAAACATGTACACACACAAACAAATCCACCAGTTAAGGGGGGGTTATTGAAACAATCATAACAAAGAGAGTTAAATATTGATCATTTACCCTTTTCCTCCAAAACGAGCCTTAAGCTTCTTAACTTGTGCAAGATCAAGGAAAGTAGTTTGTGCCACTATTTCAGAAGACAAATTATTGGAAAACAAAAGAAGATCAAGTAATTGAGCACCAGGGTTTGCACTACTAAAGGCAAGAAAACCAGTAGCCTGTCCTTTACCAGAATTAATTTGAAAATGCAACATCCCTTGTGGAAAAACCATAAGATCACCCGGTTTCAACGTCTTTGAATAAACAGCACTTGTTGTAAAAAATCCAGCAGTTATTTCTCCTTGAACCATTATCAATAGTTCCGTAGCACCGGGATGAGTATGCGCGGGAATTGATCCTCCTTCGGCTATGTCTAATCGTGCTGCGGAGATTCCAAGTCCGTTAAGAGCAGGAAAATCGGTGACAAAAGCCGAGGAAAGTGCAGCATTGAAGGAGTTTTTGGTGTCTCCGGCTACGAAACCGTGAAAGACGAAATCGTCTGATGTTAGGTTTGCAGGGGGTTTGCAGTGGTAGCCTGAAGGGGTATCTGGAGCCTGGAAATTTGCTACACAGAAATCATTGACAGAAGCATAAGAAGTGGTGAATGAGAGAAAAGTGATAAGGAGAAGTGTGTGAAAAATCTTCATCTTATTATTAGATGATGATTGTTTGATTATTGGATTTGGTATGAAGATTTATTGGAACTGGATTGGTATTTATAGAAAGGTAGCTAGGGAAGAGAATTTAAAAAGCAATTATAATCTAAGAAGAGTTGATAAAAATTATACTTGATACATACATTATCATTTTTTTATTTTTTGATCTAACATTATCATTTTTTATGAACACCATATACTGTATAAAAGACGCCACCAATTAATATGATAATGCTACAAGGCATTTTAATTAATGTGCAGCTATTCATTTTTAGTAATATAATTAGAAAATGATGTCTTAATGAATCTATATTTGGATATCTAAAATATTGTTAAATTTTTTGAGGAGTATATTAGTTATTGGCATAAAATATTTAATTGATATAAATATTTGTTTATCTATTCGTGATTCTTACACATATCATGAGCATTTCGGAAGGGCGTTCCGATAGTATCTTTTGGGATCTAAAATCCGAATTATATTTTTGGGTTGCTTTGTGTTATAATCATTATGCTTTTTACCGTACACCTTTTGGTCCTTTTAATATGTACGACGACGCGGTAATTTTAATTTGAAAGATGGAGGTTCCTTTCAACATAAGAGTTTTTGTTTGGAGACTATTTGTGAATAGTCTCCCAACTAAGAACCTTTTGATATATATATATATATATATATATATATATATATATATATATATATATATATATATATATATATATATATATATATATATATATATATATATATATATATATATATATATATATATATATATATATATATATATATATATAGCAATGCTATTTAATACGAATGAATTTGAAGAAAAAATGTAAGAGCACACATGTCACTATTTTAGAGGTTAATTTTAAATTGATTTTAAATTTAATTTCCTTTTTAATAGGGATCATGGGGTAGTGGTGATAATGAATGATTGAGATTTATTCTTGCATTTCTTGTTTTCACCTTTTCTTACTATTAAGCATTTTCCATATATATATATATATATATATATATATATATATATATATATATATATATATATATATATATATATATATATATATATATATATATATATATATATATATATATATATATATATATATATATATATATATATATATATATATATATATATATATATATATATATTTGAGACATATCCAGTGAGAAATATATTTTTATGTGAGAACATGATAATGAATCTGAATCATTAGATTATAAAATAAATGGTTGAGATTATATTTCATTTATTTTATCTCTCCATCATTATTAAAATAAATGAATTAAATTAAAATATTATAATAAATGACAAATAATCTCAATCATTTATTTTAAAATCTAATGGTTCAGATTCATTATTATGTTCTCACATAAAAATGTCATTCTCACAAGATATGCCCCATAATAGGTGTGTGTGTGTGTGTGTGTGCGCGCGTGCGTGCGTGTGTGTGTGTGTGTGTGTGTGTATGTGTGTGTGCGTGTGTGTGCGCGCGTGCGTGCGTGTGTGTTGATTTTTTGAATTGTGTTTTTTGTGGGGTTCTTCCGCAAAACTTGAACCATTTCTTCTTTACTTGTAATGTGGTTAAGTCGATATGGAAGGAAGTAGCCATTTGGATAGGTAAATCAGAAGAGGTGGAGGAAGAATGCCTTTCGAATTTTATTGATTGGTATTTATTTTTCTGTGTAAAAAGAGTTAAAGAGGGCAAATTGGGAGTTGTTTGGCTAGCAATTACTTGGAGTTTATGGTTAATTAAGAATGATGTTTGTTTCCGGACGGAAGAGTGGAATTTTAACAATATGGTGTGAGGTATAAAATCTTTAGTTTGGAAGTGGTCCTTTGTGGAGAAATTACCAATTCCAATTATAGCTTTTATGAGTTTAGTAAAGACCCTTTACTGTTTCTTTCATAATTCAAATTGGTTTGTAATTTCTTCTTTTTGTTAGATTTATCCCGTTTTGGTGTAAACAATTTGGAGAACCCTTAGTTCTCCCTATCAATGTATCTTGCTTACACAAAAAAATGATGTGACTTTGGATACGAACAACCCTAACAAGTTATCTTATAATTCAAGAAATAATAACCGAGTTATAATAAATAAATATGGTATCGGTTTAAGAGTTTTAACTCCATTCAGGTTTTTTGGTTGAGTTTTTCATTTAGTTTGCCTCATTCGTCCAGAACAATTTGTTCTTGATTTGTTATTCATTTGTTTTTCTTTTGATTTGTTCATTGATTCTTGCTTTTCTCATTGCCTTCGTGTGTCGCTCCATTTGGCCAATAAGCTGACACATATTCTTTCTACTATGTGCATCAAAGTGGAAGTGCAAATTCAATTTCAATCATTCTGAAGTTATATGGCTCTAACTACTTAACATGGAAAAAAAATTAAGCAAAGAGCATTAGGTGCGAAGAACAATATTCAATTCATTAATGGTTCAATTGAAATTCCACCTCATCATGATATACGTCGTTTTCAATGGGAAAGACGTAACCACTTGATTCATTCTTCGTCATAGAATTTTGTTTAATAAACTACATACATTATCGTGTTTCACGCTATTTCCATATATGTATGGACTAATATGAAGGAAATATTTTATAAAGCTGGTTGAATTCCCATTTGTTCACTTTGTTCTGCAAACAACAATTTGAAACTATCTTAAAAATCTATTATGGATTATTACATTGAGTTGAAAGGCTTATAGGAGGAACTCAATGAACATCGTTCTCTTCTTCTTCAGATGTTTATTCACCATTGTAGATGAATGGTTATGCAAAATGTTCGTCATTTTAGGCCTGAAGATCAAGTTATGCAGTTCTTGATAGGTTTCAGTGATCAATTCTTAGTTGTAAAAACTCAAGTGCTACTGATGGATCTTTTGCCACCATTTAACACATATTACTTTGTGGTTATGCAAGTGGAAAGTAACCATCAATTTATTATCATACAAGAAGAAGATAGTTCTTTATTGGTTAATGAAGCTCAAGGACTTGACCTCAAAGGTAACTCATATTACTTCAATAATTCTACTATACAATACATTTTTTGTAATAGAAGTGGTCAGACGGTTGATTTTTGCTATCAAAAACACGATCACCCTAATTTCAACAAAAATAAGCCTTTTGTCAATGCATATCATAGGAATAATTGTGGAAAAAAAACTCATCATATTTCTGAAATTGAGGAGACTTCATCTGCAAGCAACATTTTCACAATTTGTCAACAGAAGTATGACCAAATTGTTAGCTTGCTTCAACAAGTAAACCAACTTCCCTAAACTCAACTTTTTAATACAAACAATTTTTGTTCTCCTATGACTCAAGATCATTGATATTTTGAGTCTTCTTCAAGTATTATCTGCATTAATTTTAATTTCATGCTTAATAGCCATCATTTTTGGATTTTGGATTCTTATACCATGTGTGTTCCTCATTAAAATCCTTTCCTTCCATTTAAAGCATAAAATATGTTAGCATTACTTTACCAAATGGTAATTCCATGTGTGTTAAACAAGTTGGCTATGTCTATTTTCAACATATTTGTGCTTATGAATAGATGCCAATCCTTGAAATCTTCCATTAAATTCTCCTCACACAATTGTGTTTTATAGGACTTGAGCACCAAGAGGATGATTGATTTGGATACATAGGTTAAAGGTATATATAGACTACAAATTGATCACTATAAACTTGTTTATGGGACTAACTTTCTTCCTTCACATATACCTGCTCATCCTACCACTAGTATCAATACAAATTTACCTAGTAATACATTGTGACCTTTTAGACTAGGTCATGTTTCTAATATTAGACTAATTCATATGTTTATCTTGTATCCATTTATTTCCTTTGATAATAGAGTAACATGTAGTATTTTCCATTTTTCTAGACTAAAGAAACATCACTTTCCTCATAGTTTCACAATTGCAAGTTCCAAATATGAATTGATTCATATTGATATATGGGTGCCTTATATATTGCATATATTCATAAGCACAAATATTTTTTAGCAATCATTGATTTATGTGAATTGTTCTTCTAAAAACCAAAGTTCAATTTTCTGCACAAGTTCAGAACTTTGTAGCCATGATAGAAAACCAAAACAACGCTTCTAAGACCACTAGAACAGACAATGGACATGAGTTCATGTTGAAATATTTGTATGCCTCAAAAGGAATAAAATATCATAAGTATTATGTTTAAAATCCTCATCAGAATGGGAGGGTAGAGAAAAAACATCAACATCTGCTCAATATTAGAAGAGCCTTACTTTACCAAGCAAAGTTATATGAGACTTATTGGTCTTATGCCATCAGGTATTCTACCATCATCATAAATACAATACCAAAAGAAACACTACATAAAAAATCTCCTTACCAAAAGCTATATGACAAAATTCCTGACATTGACTCATTCAAAGTCTTTAGCTCTTTATATTATGACGCCTTTAGCCTAAATATCCATAGAACAAACATGATTCCAAAGGAAGAAAACAATTTTCCTAACTATACCATTGTAATGAAAGGTTATGCTCTACTTGAACTCGATACAATGGAAACTCTTACTTTAAGGAATGTGTTATTTCATGAGCACATATTGTCTTACGATATTCAAATGACATGTTATAATTATTCCTGGACGTATTATTCTTCAAATTCATCCCATTATCCCATCAAAATCATCATACAACAAAATAATGTTCCTGATCAAAAACCATTTTCACCTAATTCAAACCTTCATACAAATTTCCCAACAACAGTTGTACATACATTACAAGAAAACACAGAGTTAGCGTCGACCAAAAGCCCTAACTAACACCCCTAAAACCGATGCTACCGAGCGATAACGTCGGCCTAGTGTCGGGTCGGGCGAACTTTCCAAGGCTGGAAGTTAGTTACAATTAACGACGGCTATGAAGTGACACTACTATAGCGTCATTTTCTTTTCACGCTAAGACACCGTTAATCACAATGCTGAACCTGACACTAATTACTTAGTTAGCGTCGGTTTAAACTGACGCTACACATTACCACGTGTCATTTCCTTATAGCTTTGACTTTAGTTAGTATATGCCCACGTCAGTATATAGTGTTGGTCTTCGCGCCGCCACTAGGAAATTAGACAGCAAATGATATTGTAGTAGCGTCGGCCTCGTGGCCGCCACAAGAAGATTTAGCCAGCAAGTTACATTGTACTAGCGTCGGGTTTAAGGCATCCACTAGTAGCTTTAAACATAAAATTATTCCATGCTTGTAGCATCGGTTTATTGCGACATATGTGTAACGCTATTAGCGTCGTATTCGTGGCCGACGCTAAATTTTTGATGCTAAAATGCATTTTTCTTGTAGTGATACACAAATCCTCAAAAGAGTTTAGGAACCAATCCCATCATTTATGATCAACCAATCAACTTGATTATCCAACCTACCGCAAATATCCAAAACTAAACAATAAATTAACACATATGTGACCATGACAATCCATCTCAGTTATCATTTTGTGCATCTGCAGGAATCCAATGCAAACCATTTTATTTGCAGCACTACGTATGCACTAAAACTCAAAACTAAAGTAAAACATACAAAATTGTACTATATCTTATTTCTCTTTCCATGTCTTATTCTAGCATGTTTATACGTCAATTTAATCACTCTTTGTTCCTAACATCACATGTTGATCCCAAAACATATGTCGAGGCTTGTAAGTTTTAGATTTAGAACCAAGTTATGTGAGTTAAGCTTAATTCTCTTGAAAATACAAGTACCTATACACTTGTGGATTTCCCTCAAAATGTCAAGCAAATTGGGTGCATGTGGGTATACAAGATCAAACATCATGTTGATGGAACCATTGCAATGTTTAAAGCTATATTGATAGCCAAATACTACAAAGAGATTGAATGGCTTGATTACTTTGAAACATACTTCAGTTGCTAAATTGAGAACAGTCAGAATAGTTATTGCCCTTGCATATCTATCCACAATTGGCATATTCACCAATTTGATGTGAAGTTTTCTTTCTTACACGAATAACTTCAAAGGGATGTATACATGATCATTCCACCTAATGTGAAGCATATAAAGCCTAATCAAGTGTGCAAATCTGCCAAGTCCTTATAAAGATTAAAATAGGCTGGTAGGAAATGGCATGAAAATTCGACTTCCATTCTTACTCAACATAAGTGCAAACAAGTTAATGCAGATGCCTCATTATTTACAAAACAAGATCAATCATTTTTTTACCATAATGCTTGTTTATGCAGATGATGTCATTATAGTTGGTAATTCATTACAAAAAATGAAGCACATCAAAAAAGCATTGCATATGGAATTTAAGATCAAAGATTCAAGAAGACTAAGATACTTCCTTGGGATAGAAGTTTCTCATTTCAAGCATGGAATTTGAATATGCAAAAGAATTTATTACCTAAATCTTTACAAGATCTAGAGATGTTATGTGAAAAGTCAGTTTCCATGCCATCAGATCCATTAGCAAAACTTCACAAAGATAGTTGATCATCATATCTTGATGTTCCTACATATAGAAGATAAGTTGGTAGGTTATTGCATCTAGATGTTACAAGCACTACTGCGGAAAACACCTATCACAACAGTTGGAAAAGGGATACCACCATGTCCGACCAACCGTTGTGAGGTAAGGTGTGATTGTATGTATGATGTTTTCCACCATATTCAAACGGCTGTGATTATAAGATATGCAGTGTGCTACCTATCACAACGGTTACTTTAAACATCTGTTGTGATATTCTTCAATGCATAACATTTAACAACGGTTGGTTGAACAACTGTTTTGATATATACAGTACTGAGTTTATTATAAATTATGTGGAATGTTTACTTCGTCAATTCTCACTAAACATATAACCTTTCAATCTGATCTATAACATTATAATATGAAAAATTAAGTTATATTAAAATAACAAGTTCGCTTTCAATGCTAGACAATATTTTTTTAACTCGTTATCAGCCGTTTGCTCTTTAACAGTTAGAACTTTGTTTAATGCTTCGAATTCTTCAACCTCCATTTCCTTCATCTCTAGTTCATTTTATAAAATACTATTTACTTTGCAAAGAAAATTAGAAGTGGAGAAAGGAGTGGTTGAAGAAATACAATCATTAAATAAAGTTCTAACAGTTAAAGAATAATATGCCGACAATAAATTGAATAATTCTTTTCTAGAATTGAGTGTGTACTTGTTTTCTAATATAACTTTATCTATCATATTATAGTTTTTTAATGTAATTTGTAAAGTTATATATTCGGTAAAGGATTAGAAAAACACACAAACCATATAAGATATAATAAACTTATCTTTTAAACAAACATTAACAACAAAATTCATCAACAACAAACCATAAATAACATACACGATACATGGATCTTTCACACAAGTTTGAAACAATCATCCCTACCTACAAGTCAAAACAAGCAAAAAGTTCAAACATTATGAAACAATCTATTGAAACATAAACAATAATACATAAACAAATTTTGAAACATAAATTATAGTGAAGATGAACATGTAACATATCAATTTTCTAAGATATGATGCAACAAATGTATCATTTGAAAAAGACGAGTTGGCTGCATAAGTTTGGGTTTCCATATGAGAGAGAAGAGTGACTGAGATATTAGGGTTTTGTTTTGAGAGAGATGAGTGAAAGAGATGTTAGAGTTTTGTTTTGAGAGAGACGACTATAATGTAATGAAGAGAGATATAATTTTTCTTGTATATAAATAAGTAACACCTTTCACCATGATTGACAATACGACCCAAGATGAAATGATTGTAATTGACACCACAGTTGATTATAAAAATTGTGGTGATATACTAGGTCAAGCCCATTATGTCACAATAAATGGAAAATTATTGGTTATGAGATTTAAACCCTTTCATTTCAGGTACATTTCACTACGATAGGTACCAATAACCGTTGTAAAATGTCTTTTAGTAAATACCAAAAAAAGGCTCAAAAAGAATTATTACCACGATTAACAAGAAGACCGTTGTAAGTGGGTGTTACGAAATGTGTATTTTGTAGTACTGAAGATTTGATATCACATTTTCTACGCAACAGTTGAGTCAATTTTTATCCACTTCAACCACAAATCACTTTAATGTGGTTACTCGTGTTCTTGGATACCTCAAGTCATGTCCTAGAAGAGAGATATTTATGTTAAGAAACTCACAAATCAAGCTGCAAGGATACTCAAATGTTGATTAGGTTGGATGCTTAGATTCTAGATGGTCAATTTAAAACCAATGTTTCTTTTATGAATATATTTCATCACGTGGAGGACTAAGATGCAGGTAATTGTATCAAGATCATCAAGTGAAGCTGAATATAGGACTTTGGCAATAACAAGTGAACTTCAATGGTTGTAGTACATTTTCAAAGCCTTAAAGGTTGAATGCATCAAGACACCTAATCTATATTGTGATAATCTGAGTATTATTCATATTCCAGTAAATCCAGTATTCCATGAAACAATATTTAGATATTGATTCCCATATTGTTAGGAAAAAGATGTTGTCAGGGATAATGAAGTTGTTTTCTTATACTTCCAAGGAGCAATCCACAAATTTCTTTAACCATTGTTACCTCAACCATTTAATGTCTTACTATCCCAATTAATGATGTTTATTATTGATCTAGACATCAACTTATGAGAGGGTGTTATAAGATAAAGAAGATGTGACTTCACACACAAACAACACTAAGAAGATACTTTATAACTCAAACAATATTTTTTTTATAATCAATAACAAAATATATTAACAAAAGTATTTTAGGGGTACTTAAACCCTATAAACAAAAGATACACCAACAACACCCCTAACCCAAGAGAGAATTACAAAACATTTTGAGGATGGTGAAGCCAGTAAAAAAACGAACAACATGAAAATTGTTTACTCGACTTCGGTAACCAAAATCAAGAGTAAAAAACAATCCTATAAAAAGTGGTTCCTGGATAAACATTGGTATTCATAAAAATAATATTATTTCTATAATTCCAAATGCACCAACAAGATACCAACCAAATAAAAGTGGTATTTGTCTTATGCCTTCGAGAAAAAAACCAACATGTAATAACTCAAGCAATAATAACCGTGTGTAATAACTAAATAATTAATTGTTTTAAATTTTGTTATAGCATTTTAGAAAGTAATTATGAGTTTAATTACAATGAGTACTAGTTCATATTTGATAGTATGCATACTAGCTTGTTGTATAAATATCTCTTGTATTCTTCATTTCAAATCAATGAAGTTCCTTCCTCTTTCATCTAAAATCTGTCATGATATTTTTTATATTATAAATTATGCCATGTATAAATTGTAGTTTTCACTATGTAATATATTATATTTTTATGTTATCTTTATCAATTATTTTCAAAATTTTATAAAAATTATTTGCAAATATATTTGTGTAATAAAAAAATCTTATTTGAATTTTGCGTGGTTCTTAAAATTAAAAATGATTAGATGTATTTGATTTTAATGATAAAATTAGTATCATTTAATATCTTTATTTATTATAATTTATAGAATAGTGAAAAAAGTGAGTAAATATGAATATAATAGTGGAGAAAAATAATAAAATATTAAATTGAAATTTTAGAAATACATTTATTTTGAGATATAGAAAAAATACAAATAAGATTTTTTTTTATTTATAAAAGGGTGGAAGAGGGAGTAACACTATATAAATCATTTGAATAAACTTTCACAATTATTTTCCCAAATACGCATAAATTTTACTCAAATACGACAATCCAGAAGGACACGTTGCTATTTATTTATTGCAATAAACTTTACAATAATTTTTAAGTTCTGTCAAAAATAATAATAGTATAATTTCAAGTGCCAATAACGAGTAGTATAATAATTGTCATCCAAATATAGTATTATTATCCATGATATCATACTTTATAGTAGGGTCATAATCTGATAAAATCCAAAAGCTCATTCAAAGAGATCAAGTAATAATTCAGTCATTGCCTTGCTTGCCTCGTGATTTTCCGGTGGATGCGTGGTCCACTTGCTCTTATGCTGATCTCATCACGATTTGTTTCGTAACTACTTTTAGTTTTTATTGAAAAATGAAATTTCATTCATTAAAATTGGTTATAAATGTGTAAAATACATTGAGGCGGAAATACTTATGCATTTGAAGCAATAAGATTTTGATAAATTTAATGTCCAAATCATTGATTTAATATTTAATATTATCTTTTTGGACCAAAACATTCCATATGCTTGTTTTAGACTTTGGGTTGTATTAAGAGCTCGTCTGTCTAGGAAGTACATAGAGCTCTTGTATGCTTTTTTTAGAAAATTTTGTGATGCATCTTTTCCTTTCTTCAACATACATTGGGGATCCTTTAGGCCTGGATAAAGGAAACAAGAGGTGACTTTTAAGGCCTATTTTAAGGCCTGGATCGCGGATCCCCCAAAAATAGATAACTGTCAGGAAGGAAGCGAGGACGAGCATCCTGTTCGGAAGACATTTGTGTTGGGCACAGAGCCCCGAGCGAGGTCTGCCCTGATTGATCCTGGACGGTCTCACCTCTGGCCTAGGAGAGACTATACGTGAGGAGGAAAGACCGGGCACCCTAGAGGTGGGTCCCCTGGATGATGAGTTATTGGGCTATTTCTGGGATGAAAAGGGTTGGGTCATACCTATTCGTTGGTCCAGTCTAGAAGAGTGATCACATCACATTAATTTTAACAGATTCTATTTACTTTGTAAAATTTGTTGTCGTTGTTATTGTTTTCATAAATGTAATGTTTAAAGATTTTATGGATCTTGTTGTTGTTATTGTTGTTGAGATTTAATGTTCACCAATTTTATTTATTTATTTGTTGTTGTTGTTGTTGTCGATGACAAGGAAGATTAGAAAATTATCAATAAATTTGATTCTTTGTAGAATGAAATGAAAAATACAAGTTAAAACATAAATTATGTACGCATCCTTTTTTTCTCGGATATTGTTTTCAACCGAGATAAAAAGTAGTTCAATTTAAAAAAAAAATCATTATTGGGAAACTCATGACCAAAATAATTTGCACTCACTTCCATCGCTGAAGGTTATACATTAAAATACTTTGATTTTATTGAATTCACCACACACACATTTTTTTCTCTACTTACAACTTAACATTACAAAGTCTTTATATAGCTTGAAAGAAACTGCTAGAGAATATAATAAGTTAGTAATCAAGATGGGAACTCTTTGGTTCTGTCAATCTTAATGATACAACTCTACCATAAATCTAAATAAACACATTAATTATAATGTGATGGTAACAATTCTCTCATAATGCTTACTAAAGATAGTGGTGATCACATCACATTAATTTTAACATATTCTATTTACTTTGTAGAATTTGTTATTGTTGTTGTTGTTTTTCATAATTGTAATGTTTACAGATTTTATGAATCTTGTGGTTGAGATTTAGTGTTCAACTATTTTTTTTTTGTTATTTTTGTTGATGATGACAAGGAAGATTAAAAAATTATTAATAAATTTGATTCTTTGTAGAATGAAATGAAAAATACAAGTTAAAACAAAAATTATGTACACATACTTTTTTTATCTGATATCATTTTCAACTGAGATAAAAAGTAGTTCAATTTTAAATAAAAAAATAATTGTTGGGAAACTCATGACCAGAACAATTTGCACTAACTTTCACTAGTGAAGGTTATACTTTAAAATACTTCGATTTTATTGAATTCACCATAAACACTTATTTTCTCTACTTACAACTTAGCATTACAAAGCCTTTATATAGCTTGAAGGTAATCAAGATGAGAACTCTTTGGTTCTCTCAATCTTAATGATACAACTATATTATAAATCTAAATAAAAACAATATTTATAATATGATGGCAACAATTTCTCTCATAATGCTTACTAAAGATAGTGGCGATTACATCACATTAGTTTTAACAAATTCTATTTACTTTATAAAATTTGTTGTCGTCGTTGTTGTTTTTCATAAATGTAATGTTTAAAGATTTTATGGATCTTGTTGTTGTTGAGATTTAATGTTAAACAATTTTATTTATTTATTTGTTGTTGTTGTTGTTGATGGTGACAAGGAAGATTAAAAATTCATCAATAAATTTGATTCTTTGTAGATTAAAACGAAAAATACAAGTTAAAACAGAAATTTTGTAAACATGTTTTATTCTCGGATATTATTTATAACCGAGATAAAAAATAGTTCAATTTAAAAAAATCGAGATAAATAGAAACACACATGGTGTGTGAGAGACTCATGGGATGAGATAAGAAATTCTATAAAAAAATAATTGTTGGGAAACTCATGACTAGAATAATTTTCCCTTAGACGATGGAATTCAAAGGTGTTTGGTATGTTTGATTTAAAAGCTATTTGGGGATGAGAGGTATTAACTAAGGGGATGAGGAGTTAGCTTATTGTGATGAGAATCAAGTGGAGTCTATTAACTCTACCCGTAAGGAAGCGTCGAGTCATTTTTGGTTGAAATTGAGAATCAAGGAGAACATACTTATTCAAAAGTCTAGGCTTAAGTGGCTTAACGAATGGGATAATAATAGTTGATTCTTTCATTGTATTTTGAAAGAAATGAGGAGACGAAATTTTCTTGATTATATTAACACGGATGGTGGTTTGGTGGAATCAGTTAGTGGGGTTAAAAAGGAAGTGTATGATCATTTTGAAACTTTTTTTGGAACATCATAGATATTGTGCAAAAGGTCAAATTTTGCTTATAGAAATGGGCGTTTATGGGAGACATTACACACCTCAATTGTAGTTTTTACAACTTCTAATAAGGACCCATTGTTTTTCTTATCTTAGGCACAATTGGATTTGTAATTTTTTTTGCTATGGCGAGTTTTCTCTCGGCCACTTTTTTGTAAACAAGTGTAATACCCTTTGTACTCGTTATTAATTCATCACTTACTTACTAAAACCTTTTTTCCCTTCATTGGAATTTTATCAAAGAAAAAAATTGACAAAATTTTCATAATATATCTCTTATACATGTAACCGAAATAAAATTTCTTTTCAAACGGAGGTAAATGGAATTTTTTTTATAGTAGTATTGAACATTGTTGTCAAGATCGCGATCCAGATCGTGAAATCGCACGATTTTGCGATCTCAAATACCTCCACCGATCTGGATCGCAGGCAGGATCGTTTCTATATGAAAATCACGGCGAAATCAATTGTTTCCGAAATCTGAAGGAAGAATCCCGTAAATCTGGGCTTAGTTACCTGTTTTCTTCAATAGCTTGAATCCTAATTGTTAATCTTCTGAAAAATCGGTGCAAAGACTTGAGAAATTTTACTGCGGAGAAGAAGATGTAAACTACTCTATTTTCGTTTTCATAGTTGTTTCTTTTCTCTCTGGTTTTTATCTTCTACATTCTTGAATATTTTCTTATTTTAATATTGTTTATTATTTGATTTGACAATTTGAAATGACTGACATGACTAGACTGAGTTAATAACATATTAAATATAATAGTATAGTATTAATCAGACTGATTTATATTATTCAAGATATATTTATACTTAATAATAATAATATAATATATCTACTTCAATATAATATATATACTACAATATAATTGATGATTTTTTAAACAATAAAAAATATATAATACAATGAACTATAATACTATATAATAGTTTAGGACCACGCGTGCAGCATACTGTTATTAATATTTAATACTGTTATTAATATTTAATAGTACCACAATTATTTTTTAAATTAGTTCTTAATTTTATGGTTAAGATTTTAGATACGGCTGTTTTATTTATATTTAAAATAAAAACTTATGCATTATTAATATATATCTTATAAAATATTTTAAATACTATTTTTTTTATAATAAATCTGAGAGCAGAATCCTAACTAGCCGAAACATAAACCCTAAACCCTAAATGAGAGTAAATATATTACAGCACCTGAAACTGAAAATCATATGAATTTCAATTCAAAGGAAGTTATTTATATCTTGTTAACTATTTGATCTACTCCTATCGAATTGAGATATTGTGTTGATGTTTCAAAAACATTTAGCAACATCAAAGTTTTGATCCACATTATTTATTCATTCATAATTAGTAAAATCAATATAGAAAATGGATAACTAACAAACACACTTTTGACAACAAAAGGAATAACATTATCCAATATTCTGATAATATGTAAAACCATAATCACACACAATTTTTATTAATGAATTTAAATGACTAAACAATCACCAAACCTTAACAAACAACATAGCTTTGGATAATAAAACAACAAAACTCAATATAACAAAACCTAGCTACTCCCACCAAAAATAGCTTTAAGCTTTTTAACTTGAGCATGATCAAGCAAAGTAGTTTTCTCCACAAAAGCAGAATTCAAATTATTACCAAACAAAGCAAGATCAACAGCTTGTGAACCAGGGTTTGAGCTACTAAGTGTAAGAAAAGCAGTAGCTTTATTCCTTCCAGCATTAAACTGAAAATGCAACAAACCTTGTGGAATAACCAAAACTTCACCTTTAGAAAGTGTTGTAACAAAAACTTTATTATCAGAAGAAATAAAACCAGCAGTTATACGACCTTGAACCATAATCATTAACTCGGAAGCGCCGCGATGCGAATGCATGGGTAGAACGCCGCCGACGTCTAGGTCTAACCTTGCGGCGGATATACCAAGACCATTAACTGCTGGAAACTGATTAACAAAAGCTGGTGTGACAGAAAATTTGAAAAAGTTGGAAGTGTTTCCTTCATTGAAGTTTGAGAAAACGAAGTCTTTGATTGTTACTGATGATTTGCATGGGTAGCCTGAAGGAGTTTGTGGAGAAGATAAATCTGCTACACAGAAGTCTAGTACTGAAGCATTTGATGTGGAATGTGAGATAAGAGTTAAGAGAAAAAGAATGAAAATCATTGTGTTTTGATTAAATTTAATTGATATGTTGGTAATGGTATTTGTGAGTGAATGAAAATGTGGTGTTTGGAAGGAATTATATAGTAATGTTTGTATAATTAAGAATTATTATGGCAATGTTTGAGCCTAAAGATATGGTAATTAATTTAATTATAATACATGGAGTGACCCTATACCCTAGATGTAAATATGCATGTAAAGTTCCTTCAACGCAACGTTAACTTGAGTCAAATATTGATTTTGATAAGTCAAACTTGATCTTATGACTAATGAGGCATAACTTAGAGGACAAAACATACTAGGATGTATAGGTGTTTATATATAGTCCTCAAATTTGAAATAACAATTTAATTTAGTGAAATAAAGGTGGTCATTTAGTTCAATATTCTTTTGAATTTCACTCTATGAAGATTATATTCGTTTTTAAAAAATACTATTTTATTTTTATAGCAAAAAATACACTATAATTCGTTAATACGGTGAATACTAAAATATTATAATAATAAAATAATATTTCTTTTATAAATATTTATTTTTATTTTTTTATTAAGGAGTACCGTATGATTAATTAACTTTATTATTTTATTAATCAATATATCATATTTTTCTATTAATCGACTTTGTTTTAATACTACAAATTAGATTTATATTTGAGCGTTTATTGATTAACTTTATAACTTTATTAATTATTTTTTTTACATTTTATTAATCAATTTTATTTTATTATTAAAAACTATTTTTAATATCTGAAGTTTAAAAACCAACTTTATCATTTTATTAATCAATTTTTTATATTTTATTAACCAAATTTATTTTTTATTATAAAACATCATTATTCAAGCACTATGCATGGACAATGGTATTATTTATGCACACATTATTATTCGTATTCACATTACATTATTCACGTCTATGTTTATATACTGTTTCATTGTTTACTATATTATTTATCATATTTATAAATGATGAATTAAGTTGGGTAAGGTTACCTTTAGCATAAAATGCATTGAAAACAATAAATAATTATATTATTTTATAATTAATTAAATGAATAAAAATTAAATGATTACATGTGATTGATTTAAGATACACTATTTATTTTTATCTATTTGATTTAAGATACACTATTTATTTTTATCTATTTTTTTTATGGTAAAAAAGTTATCCTCTTTATAGATCATAGATTATACATATGATATAATGTAAGTGTGGTATAGGAATAAATTTGTTTTAGTTGCGAGACTAAACAAATTGATTAATTTAAGAGACTAAATGCAACATTATTTATTTTTATCAATAAATGCAACTGATACTGCATGTTTAGTTGTTACTCTTTAATTATTTGACAATTAGAGCCGTCTTATTATTAATGTGTTTTTATGCAGAAACTTTAATTAAATCATGATTCAACTATTATAAAAAAAAATATAGGGGCATTATTAATTGATAAAAGTTATTAAAAACTCACAAATTCATTCTAATAATATGGGTTTAATTCCAACACCTATTATTTCGGGTTTAATTCCAACACTTATGGGAAATAATAGAACTATGCATGTACTAGCATTAACCTAGTTTAATTATAAGATTATTTTGGAAGCATATGCTTAAACTTTTATTCGATTCTTTTCGTTGTATGTGTCAATCGGTCATGCTTATGTAGGGGTGATGCTAATCTTTTATGTATAGGTTCAATTTCAACATATTTTCTCGAAGGACGTTTAATAAAGACTTAAATAGTCTTTTATATCTTGTAAATTGATGTATTTTCTTCTTTTTAGAAATAATTCTTAATGATAGTTTTTTTATTTTAGTCTATAAAATTAAAATCTATAGGAAAATCCACCGATAACCTACGAATATATCTGCAGATGTTAAGTTTAAGGATTAAATAAAAAAAATATAAGAACGAAAAAAAAAACACACCAACTGAAAAAAAAATAAAAAATCAAAAGACTGTTTAGTTTTTCTTAGTGATAATAGAGAATATATAATAGAAAAAGCAGTGTATGTACATAGCTGTTTTAAGTTTTAACATTAAGCTAGCGTGTGGCCTAGATTAGGAGAGAACTACAATTTGCATGTCACACCTTCCTCAGTTGTATATACTAATCTATAATGGTGTTCCAAATGTCAATTCTCAAAATTAATGGATATGAACAATGATAATCCCACTAATTGATGTTTTTAAGTGAGAAAAGTTATATATTATGCATAACTTCGTGTATGTCTTATTCATGTCTCCAAACTATATTTAATTTTATTATTTTAAACATTTCAAATATATTTTATTTAATTTCTCCTAAACATTAAATTCTTTTTTTTTAATAGCAAGGGCTCTTTTGAAAGGTTTGACATTGTGCACAAATATATGTTAACAATTTAATATGTGTTATGTTTTTGCTCATATAGAATACACCAAGTCAGGAGTATTTAGTTTTAATTTTTAAATATATATAATCAAGTTCTTAGTGGATAGGATATACAAACGAATGAATTAAGACATAGTCGAGAACATCACCCACTTGTTATTTTGTTGGACATTACATGATTTCAAACTCTAATTTGGTGATTTGATTCTTAAGAAAGTGAAATTCAATTTTTATGTGTTTGTTCTTTACATGTGCAATTGGATTTTTGGTTAAGTTGATTGCTGATTTGTTGTCGATTTGTTGTTTATCTAAAGTTTGATCGGCTCTTCAATCTTGATCATCAAGTCATTCAATAATGATTGGAACTAATTGACTTCACATCTTGCAGCGGCAGAACCTGCAATATATTCAACCTCGCAACTGGATAAAGCAAATGTATGGATTGCTTTTGCACAAGTATCTCAATGAGTCTACCAGCTACCTGAATGTGATGAAATCTACTTGGTCTTGTAGCTCGATTTTTGTGATCTTTAATTACTATCGTATTTTTGTTACTTTCTGATTTCTTTTTTTTTTTCCTAATGAAGTTGTTTATGGAAGGGAAAATATATCTTAAACTCACACCGTTTTGCATATTGTTATTTAACAGATACCCACATGGTTTTGAGTTCTTCTTTAGCTTATTTCACATTTGGATTAGTGCAAAATTTATTCTTTTTTATATTGACGGAAGTTTCTTTGATATGTTTCTGGGTATGAGATGAATGTTGATTGATAGGGTGATGTTGATGTTTTTGTGTTTCTGTATCATCATAATTTTATGATGTTTTTCTTAGGTTTAGAAACCTAATTGTTTTTTTTTGTGCTCGCAAAGATCTTACGATCTTTTGCCTACGTATCTTTAAAAAAAGAATTGAGGGATCAGAGCATCGTAATTCCTCCTAAAAGAATAGAGTTAGAAGAAAGGGATTGATTTGTGTCTTAGTTAAAACACAACTCAACCTCGTATTCTTAAGATGTTGCAGCAAGACATCTTAGATTAGAGTCATGGATGCATATCTTGAAAGTTATATTTTTTGACAATCAAGATTTCAAGGTCAGTCTCCTTTTGTGATAAAAGAGCTTCAGATAACCATCCTCCATGAGTACTAAGAAGTCCTTATACACTAGTTTCCTACAATTATCAATTTGCAATGCATATCTAGTACCAACAATGCATTTTATCACAGTTGGCTTACCATCATTCCTTTTATGGCTACACGTCTCATTCCTTCTTTGATAATGTATTTGTCATCAAAAAGTTTGGAGTTTTTATTCTTAGTTGCGTCAATATCAATTAGCCAGACTTTTCTTCTAGTCGTATGGTTTCTACAGCCCATATCAAGATACCAGATTTGAGTGTTTCACATATCAGCATCAGTTACAGCCATAAACACAACTTGAAATGAGTCTGAACTAGACTTTTTCTTGAGAAATCTCGACCTCCTCCTCTTTACCATCTTTAAGCTTCCTTATTTTGCCAAACCAACATTCCTCTACATAGTGTGCCATCTTCCCACAGTTGTAACATTTAACCTTTTCTTTTATCAAATGTCTTCTTCTTGTTTTGTTGCTTGACAGACACTTCATCATTCTTGTTTGATGTTTCATGCCTGTTTTCACTACTATTGTGATCTTATGGAGCTCATGTGATTGAAAGATATATCAATCATGGTGGGTCATGGAAACTCTTCATTACACTTACCTTGTCATGATGGCAAGAATCGGGACAAATGAGTAAATCAAATGAAGTTCATTTTTGGTGCACAAGATGTTAGTGACATGGTGGAAGCATGACATGAAGCTCTACCTAAGGATGCAACTGCAACACCAAACAAATCTTACAAGGAAGATAAGAAAAGAGATTGCAATGATTTAATTCTCATTCTTCAAAGTGTTGACTCCAATGTGTTTGAGAAAATTGTTTGTGAAACTAGTTCCAAAGTAACATGATACAAGCTTGAAATATAATTTGGTGGTGATTCTTAAGTAAAGAAAGTCAAGCTACAAGAGTTGAAAAGGAAACTCAAAATGTTGTAAATGAAAAATGATAAAAAGATAAATGACTATATATCAAGATTCAGAAATATATATTATTTTATTAAGTTCGTCAATAAATGTTATGGATGTAGAAGAAAATAACATTTTCTTGGTTATAAAATTGGATCTTGGTAGGCCTACGACCAACGCTTATGCTTTATTTTCTTGACTTGAAGAGCTTATTCTTTATCATAATTAATTGCAGTTTAATTATTTGTGACATTCTTCTTGTGTCGAAGTGTTCTTGGTGCTTTCTTTGGAGAATGTTAAGCTTGTTGGTGGATATTTTCTGATGGCGGAGCAATAACATATCATCTTATTGTTTGGGAAATTGTTTATTGCTTAACTTTTTTTCTTCTCGTGTTGCATGATTGTTTAACTGGTTTAATCTGTTTGTTTTCAGGTATTTCTATTTTGTGATTTTTCTGTTGTTACTCATTATTGTTTTTTATGTATCAGTTTGTATACCTTATGGATGTTGATGTTGTCGTTCTTTGTACTCTGGTGAGCCTTTTGTTTCCTTTATTATTCACATTATCATTTATAATTTATTCTTCTCTTTGACTAACTTAAGACTCACTGTAAAGAGTAAAGACACCCATAACCATTATTGTCATGATCGCGATCTAGATCATGGAATCGCACAATTTTGTAATCTCAATAACCTCCATTGATCTGGATCGCAAGCAAGATCATGTCTAGGAGTAAATCACAACGAAATCAATTGTTTTCGAAATCTGAAGGCAGAATCTTGTAAATCTGGGCTTAGTTACTCGGGTCAAGTGTTACACATTTACTATCCATGTGTTTTTAAATACTTAAATATATGTTTTTCAATAGCTTTAAATCCTAATTGTTAATCTTCTATAAAATTGGCACATAGACTTCAATCTTCTCAAGTTTTGTTGTCGGAGAAGAAGATGTAAGTTGCTATGTTTTCATTTTCATACTTGTTTCTTATTTCTCTGGTTTTTATCTAACACACTCTTAAGTTACATTTATTTCTTTATTTTAGTGTTGTTTATTATTTGGTTTGGCAATTTGGAATGACCAACGTGACTTGACTAAATTAGTAAAATATTACTCCAATATAATATAGCATGAGTTAGACTGTTTTAGATTGTTCAAGATATATTTATACTTAATAATAATAGTATAATACATCTACTTATATATATATATATATATATATATATATATATATATATATATATATATATATATATATATATATATATATATATATATAATTTAGTTGATGAATTCTTAAACAATGGAATATATATAATACAATGAACTATAATACAATATAGGATTAAATATGTAAAAGATCCCTACAAATATCACAACTTTCAGATTTAGTTCCTCCAAAATATTTCTTCAAACAATGGTGCTCTGAAAGTTTTTCGTCCCTAACTTTAGTATTTCCCGTTAGTTTCCACTAACGGTGGATGATGTGGCACGCCATGCGGATTTTTTTTATGTCGTGGTAGACACGTGGCAATGCCAAATGGCAAAAAATGCCACATGTCAATTGTTTCCATTTTAAATTTTTTTACATTAATAATATATCTAAAGCCAGAAATGATAGCTAATTTGTAGCTAATTCGTAGCTAATCTCTAGATAATTTAAACACACAATTTTATTAATAATAATATGTAGCTAATTTCTAGATGATTCAATATTAGAAAATTTAATTGTTTACCTACATTTATGATTGGGAAGGCTTTTATTATTAATATCATATCAAAATCACTAACAGTAAACATTCAAAAGAAACTAAAAGCTATTTCAATATAAATACGACTTATTTGTTCCAGAAGTACATAGAAATAGTATAATGATGTCTTCTTTATCATTCAGTTGATTAAATGAAAGGTATTCTACTCCCAGGATCATATGAAATATACAGATGGTGCATAGTGTACAAAATCAATAACCCCCATGAACTTACAATTTATCACAAATTTACAATCATCTACTGAGGATTAACGTCCTGAATCTGGATATAAACTAGTACTCATGAACCTTTCCCTTACCATTGCTTCAACATGCAATCAGAAATTGATGGCCATCTTCTCGAATCTAAAATTATCACTTTAATTCAGCTTTCTCTAACTTTCACTACTACAAAACGCGTAAATAACAACGCCGCGTTCACCACGATTCATCCTTACACCATTGTTACATCTCTAAACTAAGGCACTATTGTATTATATTTTATTTTTGATTAAAAATTATTTGTATATAACAATGGTTGATAAGGCAACTGTGGTGATACCATCAAGCTTTCATGAGTTCAAACTTCAACGCCATCATATATATATATATATATATATATATATATATATATATATATATATATATATATATATATATATATATATATATATATATATATATATATATATATATATATATAATTCCTTTTATGTCAAGGCGCTCCTTTTGTTTTTATTTACTTTAAAATAAAAAACTTAAAGGTTATGACTACAGTTGATTTTTCCACCGTTGTGATATATTTTGTTCTTTTTAATTTTTAATTATAAATATAACTCTGGTGCTTCATTATGAAATTGCATTATGAAAGTAATATATCATAACAGTTGATGGTATACACTGTGGTAGTAGCTTTATAATATTTCATGTATCATAACAGTTGTTGGTGTAGATCGTCGTTGTAGCTTTACAATATTGTATAATCCTAGCTAGTTTACCTTCAGTATCCTTTTTTCCATTGAAGATAGAAACTATACGAAACGATACACGATTTCAACCCTAAACCATAACGTTTAATACTATGAAACAATACACGATTTCAACTAAAGCTTGCATCATCAATATCCATTATTCACCGTGTTGATGTCATTTTTGTCATCATCGTCATGATCGTTACGGAAGGAAGAGTACACCAAACAAGTTATCATCATCGAGAATGAAGATAACAACAACATTGTCGTTGTCATAAGAAGATAACAACAACAACAACACCAACACCAACATTATTAACTTAGTCATCATGTTTAGGGTACGTAAACTAGTATCCTCATGCATCTATAGTAAACTCATTTGCCATTGTCGTGGTTGTTGTTATGTTCTTGTTGTTCATGTTATTGTTGTTTATGTTGTTGTTATTGTTGTTGTTTATGTTGTTGTTGGTGTTGTTTATGTTATTGTTGTTCATGTTATTGTTGTTTTTTAACATAGATGTTGACCTTGTCGAGTTCTACATCAGGAAGCAACGAAGATACTCAAATGATTAAGTGTTCTGCGAATACAACTCAAATGATTGATACTCAATTGAAAAAATCACAGAGAGGTGTCATAATGATGCCCTAATTCACATCAGTCTGTAACTCATCAGTTGTAAAAATTTCGATCGAGTTTGATTCGTTCTACAAAGTAGTGTATTGTCCATATTAATCTACTTTTAAGAGTTATGTTGCATTCCTTGCATGTAGCAAAGTGAGTATACTGATAGATGACTGGAAAGAAATGAATGATAATGTCAAAGGTAGCATATAGACAGATGTTACGGTATTACATACTTAATTTTCATATATTTGATATCACTACCTATAGTTTCTAATTCATAATATATATATATATATATATATATATATATATATATATATATATATATATATATATATATATATTGATTTAAATGTTGTTTAATTTTGAGATTACCGATAACTCAAAATTGAAAAAAAGTGGACATCTTATGTCGGTGTTTGTTAGAGGGGATTTAAGTCATAGTTCATGGCTGACTACATTACGAGGCCTAAGAGTGGTCTTGAACATCCATAGATTCGATATATTTTCATATCGAAGAAGGTGCATCACATGTTTGCAAAGAAATGTCATTCGGAAGAATTCAAGGTTCATACTAGTATTATGTAACCGATAATGTTATGCTAATGAGTTATAGATACTAATCATACACATTTGTTACTTTGTTAATAACAGGAAAAAAGCAAAGTAGGAATTCAAAACAAGGTGAAAACATGTACCCCCATAGATTGTCTTGTGAGGGTTACATGAAACTTGAGAAGAGAATCATGCTTGAAAAACAACAACAAATTGGAGATGGTGACATCCCATCTCCACCGTCAAGATAATCTACATAACAACGCCATCGCCTGCGTCATTATATGTCATCCCCAACCGTTAAATGGGTTTTTTTGTAGTACTGATTGTTCATAGATTGAAAATCAAACTCATTAAGAAGAGAATTTTAAGTGAAGATGTAGTATAGACTAATGTGGAATATAGTAAAAGAAAAAAATCTGAATCTTTAGGTTTTGCAAATATTATCAAGAGGGGGATAACTTCTCAATCAACTATCAATAATGCTTTTAAGAAAAAAAAGAAGGAGGACATTGTCTTACAAGTTGTAACTTATTTTTACAACAATTTTATCTCCTTTAACATTGTAAGAGATGAAGAATTTATAAACATGTGTAAAATGATTGCCTAATACGGTAAAGGATACAAGCCATCATATTACCATGACATTCGAGTTAAGAATTTAAATAAAAAAATTGAGTCTATAAATAGCATATTGGTGGAGTATAAAGTTGTGTGGAAAAAGTTTAGATGTACAATAATGATATATGGATGGACTGACCAAAAAAGGAGGACTATCATAAACTTTTTAGTCAATAGTCCTATGGGTACTTTCATTTTAAAATCAATTGATGCAACTGGAATTTCAAAGACAACTGCTAAGGTTTTCAAAATGATAGATGATATTATTGAGGATGTGGGTGAAGAAAATGTTGTCCAAATTGTAACAGACAGTGCTACAAACTACAAGTTGGCTAGAAAAATGTTGATGGATAAAAGGAATAAGTTTTATTGGACACCTTGTGCAGCTCATTGCATTGATCTAATGTTAGAGGATTTTGATAGCAAGATACCTATGCATAAGGAGATTATTGCTTCGAGTAAAACGATTACAACATACATTTATGCTAGAATTGGTCTTATAACTTTGTTCACTACTATGAAAAACCCATTTAACAACAGTTGGAAAAGATATATAATGAGCTTGCGCATGCGTTGTTATGCAGAGTGTTGTTGTATATATTGTACTTACAATGAGGGTCTGAAAATCGTATAATCCATGACGCGCGCCACATATCTCAACGGTTATGCTTACGAACCGTTGTGATATATACTCTTAGATACTGGGTTCGAAACCCATCAGCAGCAAATTTAGCCTCGGTTAGAATAGATAACTGGTTAGAATCTGGTTCTCATCATCATTTATTATCGTAATTTTAAACTAAAGTTTTTTACGATTATCAATGAGGAGGAGGTGGACTATTCGATCAACTTTTCTTATGGAAATTTAACTATAAACGAATTAAGAGATGTATCAGAGGTGCTTGATCATTATACCATAATAAATGTAAACAACGTGAGATGAATGACGATAATCATGTCAATCCAAAAACAATAATGGTTTGTTTAAATTAGTTTTCAAATATAACTTAATTTACAGATTATAAGTATCTACCTCAATTTAAATGAATGTATTTTAAGTGAGGCATATTAGTGAAACAAACAATCTATATAGAATATAATAAACTCAAATAACATCATACACCAAAACCAGATTCTATTATTTATCATACACCAGAACCAGATACTATAATTTATCACAGACTATATTAAATTGTTACAAGAGAACATACCTCTTAACTACAATGCTTTCATACTTCTTATACTTTTTTTTATTGTTTCTAAAACTAGGTAAGATTTGCTGCCACAATTGTTTCTTCATTTACTACACATAGCTGCACAAACGAGAAGACGAATCCGAAAAAATGAGAATAATCAACAAAAATAACATGCAACAAACGAGAAAATGAGAACTATCTAACAAAAAGATTGAAGTTGAATAATACCTTATTTTCACACACACACACACACACACAGATATATATATATATATATATATATATATATATATATATATATATATATATATATATATGTGTGTGTGTGTGTGTGTGTGTGTGTGTGTACCTCAACAACTCATACTATAAGCTTGTTACCACCATCATCATCCACCATGTGAAACAAAACCCTAATAAATGGGAATCAATGAAGAAAAATTGTTAGTATTCAAAATAAAATAAAACAAGCATAAGTTGAAACAAAACCCTTGAAGAATACCTTATTTTCCATAAATAATATGTACATTACGCTTGCTACCGCCAGCACCGTCACCATGTTCATTTAGTTTTAGACTCTACAAGAAGGCATACAAGATGAAAAAGCCTAAATAAAAAGCTTCATACTTCTTATATTCCTTTTTACAGATTTTAAAAAAAGACGAAGCCTTGTCGCTAAAAATGTAGAGGAAAAAGGAGTTATATGGTTTCGCTGTGAAGGAAACGACGCTATTGTCAATAAGGGAAAGTTAATTCCCATATATAGGTAAATATTTAACAACGGTTTTCTAAAAGAACCATAATGATGAGTATATAATATAAAATAGACCCAAATTATAAGTATTTATTAATAATAAATATATCACACCGATTAACAAGGAAAACCATAGTGATAACTCTCTTAACAAAATTAAAAAGAGAAACATAAACATCAACAATGTTATTCAAACCCTAATTACTATTACATTTCATACAAAGTAAACATTAAAAATAAATGAGACTAAAACACATAACATCTTGGTATTTACATAAAATCTCTATGATTTCAGTTTATTCTTCCAATTAATGTTCTTCTTCTTCTTTGAATCCTCATACATAATCTTCAAATAACACACAGCTTCCAACTTTGACTTCATAGTGCTCTTATCTTCATTTCCATCTCTTTATCCCATGTCTTCATCCCATATGAACAAGTTACATGTTTCATCACTCCTCCAAAATGGACATCTCCAAAAAATCCTTCCTTTATTTTGTCCCTTCTTGCATTGGTATGAAACCATACGACCATCACAACCACATAAAGTTACAGATCGAGATTTTACTGCGGTAGAAGACATAAAGATGCCTTTGGATAATTTTGTCTTCAAATGAGACATTTTTAAACCTCAAAGTAGAACAAACGATATAATGGGAAATATGTTACACTAGATGGAAGAAGATGAATACCTTAATTTATGAAGCACGATATTCTAAATATTCTAAATATTATAAATAAATCACAACGTAAGGTTTATAATTGTAACCATAGTGATGTCCCTTTTATTGGTGATTTTAAAATAAATAAAAAAGAAAAGGTGCACCTTAACGTTAAAGGGGTAAAATATATTAATGCGCTGAGGTTCAAACTGATGAAAGTTTAATTGTATCACAATGGTTAATTCGGAAACCGTTGTTATATACAAATAATTTTATTCAAAAAAAAGGTAGCGCCTTAGTTAAGATATGTCACCATGGTCTAGGGAAAAATCATGGTGACCATGGTGTCGTTAATTACGTGTTTTGTAGTTGTGGTTGCATCATTACACTTAAGGAGGTGCGTTGATAATACTTGGCATCACTCGCTTTGCAACATCATATTTGTGTTTGGGTTGCTTGAATGATAGGACAAGAGGATTGTATAAGATGCTCACTTCCAAGAAATGGAAGGATATTCAATTTTCCAAGACAAAAGAAGGAAAATTTGTTGAAAATATAGTCACAAACAAGTACTTTTGGAAGAATTTGATTTTTTTCCTTAAGGTTTTTCCATTACTTAAAGTCTTGTGTATGGTGGATTCTGATGAGAAGGCAGCCATGTGCTATATCTATGAAGCAAAAGATCGGGCAAAAGAGGGAATACAAACTAGCTAGTTGTAATACCCTAATTTTTGCCCATAATATTCCCCATATTTCATTTTCATCATCGCATTCAAACAAGATCTCACATTGGTTCCTTTATCCCTCTCATCTTTAGGTTTATGCCCCACATGGATTGCCAAGCATCTGTGTGTTTCTTATTTGCTTTTATAATTGTTTATGTTTACTAACCCTTAATAAAAATCCAAAAATATTTTGTTTTTCCCTTTACTAACTTTTCAGAGAGAAGTCTGGATTGAAACAGTTTTGCGGCTCGAGTGTAATTCGTTTGAATAAAGTCAAGATTGATATGCAAATAATTCAAATTCATCTGATCAAAGGTTTCCAATGAATTTATTGATTATTACTTAAGGGATCCCTAGGCTCGTCTGTTTATTTCCAAGCCTTCTTTTACAAGCAAAAGAATCGAGCTAAAGCCAGAGTTGTGCAACAAAAAGGCTATTTTCACAATATTTACACTTGGTAATCGATTACCACGTATGGTGTAATCAGTTACGACTGCGAAATTTGGCCAAAAATAGCAATTTTCAAGTTCTACAACATTTGGAACCAAATGCATTTGGTGACATCATAAGAATATTCTAGATAACTTTCATTTTATCCCCTACATCATCATAGTTAAATTCCATCATACACCATCATTTAATCACACGTGTGCGCCACCTGATCTTAATTTTGCCTCTAAGTTTGAATTCCAAGCCAAAATTTGATTCCAAACCAAATTCCAAACCACCACTCAATAACAAGCCAAAACTCTATAAATAAAGCCTTCATTTCACAAGCTTTTGATAGCCAAATTCACCTTGCTAAAATTTCTCTCAGTTCTCTCCCAAACCCACACTAAATATCTTCTTCCATTTTTAAAAGTAAGTAAGCTTCACATTGAAGTTTACTAATCTTTGAGCTACTCTAATTACTTCATTATTCATCAATGTATATCAAGGCTTTAGATTGTGGTTCTTGAAGTTTATTTGAAGCAATTTCAGATTTGAAGTGGTAAATTCTTAAATACACCATTGCTGAACTCATTTTTGCATCTTCTACAATGTGATCTCTTATTGATTATTGTTGATTGACCTATTAATCTTGCAATTGTGTTTTTATTTTTCATTTGTTGTTGATTTTTTTGGAATTTTCGTGCTCAATTGCATCCTTGATCATGAGGTGTTTGAAGAAATGATTGATCAAGGATTTTGCATTTTTCAAACTGATTTTCTATTGTTACAACACTGATAATCGTTTACACTCACAGTGGTAATCGATTACCATTTGTTTTTGCGTCCATGAACTACATTTTTGTAGTGTGTAATCGATTACCAGTTGTTTTTGAGTTCATGAACTACATTTTTGTAGTGTGTAATCGATTACCAGTTGTTTTTGAGTTCATGAACTACATTTTTATAGTGTGTAATTGATTACCATGCTGAAGGTAATCGATTACAGACAGCTAAAATGTTGATTTTGGCCTTTTTTTTACTGTATGGTCCTTTTGACCCCTTTCTTCTTGTTTTTGCCTTAGATTTCTATTTTAAGACCAGTTTCTCTTCAATTTCAATAGACTTTGGATGTTGATGAAGTTAGTTAAACATTCTTTAGTTCAAATCTATCTTTAAAATGGATTGCTCAATTCATTTTAGGTGCTTTGAATTAATGATATGTTTTGTACTTTAATCCATCAATTAAAAGTGGTTGAACTTGAAGATTAAAATTTTTTGAAGTGAAATTCAACTTGGGATTTCTATTCATCTATTTATCTTTTTTTTTATTTCGATCAATGAAAATATTACATCATGAAACTTGTTGAGTTCTTGATGAAGATGAAATCGTTACCTACTTTCTTTTTGTGAGGTATTGGTTTTGGAGAATGATCTACTTATCATTTCTCTAGCATGCATTAGCACAAAGATCATATTGACTGACCTTATATGGTATTGACTTTTACATAAGTTCTATCGTGATTGCTTAACATAATGCTACATTTACCCCGAAAATCGTAAAACCAAGTCATTTTTGTATATGATATTGTCAGTCTCCTACTCACTATGACATGGTTTGAAATAGATTGGTCATTTTGTTACCCGTGGGAGAAGTGACATACTCGTCAATTTTATCCGAGTTTGGAGTTGTTTCCCATAGTAATGTATAAGACCATGTTTTCATTCTCCTAGGCGACTAGTCAAATGTTCTCCAAAAAATTACACAAAAAACTTATTCTTCATTGGGATACTTTTACTATTATGTATATATTATACTACTATTATGTAAATATTATAATAACCATATTATTTTGCTAATTTTTACTTTGTGCTTTTAATTATTGATTTTAATTTTTGTCCTTTATTTTTATGTTTTTACTTTAGCATTCCATATCATTATATATTGTCTTTTTGCTTGTGTTTTTCTTTTGTCCACTTGGACCATACTTTGTTTAAAACATTAATAAAGGAAAAACTCTAAAAAACTTGGTTCTCTTAACTTTGGATTGTGATTATCTAGGACTTCTTGGACCTAGATTTTGGACTTCATTGGTTATCCTTGTAATTTGGACTTAAAACTAGGACCATTTCCCTATGATTGGATTATTGGAGTTGAGACCTTTAATTTCTTGGGGTTTATTCGTTGAAGATTTAACTTGCTTATGTCTTATGCTCAAAGTGGATGGAATTCTTGATTGTTATACTTATGTTATGTGTAACACCCCGTTTTCCTTTTTAATTATTATTTGTGAATAATTGTGTATTTGTTGTGCATTCGTTGTGTTTGATGTACCCGTGATGAGGGGTAGTGACCTTAAGTAGTGAATATTGATTGAGGGTGGTAGAGGTGTATGTCTAATAATGTAGAAATTGATGGTGTGGAGAGTAAAGACTAACTCAATTACTTTAATTTAAAATTTGTTAAGCATAATATAGAATAAATAATTAGAGTTATGGTGGAAATTATTATTGTTGGAATTATTTCATGAGTGGAAGTGATAATACTAATATAATGAAAATAAAATAAATAGAATAAGTTGGAATATTAGAAGTGTGGAGGGTGGAAAGATAATGTGATAAATTTGTAGGAATAAGTAAGGATAAAAGAGGTGAATCATATTTAGGGTTATGTAAAAAGTGAGGAATGAAGGTTATTCTCATTGTACGTAAAAGTGAAAGAAAGTTGAAGGAAAAAAGGGAGAATCGAGCAGAAGAGAAAAGGGAGAAAAAGGTGAAGAGCTAGGGCAAGAGGAAGGAAATGGGAGAATCCATTGAAGATAAAGAATGCTCATTACTATAAGGTAAGGGTGAGATTTCTTTAATCACTCAAGGGTTAGATGATGTAGGTATGTGGGTAGAAATCATTAGGTTGATGCCATGAATTGTTGTTTGTGGGTTAATTGGGGTTGTTAGGAAGAATCTATATCTAAATGTTTGGAATTGACTAAATTGTTGTGTTTGAATTATTGTGGATAATGTATGTGTGATATATAGGGGTTTTAATGACTTAAAAGGAGATTATTGGGGTTAAAAATATAGTTTAAGTGTGTAGAATCGTAGTGGGAGAAGTGTTGTCATTGTAGAAATTTTTGGTTAGTTCAGGGCTCGCTTAACGAGGCCCCCCTGGCAGCTTGATTTTGAAAACTTTGAAAATTCATAACTTTTGACTCGTAAGTCTGTTTGGGTCGCCGTTCAAATCATTAGAAAGCTGACTTCATGTACTTTATGTTAAAATTACTTCCAATGATAGATTTACAACTATTCGACGCATCATATACGTTTTCTGTGTAGGTTCCTATATGTTGAATTGTGAAATATGGGAGTTAGTCATAGGAATGTGTGTTGTGGTTGTTGCTTATGATGTTGCTTGATGTTGTTGTTGAGTTGTTGTGTCATAAAATGTGAATGCATTAGCTATTTCTTATGTGGTAGTGTGATGATGTCGTTGATTTGTTATGGCATTCTATGTCGGAGGCATGTATTGGTGAGTAATATGCATGTTTTGTTGATGTTTGATGTGATAATGTGCAATGCCTGATAAAATGGTGCAAATATGTGTTGATGTTGTAATTGCATAGTGATGTATGTTTTGATAAATACATGTTGAGTGTTGACTGGTATCAATATGGTGATGAAATGCTATATGTGTTCATTTAGTTGTTGTTGCATGATGTCATTGATGGTGCATTAGCATGTGCATAAGTTGTGGGATGGTGAGCCCGGATGGGGTTTTATCATCTATCTGAATTCCTTGATGGGATTGTTATTGTTTGCATTATTGGGTGCAATCAAATTTGTTGGTGCGGTCGTGAAATAAGGATCATACATGACCATGAAACTGGGGTCGTAGGTGTGATCATGAAATAGGGGTCAGACTAGGAATCATTATTGGTACCACATGCATTAAGTCTAGTTAGGTCTCATTTGTATTCTCTTGTTGGTTGTGTTGTGTGATGTCTTGTATGATTATCGATGATTATCGGTATATAAGTTAAGGTGTGTGATTCTTGTTGGATGTTAAGACATGGTGACAATCTTGATGATGTATGCCTTGTATTTATATCATCTTCTCTTTTGTTTATTTAAGAATCTCACCCCTTCTATTTGAATGTTGTCTCTACGTGGGTAACGTGTAGGAAATATGGAGTAGTGCAGAAGTTACAGTAGTAAAGACTATATGCTTCACTTTAGTTTGGAGTCTGCTCTAATATGTAACATTGGGAGTCGGGAACGTTTATGCATATTTTTATTTGTAAAAGAATCCTTAGTTCTTTATCATGTGAAAACTAGTTTGATTAAGTGAAACAATTATATTTTGTTGTCCAAAATTAATAATTTCCGTTGTGTAATAAAGTTTTATTTTTGAATTAAAGTTGCAATAATAATTATTATATGTTACGTGTCTTATTTATGAGCAAATTCATGTTGAAAGTAATACCCTTTTATTCCAAGTTGTTTCATTTTACTCTGATTTTTCAATTAAATTATTTGTGGGAATTTTGGGTGTTACACTATGGAGCTTGTATTGAGTGGTTAGATATTTCTTATCCCTAGCTTTTATTTTATGCTTTAGGATAGTCCATTTATCTCCACCCCTTTCTTAAATTTTCAAAATGTTTTCCCTATTTCAAAATCTTCTTATTTTTAATCTTTGACCTCTTTCATAAATAAAAATCTTGACTTTATCAAGTTGTTTTACCTTCTATTTTCCTTTCTTAATAAGTGCTAAAGAACTTTAAGCACATTTGCATCAATTCAAAGAAGACATGGAAATAAACACATAAACCTTATAGTTTCTTGAGCAATAAGTAACCGAAATTTTGGGAATATGATCAACCAGGATTGGATAATACTTGAAAATCAAGGTTGGCCAAACTTTGACTTTGTTCAGAAGAATTACACTCAAGCTGGGGATTTAATGCTTGATGTTCTTGATCCTGACCTCTTCCTGAAAAAGTTAGTAAGGGGAAAACAAACATATTATTGAATTTTAATTAAAGGTTAGTAAACATAAACAAACATAAAAGAAAATAATAAATAAATAGATGCTCGGGGATCCCTGTAAGGCATAAACCCAAAGATGAGAGGGATAGAGGAACCAATGCATGATATTATTTGTATGCAAAAATGCAAATAACGTGTGGAATCTTAGGGGTAAAAATTAGGGTATTACAACTGGTCATTGGGTGAGGGAATCGTTAAAGTTCCCTACTTTTAAACCATTTTGAAACTCTTGTACAAACATTTCTTAGTTTGTATGGATGACTCTTAAGGTGGCTTTATTGAAATGGGAGAGGTATTCCCTCGGTGACTCTAAGGGACCTTGTCAAATGCTAAACAAACTAGTGGTGGAAATCTTTATATGTCGACTGGATGCAATCTGGTGCACGATTTTCTTCACTGGCTACTGGTAGTTAGCGATAGAAGCTCAGAGTAAGCGTATATACCATCGTAAGGAAGAATCTTTTAGTGAAAAACTAGAGCTCATACTTCGGTGAACCAAGAGCTCCTATGTTGGTCATCTGTGCGATGATAAAAGCGATGTTCTCATAAGGGTCAATACGCCCATCAGATTTCTCCAAGGAGGGAGGTTTAAAACCTTTAGGTCTAGCTGCTTCCCATATCTCATTTGAAAGTGACTAGGTGTTCAACATTTCCATTTCTTCTACGCAGGTGGTTTCCTATTGGTCTTGTTGGATTTTTATGACATTGTTCTCAAGACTTTAATTCTGATGGTGGAGTTCATGCAATACGACACTCATCTCCGCTATGGTGTTAAGATCTGTGTTACCTCTAGCATCATCATATGTGGGGGATCGTCCTCTCCTAGCAACCAATAATAGGAACAATTAGGGTTAGGAGTGGATATTTGGTGAGTATTAATATGGGACTGATAAATGAAGGTGTGGCATAAGTTAGTTTTATTGGGGCCCACGGTGGGTACCACAATACTTGTCAAAAAGTATAGATATGCATGCATGACATGTAACACCCAAAAATCTAAATTAATTATTTAATCAGTTATTTAATTAATTTAGCGTGATTTTGGGAGTTTAAGTGATGGTTGATGATTATGACGCATGATAATATAAGAATCTGATATGGGGAGGTGTTGAAATAAGAATAAAATTCGAGGATAAATCCTAAGTTATTGTTTTATTAAAATTATTTAGATTTAATAGAGGATTAATCTAAATAAGTAAATAAATAATAATATTAGATATTTTTAAGGATAAAGTGGTAAATATGGATTGAGTTAGCGAGGATAAAAACAAAATTGTGTAAAGAGGCCCAATGAGGGTAAGAGAGGAATATATGAAATCATATTTTTGGGAGAATTCTGGAAATCGATCGTATTTTTGGGAAAATTGCTCTAAGGAACGAAGGCAGAAAGACGAGGACTCAGAGGTTTCTTGAAGACCTCGGGGAGATGGAATTCAGTTTGACATCTAAGGTATGGGGAGTATTACCTTTTATTATAATTGATATAAGGTTTTGGATTGTATGTGAATGGTTTAGGGTTCGAGGGTTTATGGGAATCTTATAATGATTTGATGAATTCAGTATTATGTATAGTGTTGATGTTTATTGAATTGTTGATGTGTAATTGTTGTTATTAGATTAAGTTTAATTGATGGATAAAAATAATGTATATGAGTTTGATTTGGATGAAAGTTTCAGAGGAGGAATTGAGAATTATAATCGTAAAGGGGTTTGTAATCATTATTATTATAGCAGACTTATAGGAATTTATATCAGTAGGTGTTGTGAATTATGACGAATGAAGGTTAGTAGAAGAATTTGATGAACATGAGTGATGTAAACAGGAGAGTGGATGTGTAATTGATGGTGAATAAATAAGAATAAGTAAATTAGAGAGTATTTGTGTTTTGGAATTGTAGCATAACCAACTGGTATAGTAGAGATGACTGAATTGGTGAACGTCGATGCGAATGGTGTGACGGTCGTAAGACCGTGTATGACAGGCGTTACACCCGATGTGACGGTCGTAAGACCCCTGTGATGGCCATCACAAATGAAAGGGGACGAGAGTCATGGTCCTGGGGGCGACGATCGTAACACATATGTATCTTTCTTTTTCCTTGTTTTCTGATGGCTTTGCATAATGTCTGTGTATTTTGTTTTCCTTAATTTTCTGGAAGTCTGTTCTTGTTAATTGAAGGATATTTGGAGGAACAACGGTATGAATTATATTATGTCTAATTGTGAAATAAGTGTTATATGTCAGAATATGGTGATGTATGAAGTATGATTATGTGTGGTTGTGTATGTTAGTATGTGATATAAGTGGTCCTTAATTTTCTAACCGTGAGTCGGTTTTACATACCGTTTGAAGCAATGCAGAGATACCGAAATGATCTAATTTTTGATAAAATAGTAGTAAGCGTAAGATATGGTTATATGGTGATTGTGACGTAGTTGGAGTAACAAGATTAAGTGCCGAATTAGTCGTGCGTATGTTTTATTATACAAATTGTTAGAATGATGTTTCGAAGGAAATGGCCCGGTACTTGTTATGATGAGTGATGATGTCTTGTCTATGATGTGTGTATATATGAAGTATGTGAAGGAAGTACGATGATTATAATGATTAGGATGTTTATGACAATTATGATGATTAGGATGTTTATGACACCTATGATGATTAATATGCCTATGAGATAGATGATGATATTTTGGCGAATGATGATGTGTTTTGACTAGTTGTGGTCGTATTTATGTATTGTTACGAATCATGCATTCATAGAATTGTTTAGGACGAATAGTTCAATGACGTTTTGCAGGATGATGATCCAGTGAAGAATTGTAGGACTATAATGTTCAGTGATGTCCTTAATCCCATTGTGCAGATTAAGTGCAATTTGTGATGTGCTCTGGTTCAAAGCGGAGACCAGTCCTATTGGTGGGGATCTTTGGAGATAAAGATGACTAAGTCATCAGTGATGTTTCGGTACCGCATGCATGAGTCTATATCGTGTTGCATTTGCATTATTGGTGGCATTTTAAGATGTTTGCGTAGGTGAATTATGTGATTATTCTTTAGAGCACGATGTTGTATATGATGAACTTGAAGTCATGGTTGTTTTGAGTTGTGAAGAATATGATTGTTATGTTGTGGTGATTAAACTATTATACATATGATATCTATTTCTCATATCTCATATAATGAATTGTGATTACTCACCCTGCCTATTTGAATGTTACCTCTACTTGGGTAACATACAGATATCCGAGATGGGTTCGCGGTGCATGAAGTCTTAGCTGGAAGTTGTTTAGCTTAATTCTAGAGTGTAAGGTGTCTTACTCTGGTAGATGTAACATCCGGGGGATAATCGCTTAAGTGATTTATTTTGTTGTTTATGAGTTATTATATATACATCGGGGGGATAGACGCTTAAGTGATTTATTTTGTTGTTTGAGTTATTATATGTGTAGTTGAGTTAATGATGTTTTGTTGACAATGACCAAAAGGTCTTGATAGTTTGACGTTTTGATTAAAATAAAAGAAGATGTTTTGAATTAAGAATTCCGCTACAAAATTTGAATTACTTGTTGATATAGTTAAAGAAGTGAGTATTTTAAATATTTTGTAAACCCGTGTTACGGGGCAGTTTGTTTTAACTGATATTTAATGAAGAAATGTGACACCTTATGTGAAGTACTATGATTTTTTTAAGTATTTTATTACGATTATTTTGTTGGGTAAGTTGGGTGTTACATGGAACCCCTATGTTAGTAAGGGTGGCCAGAGGTCTTAAAGATTTTTGATGGTTTAGGTCTTGTTTACAGTGGTAAGAAACCCTATTTGATGGTGTTTTGAATATGGAGAAAGAAAGGTCAAGTGAAGTGAGAAGTTCCTTATTCTTATTGTATTTCATGTCTATTTTTACTTTTTCCTCCTCATTATATGGATGAAGTATTTATATAAACCAATTGGCCTGCATTTAGGGTTTCTAGAGAATGACAACCGCCCATTTAGTCAAGGTAGTGGACGATTGAATCCTTATTTATTGGAAGACATGATTTAGTCTTTTGACTCTAGAATCTCTCTGGTCAAGATGTGTCATTTCCCATGTTTTCCTATACTGAGCGAGTGCGGAGTCTTACGACGAGATTATCTCTATGGTGGGCAGTAGAAGATTTATGCCCCTTACTTAAAATGAACCATTATCTAGTGAATAATTTTTAGACATGAACAAGCTATAAGATTTGAGATCAATATATATCAGTGAAATAATAAGTAACAAAGGACTGCAGGTTATTTTAGAGTAGTTTAATGAGTTTTGTCAAATTAAGTTATATAAAGGCATAAAATCGTTGTTGAGATGTTACTAGGAGATGGGTAACCAAATTATTTGTATACTTGCTTTTATCTTTTACATGTTCATGTGAACTTTTAACATTATTTTGTGTGTACATTAATTTTACTTATAATCATTTATTTTAAATATGATTATTTTTGTCTCATACATAAAAAAAAATTGATATGATTATTACTCTATTTCAAAACAACTACTTGAGTCTAGAGGTGTAACTGGATCATAAAAACCAATTGAATCGATAATTTAAATCAAACCAAACCGAAAAATAAATTGATTTTTTAGTTCGGTTTAAAATTGAACGAAACCAATGTAAACCATAGTTATTTGGTTTGGTTCTCTGTTTTACTTTTTAGGAGTCGTCAAACTAATAAACCGAACCAATGAACATAGTAACTCACTTAATCTTTTATTGAACCCGTTATTAGGGTCAACTTTTGTATTTGATGGTTAAGTTATTTTGGATGTGACAGTGAACTTATTTGAATTGTATTAGTTATTACCAAGTGTCAACTTTTATATTTGATAGTGAATTTATTTTAAGATGTAATGTAAATGATGACATTGCTTTGTATGAATTCAATATAATTTATAACTTTGTTTGAAAATTAAAACATGGAATAAATTATATGAAATGTAAGGTATTATTTAGAAAATAATAGAAAAAATACACTGAAAAATATGAGAACGAATAATATACAAATGAATATAATGTTGTAAGAAAAACATTGCAAGTCGATCAACTACACTGAATAAAATTGAACTAAACCAATTAGTTTGATTTTGTTATATTTTTCAAAACACTAAAAACTGAACCAAACAAAATCGATAAAAATATCATCAATTCTAACCTTTTTTTAAACAAAAACCGATATAAACCAAACCCATCCGTTAACTCCATGAGTATAACTTAATTGACAACTTTTTTTATATTTGTATAACTACATTAAATAAATTTACATTGAATTTAATGAATATATTCCAAAATGCACCCATTGTGGGGTGGGAGTGGGACCAAATTAAATTAAGCCAACATTCATCTTTTGAAAAGAAAAAGCAATAAAATAAAACTTTATCTCAACACATGATAGTGACATGCAAAGTATACATATCAACATGGGAAATTGGATCAAATTCTCCAACATCATTTAACAATCCCAATACTCAGAACAAAATCTTAGAAAAAACACAGTAGAAAAACATGATAATATGATATACTTAAAAAGACAGAACAGTAGAAAACAAAATCATATACTCACGAATTTATTACTCCACATTGATACAAGGAATTCAATTACATCTATTGAATGAATTGAAAGAAGAAGAAGAAGAAGAAGAAGAAGAAATAATACAAGAAAATAGGTTGAATAAGCATAAGCATTACTTAGAAAAATAAATTACATATATATATAAATAAGGCTTAATTAACCGCTTCCACCAAGAACACTCTTGAGTTTCTTGATAAGAACAGGATCAAGGAAAGTGGTCTGAGCAATCAAAGGAGTAGAGAAATTGCTTGCAAAAAGTGCAAAATCAAGAATCTGAAGACCAGGATTAGCACTACTAAAAACAGGAAAACCAACAGCTTTTCTCTTACCAGCAGTAACTTGAAAATGCAACAAACCTTGTGGAAAAACCATGAGTTCACCTCTCTTCAAAGTTTTGATATAAACAGTGTTAGCTGAAGAAACAAATCCAGCAGTGATGTGACCTTGTGTCACAATAAGAAGCTCACTTGCACCGGGGTGACTGTGTAGAGGAATAACTCCTGCAGGACCAAGGTCTAACCTAGCTGCTGAGAGACCAAGACCATTAAGGCCTGGAAATTGTCCGACGAATGCAGGCGTAACGGCGGCGTTGATTATGTTTGTTACATTTGCTGCCTCAATTAAGCCTGAAAATGCAAAGTCTTCTGCGGTTACTGTTGCGGCTGACTTGCATGGGAAGCCTGATGGGGTGTCTGAGGCTTTGAGATCTGCTACACAGAAGTCTTGGACTGAAGCATTGGAAATGGAGAGAAAAAGTGAGAGGAGGAAAATGATTTGAAACATGTTTGCTTGTGTTTGATGAATTTGGTTTGAGTGTGAATGTTGGTTGCTACATAGTGATGTTATTTATAAGAGTTTATGATGCAAGTTGGAGGGTATAATTGTATTCCCCTAGTAAATGACAAATACTAAATGATAGGATATTTTTGTTCAAAAGGAAAAAAAGAAAAGTTTTTTTCTTTTTTATAATTTAATCATTTGGTGATCAGTAAAAGGAGACTCTTGTTTGTTACTGGTTTTTTGGGACTTGAAATTGAAAAGGCCAATAGGGTAGGAAATCTACTTTGATTGCTAATAATCAATGTTAGCTTGATTAAATTTTAAGTTGCAGTCATAAGTTGTTTTAGAGTCTGGAGGAGGAACAACCAACTAAGATTGAAACACCAAGTGTATGATTAGATTTATTTATTTGACCTTGTCTAATACAAGCATTTGTGATATTGTTTAAGAAAACTTATAAAAATAGCATTAAAATATTTTTCATTTTATTTCTATGCACTCTTGGAATAGCTTATAAAACAGCATATATATAAAATTATATAAATAGAGAATGGTTTATATGTTAAGAGTTTAAGCAATAATGAGGGAAACAAATACAAACCAGGGGATTATAGGATTGAAGTTGGTGTAGTAATTATGAAGATAGAAAATCCGCATATGACTATATGATTATATTAGGTGGTGAGTTAGTTGTTTGAAACTTAATAAAAAAAGTGGCATTGTCTTCGTGAGAAACAAAGTATATCGTTACTTTTTCTATGAATGACGAAAAATGCGCAGGTCGAAGTGTTTCAAGAGACTAAAAACAATGATGAATGTAGATAGTTTAAACACAATGAATTAAATGGTGTGTTGAGAATATAATTATTTTTGTCAATGCACCATTTCAACAGAAATTGTATAGATGTCGAAATGTGTCTTCAGCAGATTTTAAGACTTACCTTTATTTTGTTTGTTTTAGTTGAGTTAGTCAGGTTTGTTGGAGATTACTTGATGTTCAAGCAATCTTAACCTATAAATAAGGAGGTACCTTATCATTGTAACAATGTAGTTTCATAGAGAAGAGATTGAATAAAATTCAGTTTGACGACAAAGATAAACTCTACAGAAATATTTTTCTTCCCCTTTTCTCTCAAATTCTAAATTCTATTTTCTTCTTCAATTCATCTTTTATTATCTTTCATTATCGATTGTGCATCATAATCATCTTGCAATCAAGGTTGGTTGATCATTCACTCAAGTAAAGAGTGAAGAACAAGAAAAGTAATCGATTGATGTGATTGATTCTTGTTCATCAAGACTTATTCGGAATTCTCTATAGTTTTGTTGTAATTCCAACATCAACTCCTAGTGCCGATGTGAGAATCTCTTTGATAAATAATTTGTACGTATACCTCTTTTGTGAATAATTTGTATGTATACCTCTATAAGCACACGGTGAGTATTGAGGCTTGTCTTGAGTTTAATCAGCTCCTAAAGTCTAACTCATTTAAACTTTTCATTTACTTACAAATAGAGACAACTCGTACTATCAAAGTGAGTATCTCTTTGGTGAATAATCTATAAGTACATGTATAAATATTAGCTGAACCTAGAGGTCAATCTTAACCTTGGTGAGTCTCCGAAGTTCAACTTAGATAAATTTATTTTTTATTTTAAAAAAAATGAGAGATATATATGTCAAGAATTTTGATTATGCTATTTTCAAAATTTAGTCCTTACAGTGAAAATCCTTGATGTATATTCCATAATAATTGAATCATTTGATTATTTTATATATATTAAAAAAATAAAAGAGAGAAAGATATTTTTAATAAAATACTCATTATCAAATATTGAAAGTGGCGGATGTACTAATGATTAAATAATTGAATAAAAAAAATATTATAAATTAAAATTAATCATTCATTTTAGAACACTTTTTATTTAATGAGTTATATAATGGAGGAGGAAATATTAAAATTGAAGATAAGCACCTAAAAAATGTCATATCAAGTTGGTAATTAAGAAAAACAGTTCACAGACAAAGCAATTATTTTCCTTAATTATTTTTGAAACTGTAAAGCAAAACAATAACAGAATGAAACAAAAAAGGAAAGTAAAAAGATGTGGTCCAACATCACATGGGAAGAAGACGAGGTCTCATGAACAGACATTTTAATGACAGCTAGAAAATTTATAGCTGTATTAACAGGAACCATGTAAAGTATGTGGATAAGAGGAAGCTTCTTCATGCTAAGATTTCTTATCAGCATCATTTGGCATAGAACTCATCAATGCATAAAAAGCACAAAAGTATATAGCTAGCATATGTAACAATTTTTTTGTCCATAGTGTTTGCTTTTTGGCTTGTAATAATGCAAGTTGAAGAGTCTTAACTTACACTATTCATTTTTTTTTAAAGAAGAAATGCAGAATATTGAAGATAATTAGGGATCTTTTACATGTGTGGCCGAAACATAAGTGTAAAGTTAAGATTTCTTTTCAATAGTTTGTACAGGGAGAAAAATATCTAAGAAAAATTTATTAAGATTTCTTTTCAATAGTTTGTACAGAACAGGATATTTTGCTGAGATTATTTTTTAGAGTCAATGGTGCAAAAATAAATGATGATTCTGTATAATACAGATTTGGATTAAGTGTGTAATCGTAGCCGACATAACATATGTGGAGTGGAGACCTAAAACCTTCCTCTCTTAATTAAAGTCTAGTAGTGCATGAATGAAATTATGTTCCATCAAAGATTATTTTATTATTTTTAGTTTTTTCAAATATTTGTATGTTTTGGTTGACTCGTTATCTATTATTTTTAAAAGAATCTATAGATTTTTTCTCTTTACCGAAACTTATTTTCTATCGTCTTTTCTATTATAATTATTACTCTCTAATATTAGTATTTTTAATTTTATTTTATGTAGTCTTACTACATATTCAACACAATATCTTCTACATTTATTTTATTATGTGTGAGGTCTTTCGTATAAGGTCGGTCTTTTGGGTTGTCTGGAAGGTGCAAAATAGTATCGTGTCCTTTAAGTCTTTGCTACCTAATATGAAACTAGGATTATAGAAGAAATATTGACACAAGCCGTAAAACGTTCTTCTTTGTTGCCTCAAGGCTTCTTATAAGAGATCTTCATATCGAGGAAGAGTCCAGAGGTGTGTTGATCGTAAGAAGGTAATTTAGGAAACATATGTATTTAATGTTCCCAGGATATGGTCTTAGGCTTCTAGGATACGTGATATCCTTAGATTATTGAGTGTCGTTACAGAATTAAGGTCGGTAAGAGCCATAGATTGTACTTTAGGTACTTCTTTAATGTTTGTTGAAAATCCTAAACTAAGGTCATTACACTACTACAAAAACTACATATAACAACACCCAAGTTACCACGGTACTTTGAAGAATCGTGGTGACATCTATATACTCAGGTGTCAATATTTTTTTATTGGGTTAATACACGTTTTGTCCCTTATCATTTGGGACGAATTCAAAAAATGATCATATAAAAAAACACAGATTTCATCTTTGACATTTGACGTAGTTGTAGCGGTAAAAATATGAGTGTAAGCTATTAATTAACTTAACTCAAAGTAAACAGAGTCGTCACCGCGTTTTTATTTTATTCCAAGAGGAAAAGTAAAAAAGAGCGAATAAATCCTAAGGAATCTAAAAGCAAAAAGCTAAAGAAACACAACAAAGAACCGGGTAAGGGGATAGATTACACAACGGGAAGGTTTTAAGCACCCAAAATGTTTGTGGTACTCCACGGGAGCCCTTTGAAAAATTTAGGCAAAATACTCAAATTGGTCCCTTAACTCTACATCAGGGTCCAATTTGGTCCCTTAACTCTAAAAAGTGACAAAATGGTCCCTTAAGTTTTTAAAAGGATCCACGTTAGTCCCTGCCGTTAGCACCCTTAGTCAAAGTCAACCAAATTGTACATGTGGTGCTGATATTGATGAGTCATGTGCCATATGGATGCCATGTTGGACAGAACAAAACTTAAACCAGAAAAACTAGAAAACCAACATCCATCGTTTCCAAGCATAAACAAGCAAAGAAACCCCAACAGGAACAACCAGTTCATTCTCCTCAACACTAGACCATTCCAATACTGATGAACTTTCACCGAAAGATCCGCCTGAGGAAGCCATGGAAACCGACGAAGAAGACCAACTCTTACCCATTTTCCCAATCTCATAACCTCCCAAATTCATATTCTGTTGTTATCTTTCACAAACGACGAAGACCCGCTTGAGGAAGCCATGGAAACCGACGAAGAAGATCCATCACTGTTATTTTTCACAAACAACAATAAACATCCCATGAAATCTGAACAGGCACACCAGATCTGAACATGAATATTGTGTAAGCATCTTTGTTTGAATCTACAACCAAAAGTGTCATCTCGTTGTCAACAACAACTACGACATGGAAAACGAAGTTCGGTTCGGTTCCTGACCCGAACTTGGCTTTGGAGAGGTTCCAGAACAAGTGAGTATTTATAGAGTATTTTGGTTCTGTGTTTCTTCCAGAAAACGAAGGATTTGATGTGGAGATGGAAGGAGGAAGAAGAAGGATTCGGTGAAGAATCGAAAAAATGGTGATGAAGTTAAACGTGGAGAGAGCGACAAAGAATGGAATGTGACCAAGTCAAAGAAACTAAGCATATGTCCGTTTGGTAAAGATAAGTGACGGTGGTCGTCGGTGGTTGGAGAAGGACGGAAACAAGAAGGGAAAGGGATGATGACACGTGTATGAACAATTGGACAAAAAGGACCACGTCAGATGCCACACAAGCAAACGTTAACGCCATTAGTAAAAAATGGACGGAAAGGACTAACTTGGACTTTTACGAACAATTAAAGGACTACTTTGAAACTTTTTAAAGTTAAGGGACCAAATTGGACCCCGAGGTAGAGTTAAGGGATCAATTTGGGTATTTTGCCAAAAATTTATTACTTTTGGTTTGAAAATGATTTGTAAAATGAGAGTGGAGGGATGAGAAAAGAATTAATTTTTAATATTTTTGTGTTTAGAGAGGTTTACCACCTCATGCCTACGTACCCACAAAGTGAAATGAGAGATCAAAACACCGTAGTTCGTGGTACAAATAGTGAAAAGGGTTGGTTATGATTAATTTTATTAAGTGAAGAGAATTTGTCATCTTCAAGTGGATAGCCTAACAAATCTACCATGAGAATGAAAGCATGGACTCATACATCATTATGGGGAGGGCACCAACTCGGATAAAATCAATGAGTATGTCACTAAACCCCCACGAATGACAAGAGACTCAATTACATCAAACTACAACCATGGAGATTTAGAGACTTGCACCCGACTAAAGAATAATGACTCATAATCGACACTTTTTAAAGAAAACAAACAAAAGTGCACAAAGACACAAAACAACTTGAATGAGTTTGGTTCTTTTTATTTTTTGAATTAAGGTCAAGATGATTAGATTTATTGATTTCTTAAGAGAAAAGAAAAGAGTGAAATCCACTTGACAAAAGTCAAGGTTTTGTTTATTAAAGAAGTGATGTTTTAGAAAACAAGAATCCTTTTAAAAAGAGAAAAGATTTTGAAAATTAAAGAAGGGGTGGAGATGAAGGGACTATCCTAAAAAAGAAAATAAGGAGATAAAGGAAGAAAGATCTAACCAAACTTGATGATACTTCCAATTACGTGCATAAGAGTTCTATCCTTATAAGCTAGCAAATGACCAAATAAAGACAAGTCTACCAACTTCATGAAGATCAAAACAAAGGAGAGATGTCTTAAAATCTATCGGTACTTGCTTTTCCTCTAACTGTTTGTTTTGTAGGTGCTAGTTGAGAATAAGTGAGGGAGAAGCTATTGCTTCTCCGGAGTGTTGGCTTGTGGTGTGTTGGAATTGCAGTGGTGCAAAGGTTGTTAAGGTTGACGTTAACTAAGGATTCGCTTGTGAAGCAACTTAGTTCACAAGATGCAAGGAACGCTATTAGAGTTGGGAGATATGGTTTATGAACATCATGATTGTCGACTATCTATTGACAAATTGAGGAACTGATCACCCTCAATCCGTTGTTGATAGTAGACAGAATCGTGTTGGATGCAAAAGACATATTTTTCAGCTGAGATAGTATGTTCAGTAGACTGTTTGGAGTTAAGCCAAAGTTATTAGTGGTTCAAAAGAGATGGATTTGAGGATTGAGTATGTTGATTAGATATTACTAATAATTACTCCTCAGTGAGTAGGAAGCGAATTTGAGATGAACAATTGTAAAAAGTTGAACATTGTATCTACTGGGTATGTAGAGGAACTTTTGAGAGGAGACTCTGATGTCTGATTTGGTTGCATATATGGTATTGATTGGGAGTAAGGTTACATCGATGGGAGTAAGAGTACGAATTGTAATTATGTTTTGAAGAATATATTAGAGGTGTTGTTATAAGTAAAGATGGAACTATTCCTTGGTCGACCCTGATGCTAAGAGGAATAGTGGGAGGATTCATCGACAAAAAGGAATTGTGGGAGTAAGGGTGCCTTCTTGGAAAACTTTGGTGTTATTGATATAGAAAGATGGATATATAAAGTTGCATGTTGATTGGTGAATATTATAAGAATTCACCATTGTAATGGGAATAAATTGAATTCGATTGATAAAGGATCAAGAGTGAGCTGGAATTCATTGGTAGTGTTGTTGTTGTTGTGAGTTGGATTATCATGCCTACCAGAACCTTGAGTTAGTTGGGACTTTGTAAGAATAGTATAACGAGAATGTGGTAATTGGAACCAGATGTTGACAGGTCATGTTGGATGTATTTACTTCTATGAAATATGTGGAATGAAGATTTTGGATGTAAGTATTGAGTTATGTTTTGGCATGATATGACCCGAGGAGGATGAGTCTTCGAAAGTATGAAGGTGTAATTTTTGTCGGACATTAATTATAATTGTGTGTCTTCGCAATGTAGTGATGTTGAGTCGTTGCCTTAGGAGTGCGGTATATGTGATGCATAGTATATATAGTTTCGTAAATGTTTTTAGAGACGGTGAACTGTGAGTTACGAGATCGATTAAAAACTATATGTTGTGGTTATTATGGGATGAAGCGAGAGAAATATAAGTATCGTTGTATGTGTTGGACTATTAAGACAAAAGTAAAATAGTAAGTGTGCAATATTTATCTTTCTGGAATTTATGAATTAAGGGTCTAATTAATATGGAATTTGAAACGTTGGAAGGATGATCCAATGAGGGAATAAAAGTAATGTGAAACTATGAAATGATCATGGATGTTGTGTAAAAGATAGTGGCGACTGGTATGTATTAAAGTGGATATGGAGTATGGATTGTACCTTTCATATTTGTTTGGATAATTTGGAGATGGTAACTTTTGGAAGATGTCCTGATTTATGATGAAAGTAGAAAAAGGATTTGTGGAATGTTGGAAATTGAAGTATAAGAATTAGAAAAGATACAGTTATATACTAAGTTATCAAGAATGGTTTTTATGAACAGGTGTGGATGTGTTGGATTGTGTTGTTCAGAGGAAGGTATGGGTATGAGTCTATCCGAAGTAGATGTGGAACTACAAGGATGGAAATGAGTAAGTTATAAGAGATTAGAATGTATTTGGAATTAGTTGGTTGTTATTGCAGGTTATAAAAAGTTTTCCAAGTTCGTATTTTGTTGTTCGGATAACTTGTGAAAGATAAGTTGTTCGTTGAGAATAGTTGTTTTGAGGTAGAGCGTTGGAGAGGCGGAGTAAGAATTATCTACGCTTACAGTATGATTTTGTTTAATTCTGACAAGCTTTAGATAGAATGTTGGATAATGATGTGATAAGTTGATAGGTTATTAGTACTGGATCGTTAAGTCTTAGTTGGTATTATACGATGAGAGAGGAACTATGAAATTATTTATCTTACCCATGGATTGGAAGTGGATGAGACTAAAATGGTGTTGAGTATCCGATAATATTGTTGCTACGATTGGAGATTGAAGTGTTTAGTAATCACATGAGCATACAATTCTGATTTGATTGGGAAGAGTGGAGTATGAAACGACTAAGATGGTCAGAATGTCTGAGGTAGGGAGTCGGGAATTTTCCTATGTTTGCATTGATAGTTAAAGAGTTGAAATTGAGTTAGCAGTCAAGAGACTTGCGTTCAGATATTGAGGTATGCTAAGTGAATTGTTATAATTGGTGAAGGTTAGAAAGAGTTAAAGTTAGATGTGAACTTCATGGAATAGATAGTTGCGAGTAATTAGAGTGCGCAACGGAAGAGTGAAGTGGTGTAATTGTTTATACATAAATGGTTAGTAAAGACTCAAGATATTGAACGATAAAAACTATTGAGATATTGAGATTATTGGACGTTCCAGAATGGATGGGTAATGGTAAGAGGTTATTTACATATCGAGGGTTGCGGGATATGCGGATATATTAATATGTGTGATGTATGTGCTTCATTGATGGGTTATGATTATGTTGTTTCGGTGGAAAAAACGGCAAGGTTAGTCCGTTATCAGTGTTGTTGTAGCTAGACGATGTATATCATGAAATTTTGGTTTTTGTCATTGTTGTCGCCTCGTTACCTATGGTGATAGTACGAGTGCGAGTAACTAATTCCTATGATGAGGATTAGGGAAGTGTTACCTATGGTGATGGTTGATATCTTTGTTATGTTCTACTTCAGGTGTATACCTGCGTGTTGTGAGTTGATGATTGGGGTGTTTTTGTTGTCGTGGTAGTTTTCTTGGCACTAATATTGTTGTTTTGGATTCATTATAGAATTGTCGGTTATGGCAAGAGAGTGATTAGTCGGGTGCGAGAGTATATATAAGTAGTTCCATTGAGTACAATTTTCGAGGACGAAAATAAAATAAGTGGGGGAGAGTTGTAACACCCCGATTTCATAAATTATTTAATACAATAATTATTGTGAACAAGGTGGTATATATTGAATTGTAAGTGAATAATTATTTTATTTAAATAATAATATGATAATAATATGGTATTATTTGAATATTGTTATTAAATACATAAAATAATAAGAAATCGAAGTCTAAGGGGCAAGGTGGTAATTTGACATTGTTTTATGAGAAGAGAAAAGGAGTCATTTTTCATTCATCATGCTTTTGTGAAAAAGGGAGGAAACTGACTCTGGAGAAATAAGAAAAGGGGAAGAAGTGCAAGAGACCTAAAGCCCCAAAATCAAGATTTTGCAAGGAATTCATTGAATTCGAGGTAAGAGGGGAGAACGGGTTCTTTATTGGTGATCTAACATGAAAGGGTAGTGGAGAGGTCCTTACTCTCTTAAGGAATATATAATTTTGATCTATCTTGATGAAATGTGGTATGTGTATGAAATTACATGATTGATTGTTGTATTTGGAATAATTGTTGTGTGAATTGTATGGTGTGGTTAGTATGAAAGCTATCTTATGAGTATTGTTGTTGTTGATGCAAATTAGGATGTTGGAGTAAAACCTAGAATTCTCCCAATTTGATTAATGATATTAAGTTGGAAGAATAAGGTAGTGTTTGAAGTATAAAATGAGTATGAGAACAATAATTGGACTGTTTTGAGTGATAAAAGTGAGATATAAGTGATGGAATTTGAACTGGTATGAAATTGGGAGAGAAAAATGATTTTTAGAAAAAGTTGATTTTTGGGCGCAGGGCACCTGACACGGGCCGTGTCAGCTAACACAGGTGGCCGTGTCATGCTTCTGAGTTATGGAAATGTCTGAATTTTAGGATTTTGGGATACAGGTGGCCTGACACGGGCCGTGTTGCACGACACGGGTGGCCGTGTCAGCCTCCTGTCTTGGCGTAATTTCAGTTTCGTAAGAGGAGTGTTCAGGCCATGTGACACGGGGGGCCGTGTCAGGTGACACGGGGGGCGTGTCAGGCATCTTTTTTGGGAATATTTCCGTATTTTAAGATGTTTTTGTCCCGGTTTCTTGTTCGATACTTGTCTCATTAGTCTAAGATGTTGAGGATAGTATTTTTGGATAGTTCCTAGGAGACGACGAACAATAATTAGTACTTAAGTTCTATGTGCTTGTATTGAATTGTATGATTTTGTAAAGGATCACTTGGATCGTGTTGGTTGAGGATATTGTTGATTGTATGATTTGTGTAAACAATATGATAAAATGTTTGGTAACTTATGAGGATCAGAATGGTCGTACTCTGTTGGGTAAATATATGGGGAATAGTTGGGGATGAAATTAATGAAGGGTCATAGGATATGATAACCGGTAGTTAGTGTGTAAGGATATATGTGCTTATGTTGATTTGTATAACTCTTGATGACGAACCATGTGGATTGTATTGATAATGTGTCTTGAATATTGTCTGATTTTTATGTGACCTATATGATGGAGTGTGTAGTAACTTATGTGGATCAGGAGGATCGTGTTATGTATGATTATGTTCATGCATGTATTTTGGTATGCATAATCGAGTTTTCATATGCATGTATGGTGGGTGGGATAATCATGTCTCAGATGGAACGAAAGTGTATATCCGGATTCATTGTGAATCATTGGTGCAGGGATGATCGTGTCTCAGTATGAGCGTAAGTGATGCATCCGGGGTTCGAATTGATGAACCATTGTTGAGTCGGCACCGCATTTGCATTGTGTCATGTAGTCACTTTTCATATATTTGAATGAATGATCTATGATATCTGTTGATGAATTGTGTGAGACAATTGATTGATTGAATGATGTATGATGTGTGTTGAGGAATGGAGGTGAGACTACCCTGTAAGATGTTATATGCACCGTTAATATATCAAATTGTTTTCTCACCCCTTTGTTGTTTGTTGCGTTTGTGCTTCTTTGGAAGTATAGATGATTCAGGTACTTGAGTTCGCTCGGAGTACAAGTTGCTTGGTTAAGTCCTAGGAGTCGCTCTGATACGTAACACGGGATTCAGGGATTTTGATGTTTATTTATTATTGTTATTAGTTACGTATCAAATTTTTGTGGAAAATAATAATAAGAGGATTGATGATTATATTACTATTGGCAGTTGCCGTATGATGAATAAAAGAAAATGAGATTTTCCGTTGTTTTAATAAAGAATTATGTTTGTTGGTTTTGTTGAAAAATTAGCATTCCACTTTTGTTAAAACTCTTATTTTTATCAAGAAAAATGGCTAATTTATATTTTGGGTAAAATGGGTGTTACAGTAATCGATGAGCAAAACAATAAACATAATATGCATAAAGACAATCTTTTAGAAATAATGCTTGTAAATCGTTTCATTCTCCTCTCATATTGCTAGCATCATCATACCTTTGACCACGAATATTAGAGACATCAAGGTTATGTAGAGAAAATATATCACAAAAAATTTGCTTGATAGTTAAGGATGCAGTGTCATTAACACGTGCAAGACCAAAAAATCTTTCTTATATAAAACCATCTTTATCAACAAATCTCAAAACAAGGGACATTAACTTTTCTTTGGATTCATTGCGAACTTTAGATAATTATATAAATATTTAGAATCACCGATGTATATATGCTTTTTCACCTTACTTGCAAGAATGTGCAAGATCTTTTTTTTTTTTTTTTAATTTGATGTGAAGTGCACTTGCTATTATTGCTATTAGATGGAACATTTTCCAACACATCTTTTGCAAATCAGTCATTGTAACATGCTAAGATTTTAATTAATTGAAGAAATTTAATGATTCTTTACCACTCACGAGTAGTATTTATAAATTAATATTTATAAATTAATAAACGTCATTTGAAAACAAAATTATTAATATTTATAAATTACACACGAGTAGTATCATGTAACTACTAATCATATCACTCAATCACCAAACACCAACAATTCTACTTCTTGAATCTTTCTCATTGGTTCCATTCTCCTGCCACTTTTTCCACTTCTCAACCTCTCAGTATATCTAATACTTTCAATTTCTCTATTGCTCGGTTTGGTAAATTACAATTTCGAGTCTATAGCTAATAATTTATAAAATCATATGATAATTTAGATTTGTATATTAACGATCTTTTTATCATAAATTTATAATTTATTTTACTAACATATAGTTTATTTTACAGACGCTATTTCAATTAACGTTTTAGTTTATAGCTTGTAACTTATATTTTTTTTCCATCTTTATCCTTATTGATTTAACAAAAATCTTTTTTTTATCCTTTATAGTTTATTTTAGTTTAAAATAAAATTAATATTTCATATAGTTTATTTTCCAGACGCTATTTCAATTAACGTTTTAGTTTATAGCTTGTAACTTATATATTTTTTTCCATCTTTATCCTTATTGATTTAACAAAAATCTTTTTTTTATCCTTTATAGTTTATTTTAGTTTAAAATAAAATTAATATTTCATATAGTTTATTTTTCAGACGCTATTTCAATTAACGTTTTAGTTTATAGCTTGTAATTATATATTTTTTTTCCATCTTTATCCTTATTGATTTAACAAAAATCTTTTTTTTATCCTTTATAGTTTATTTTAGTTTAAAATAAAATTAATATTTATCAAATATTTTTTATGTCATTTTATATTATAAGTTAGTTGAACCGTTAATTTTATGTAACATTTAAATTACTTATCAGTTATCAGTTATCAATCATGTGTTATAAACTATCATTCATCGTCATCTGTCATCTGCTATAAGTTAATTTATCAATCATCCGTTATTTTTATCAAATCAGAATCTATATTTTTTCTAAAAGACTTAATTGTTATGGATACAATTAGTATTTTTCACGATGACAATGGTGTTTGTCCCTTGACAATGGTGTTGTCCCTTGCTTTTCTTCCTTAATTTGGATTTTTTATCTTTATGTTGAATATGCAAATTTTGTTTTGTTTTGTTTTATTTTTTCTAAAAGACTTAATTGTAATGATTTTGTTTTGTTTTCATTTTTCTTATATCAATTTAAGTTTTTCCATTGAATTTTTCAAATTTGTGTATGTGTGTTTTTTATATGAATAATGAAAAATTTCTAGAGAAGGAACCAGGGAGGTAAGCTCCTATATGGAGCTCTAACCTCCCCAAAATAGAAAATTAATTTTCTCCGTAATGAATTCCTAAATCAACCTATACAATCTTCTATATATTTAGGAAACGATAACAGTCTCAAGTCTCAGCCTCACACTGTCACATCACTGTGTTACTCACTCAATAATAGACATTTGAGTAATCTAGTTGCCACTCCAACACTTATATATGATATCTCCTAAATTTTTTATAATTTCAACACTTCCCTTGAAATTTTTTATAATTTAAACACTTCTCTTGAAAAATTTTAAAGAAATTGAAAAAAATTTCATTATCGAAAATTTCAAAAATTCGATATTGAGTGAAATTTACGGGGAATTTGAAATCACAGTTAGTGAAAAAAAATTAAAAATAGGTGAAAATTTTAAACTACCGAGAATTTCAAATTCCCGAAAATTTTCTGTAAATTTCGGGATATTTGAAATTTCCGGTAGTGAAAAAATTTAAAAAAAAAATGAAAACTTTTACACTACCGTGGATTTCAAATTTCAGGTATCGTGTGAAAAATTATGGGAATTTGAAATCTCCGGTAATGAAAAAAAATTCAAATTTAAATTGTCATTTTTCACCTGTAATTTCGAATCCCCGGCATCTTTAATCGGTAATTTTGAAATCCTCGATATTTTTCAATAATTTTGAAATCCCTAGTATTTTTTACCAGTAATTTCGAAATCTTTAATATTTTTTAAAATCTCCGATATATCCCCAAATTTCATAATTTTCAAAAAATTTAAAAATGATAAAATGGTCTTTCCTTATAAATATATGGGGTACGAGGTAGAGTGTGAAGTAACAAGTAGATTTCTCTAGAAATTCCCAGCTTACCTCTTATAAAATATATCTTCCAAATCCTAGGCCCATTTCCCCTTGATGGATCAACTGCTCGTTTGGGTTTCCGTCTTTAGTGATGGACATCATACACATTTGTATATGAGAATTTTACTTTGCTAACTATTATGTGGATATCATTTCATGTATAAGTAATCTGTTTTGATAAATTAAATAGTTGATGAAATGATGTATTTTTAGTATGTTAGATAGATTACAAAGAAGAACACTTTAGGATTTAAGTATTTGTCGCTCCTTATACACTTTACTATTCATTTTATACACGCTATCTATACCTTAGATATATTCCTTTTACTTGTTGATGTTTTTTTGTGTAATAATATCAATCTATCGATTTAAAATGTTCGTGTATACACTTCGCATTATGTAAATTAAAGCTGTATATCCTTTTTTAATGTTTATCTATTAATAGTATTTTTTTTCTTCTATATTATGGTAATATCTCCATATTGCTATTTTGCATCAGAATATGTAGTTAATTTTGACGCCAAACCTTGTTGATGCATTATGCAAAACTATTAAATTTATTCTCTAATAGATTTTCCACAGATCGTTAATTTGACTCCTAATTAGGAATGATAAAATTATTCGTATATGCAAATATGCGAATAAAATTCGTTACGGATATAGGGTGAATAACTTAATGGATATTCACGGATAAAATAAATAGATATTTAAATATTCGTTTGTTAATGAACATGAATACGAGTTTAATGATATTTGTACCCGTGATATCCATATTCAATAATAAATTATAAAAAAACATTTAAATATGATTAGTTTATTATACCTTATTTTTTTCATCTATAAAAAATTAGTCTTCTTATATTTCTTACTTTTTTTGAAATTTTCTTTTAAGAAAACCTTTCACATTTCATTCAAATTCTATTAGTCATTTTATATTTAAATTATTCAATATTTCATACCTCAATTCAACAATTTCACTTTTCAATTAACTAGTGTCGTTATTTCTCTGTCAACCCAATGTATTCTTCCTACTTCTTAATCGTCCGCTGTTAAATTAAGAGCGAATGTATGAATGTTATATGATAATAAATTTTGTGTCTTTAAAAATAATTTTTAAAAAATAATATTCTTTTAAAAAAAATATTATTCATAGATATCTGTAAATATTTGCGGATACCGTTAAACCTGCGGATTACCCGCTTATATAACGGATATGAGACGGATATGAATACCATTTTTATCTAACAGCGCGGATATAGATATCATAGTATCTGTTCTCATGGATATCCATTTACATCCCCACTAATAATTGCATAGTTGATAATAATCATCAACTTTTTATGACAATAATTGCTGCCGACGAACGGATTAGATTATATTCAAAGTTATCAGGTAATTCTGATCGCTAATTATGATGAATAAGATATTAGTCAATTGAAATAATTAATATTTTGAATTAGAATTTCAATTTTTTGTCATGAGTATTATGATATATGTTTTTCTTTAGAAATTCTTTATAATAAAAAACTTCTATAAGATAATATTTCTTAATCTATTGGAAGCACATTGGAAGAGTATCTTAAAAAGGAATAGGCTTAAGAGTACGAAGGAGCATGAACGATCATTGTGTGAAATTCCTAGTTATTGTTGAAAATCTAGAATCAAAATCTACAACACCAAATAAGAAACTAGACACCGGTTTCCAAGAGTTTTCAGAAACTACCTATACAAAAGCCTATGCACCCTTCCATATATTCTTCAGTAAACAATAACAGTCGCAACCTATATTGCTAGCTACATCATTGTATTGCTCACTCGACAATAGAAAAAGAGATACAAAATGATTTAGCACAAGAGTCACCAAAGATCTACATTGTGGATGATGAAGATGATGGTTTAACAACGGTGTGAGATGAATTGCCACTTCAAGGATTAGAACAACTCCATATTAATCCACAAGCAAGCTTAATCTACTGAATTTGATGAAGGAAAATGAAAATAATAAAGGTTTAGCTCGAAGTTAATCAAGAATTCAATGTGAATTCTTGATAACTTTCAAAAGAAGAAATTGAACTTTAGTGAATTTTGGTGGTTGTGGATATAATTTGCAAGAGGGTTTTTGATGCTCAAAAGCTTGTGAAATGAAAGAAATTAAGGTGCTATTTAAAGAGCTTAGGTATGAAAATTTGGTGGAATGGAGCTAGGTTTGGAAGATCAAGATTAGGCTTGGAAATCAAATTTGGAGGGAAATTAGCAAAAAAGTGGTGATTAATGAAGGTGCATGGTGAGAATTAATTTTGATGATGTATGGGAATTAAATGGAGATGATCTAGAATATTTCACATGTGATCAAAATGAAATTGGTGTCAAAATCAAAAAAATTGAATTTGCTGTCATTTTTCAAATTTATGCGCTGGTAATCGGTTATCACATATGTGTTAACTGGTTACTCAGTGTAAATTTTGAAAAATTATTGCTTTTTATTGCACTGTTGTGGCTCCGGCTTGATTCTTTTGCTTGTCAAAGAAGATATGAAAATAAATACATGAACATTGGAATCCCTTGAATAATCATCAATCAAAACTTAGAAATCTTTGATCAGACGAATTTGAATTTGTTTGCAAATCAACTTTGACTTTGTTCGGATGAAATTTGTTCAAGCTGAGGAACTGTTTTGACATTCTTGTTTTCTTCCCGAAAAAGTTAGTAAAAGATGAAAAACAAAATATTTTTGGATTTTGATTAGATGTTAGTAAACATAAACAAATAAAAGGCACACAAAAACAATGTTGATGCCCCGTAAGACATAAACTTATAATCAATAAGGATAGAAGAACCAGTACGTAATCTTGTTTGTATGCAAATGATACAAATAAAAATAAATTATGAGTTGGAATACCCCTAATAGCCTTTGATAATGTATTTATTACAATTTATCTTCTCAACTTCCCAGAATATTTAGCAATAATAGCTCTAGATAAAGGAATCTTTTTTTTTCTTTCTATTATTAATTTGAATTTTTTTGTTATGTTTTTCCTTTCTTTTTTCTCTGATTAATGTTATTAATGGTTTACTATTGTGACTGTCTTGCATTAAAATTTGTCACATCTATATTGAATACATATTATGCAACCTAAATAAATTGGTTGGGTAACTAAATAATTACTATGAATGAAAAAAATACACCATTAAGAAAGAAGATGAGTTCAGAATAATTAACTAAAAAATATTTGACTACACAATTAATGATTAAAATCCAATCCAAAAACTATCTATCTATATTACTACTTAATATCGACATGCATCGAAGGGAATAAGTTTTACAGAGAGAATCTATGATATAAAAAACTAAAAAAAAAACTTAGTTATCAAAATACAAAATATATATTATTGTGTTGGACTACATCCCTTTTTGTGTTGGACTACCTCACCCTACACATTAAAAGAGAAGATAAATTAAAAGATTTTAAGAAAATAAAAATAATAAATATTTTATAATATAATAAAAAATAATGTTAATAATGTTATTAATATTATAAAATAACTTATAATATGGTATGAATATTTTTTCAAGCGAGCAATGTATAATACAAAAATTGAGTATATTTTTGTAATACAAAAATTGAGTATAATCATTTTTGTAATAATCCATTGAGCAGAAAAGATTAACTAGGGTACATTTACTATTTATTAATGATTTTAGTATACTTAAAATATAATTGGATGATTAAAATAATTTATTTAAATCGAAAAAGAAAAGTGAAATAGAAATAGAGAAAAAGTTATATAAATCACAAAAATTATGAATAAGTATATCTTAATTTATATGTGAATGTGGGAATACTCTCTTTATTTTTGTCAAGTGAAAATACTATTTCTTTTATAAATAATTTGTATTAAAAAAAGGAAGAAACATATATTTTTCAACCCGATACAAAAAACCAATCAAACAAAAATAAAAAGATCCTGAATTACAAGAAGCCCAAAAGATTATCCATCCAATTGTATAGACTACCTAGTTCAAGCCATCTCCAAGAGAGAATAATGATAAAATCGAATAAAATCTCTATGTCATAAATAGTACCCTTAAATAAAATATTCTTCCTAAAAATCCAAATGCACCAGAGGGAAATTATCCAAACAAAACAGTTTATATCTTTTTTTCCATAATCGAATAAAGCCAAAAACCAATAAAAGGCATGATTACTAATCGAATCGGATGAAACCGGAAGCGCACACAACCAAGCCTCAATTTTCCGCCACAAAAGACACATTTTCATCCTCTCAAAAATAGAAAACGCAAATCTTATCAAGAGCAGAATTAATACTCTTTGGCATGTTTGAGTATATCTTTTGATAAAATGCCATTGTGACTGATAGATTTATAAAGTTAAAATTTATTTTTCTCTTTGTGATTTGTAGTCTTGAAATTATTAATACATTTTAAGTTATGTAAATTATAAGATTCAATCTTTATTTATTGGCTTATCTGCCACATGATTCTCTTATAAGTTGGTTTTATTTTATTTTATCTTTGACATTTGACATTTGACAAAATTAGATGGATAACTAAATTTAATGAGTGACAAAAATTGTTTAAAAGGGTTTGTATAGCATTTCCAACATGAAAGTGGACTGGTTATAGAGATGGGGTCATGGGTAGAAGGTAAGTGGATTTGGAACCTTGCTGCTATTGGATGTATGTCCTAAGAAGGATGTAAAGGATGGCATTATATATCCATACACTTACGACAAGTGTTTGTCTTACTATGACAGGTTGATGTTGTCTTACAATGGGGGTTACTTAGACGACGATATCAAGGCTGCCGTGGACGGTGTGGAAAGCGGTAGTTCCGATGAAGATCAAGGTGTTTGTGTTGCGGTTGATCTAAGATAGGCTATCTACTTGCCTTAATTTAGCTTGTTGTGGAATCATCACTAATTCTCATGAGCAGGTATATGTATTTTGCTTTACTTTTGATGAAGATGTCAATGACATCTTCTTTAATTGTGAAAAGACAAAACCAATTTGACGTAATATTTGTTATTGGTTTGGGATGGATGAGTTTATATGTTTGGAAGTTGATGCTATTTATGGTCTTAGATAGATAAGTTGAAGGCAAGTTGTCAATACCTAATGCAATTGGGATTTGGAGTATTGTGCGTCGGTGCATATGGTGGTCAAGGAATCAAATCTTTTTCAACGATGAAATATGAGATTCAAAACTAATTGTGTATTGTGAATTGTAATTGCATTGGAGTATTCCTCGTACCCTTATTTAAATTGAAATTTGCTTATTAAAAAAAATAATACATCAAAACTATTATAAGTTAAAAAAAGTCAAATCCTCACTAAACTTTGTTTTTGTACTTATGTCAATCATTTACTTACTTGTCTATATTTTATTTAAATTTTTTTTATATTTGATTATTAATATTACCATTTTAATTTAATGTAAACTTTTATTATTATTATTATTATTATTATTATTATTATTATTATTATTAATGTTTTCCTTTTTTCTTGGATGGCTATTGGGTGAAGAACATAAAGTACTTTAACTTGACTTTGTTGCTTAAGTGAAAGTGGATAATTCTCTTGCAAAGGCACTATTATAAAACGTGCAATTAACGACGCCATGGTCACCACGGTTTTTTCCTAGACCATGGTGGCATATCTTAACTAAGGCGCTACCTTATTTATTTATTTATTTTGAATAAAGTCATATGTGCATAACAACGGTTTCAAAATCAACCGTTGTGATACAATTAAACTTTCATCGGTTCGAACCTCAACGCATTAATATATTTTACCCCTATAACGTTAAGGCACACCTTTTCTTTTTTTTAAAAAAATCACCAATAAAAGGGGTATCACTACGATTACAATTATAAACCGTTGTGATTTAGTTATAATACTTAGAATCATGTGCTTCATACATTAAGGTATTCATCTTCTTCCATCTAGTGTAACATATTTTTCATTATATCGTTTGTTCTACTTTGAGGTTTAACAATATCACATCTGAAGACAAACTTATCCAAAGGCGTTTCTATGTCTTCTACCGCAGTAAAATCCCGATCTGAAAATTTATGTGGTTATGATGGTCGTATGGTTTCATACCAATGCAAGAAGGGACAAAATAAACGAAGGCTTTTTTGGAGATGTCCATTTTGGAGGAATGATGAAACTTGTAACTTGTTCATATGGGATGAAGACATGGGAGAAAGAGATGGAAATGAAGATGAGAGCATTATGAAGTCAGAGTTGGAAGTTGTGTGTTATTTGAAGATTATGTATGAGGATTCAAAGAAGAAGAACATTAATTTGAAGAATAAACTGATATCAGAGAGATTTTATGGAAATCTCAAGATGTTATGTTTTTTAGTCTCGTTTCTTTTTAATGTTTACTTTGTTATGAGATGTAATAGTTAAGGTTTGAATTACATTGTTTATGTTTATGTTTCTCTTCTTAATTTTTTTTAAAAGAGTTATCACTACGGTTTTCCTTGTTAACCGATGTGATATATTTATTATTAATAAATACTTATTATTTGAGTCTTTTTTATTATATAGTTATCATTATGTTTCTATTAGAAAACCATTGATAAATATTTACCTATTTTAGGGAACTAACTTTCCCTTATTGACAGTAGCGTTGTTTCCTTCACAGTGGAACCATAGCACCCATTTTTCCTCTACATTTTTTGCAGCAAGGCTTCATCTTTCTTTTTTTAAAATCTGCAAAAAGGAATAAAAGAAGTATGAAGCTTTTTATTTAGGCTTATTCATCCTTGTATTCCTTCTTGTAGTATATAAAACTAAATGAACATGATGATGATGCTGGCGGTAGCAAGCGTAATGTACATATTGTTTATGAAAAATAAGGTATTCTTCAAGGGTTTTGTTTCAACTTTTGCTTATTTTGTTTTGAATACTAACCAAATTTCTTCATTGTTTCCCATTTTTAGGGTTTTGTTTCACATGGAGGATGATGATGGTGGTAGCAAGCTTATAGTATGAGTTGTGTAGTAAACGAGGAAACAATTGTGGCAACAAATTTTACATAATTTTAGAAACAATAAAAAGAAGTATGTAGTCACTGTGATTAAGGGATATGTTCTCTTGTAACATCTTAATATAGTCTGTGAAAAATTATAGTATATGGTTCTGGTATATGATAAATTATAGTATTTGGTTCTGGTGTATGATGTTGTTTGAGTTTATTATATTCTATATAGATTGTTTGTTTCACTAATATGTCTCACTTAAAATACATTTATTTAAATTGAGGTAGATACTTATAATTTGTAAATTAAGTTATATTTGAAAACTAAGTTAAGCAAACCATTGTTGTTTTTGGATTGACATGCTTCTCGTTGTTCATTTCACGTTGTTTACATTTATTATGGTATAATGATCAGGCACCTCTGATGCATCGTTGAATTCATTTATAGTTAAATTTCCATAAGAAAATTTGATCGGATAGTCTACCTCCTCATCCTCATTGATAATTGTAAAAAAATTGAGTATAAAAATTATGATAATAAGTGATGATGAGAAGATAGACTATCCGATCAAATTTTCTTATGAAAATTTAACTATAATCGAATTCAGCGATGCATTTAAAGAGGCATATCATTATACCACAATATATGTAAACAACATGAGATGAATGACGAGACGCATGAAATTCAAAAACAACAATGATTTGATTAAATTGGTTTTCAAGAATAGTTTAATTTTTCAGATTATATACTTCTTCGTCAATGTGAATCCCCGTATTTCTTTAGTGAGGGGTATAGAAAACAAGCAATTTGTATAAAATATAATAAACCATGGGCCTTTCACGGCGGTTATATATTCTAACCGAGGCTAAAAGTAATTTTTGTGTTTGTCTAAATTTGATGCTGATGGATTTCGAATTCAGTATCTAAGAGTATATATCATAACAGTTTGTAAGTATAACTGTTGAGATATGTGGCGCGCGTCATGGATTACAACAACGGTTTCCGGACCATCATTGTAAGTACAGTATATACAACAACACTCTACATAACAACGCATACGCAAACGTCATTATATATATTTCCCACTCGTTAGTGCATACGGTGGTCAAGGAATCAAATCCTTTTCAACTACAAAATAAGAGATACAGAATTAATTATTGAGGATTGTGCTCATTTCATAGTGGTGGTGGCAGGGACGGATCCAGACATTATATATTAGTGTGGCTAAACATAAAAGAAAGTATGAACTAATTTATATTCAGAATAAGAACATATTAGCATTTATTTCTTTAACACTAACAATCAAGAAACTTTTCTTTTACCAAACCTTCACTATTAACATAGTGAACAACAACCATTTGTTCTTTACCATCAATGTCTCTTAGTCTTTGTTTATCTTGAACATACTAAAGGTAAATGAAATAGTGAGAAGGATGATGACAATCTATTTTTAAATAAGTTTTCCTTATCTTATTTTAGATGTTAGGATGATAGCTTGAAATAGATGTCTAATTCTTGGACTTGTTTCCAATAATTCAGAATCTACAACGTCAATAGTCTCACTTGGATGTTGAGTTTCTGATGCTTCTAGATTTGTTGAAGTAATTTTGTGTCTATAAAACACAGGAAAATTTTTTTTCATCTTATAAAGAGAACAATAAAACCATTTAAAATAGTTATTCTTTGTATAAAAAGAATAGTAAAACCAATTGATTATATAGAAAATCAATTATGAGAAAATTGTGTTTCTTAACAAATTAGGGTTTTGAGTTTCATCTCAAAAATGAGAAAAGAATAAGGAAAAATTAAAATGCAACCAAGCCAAATAAAAAGTTTAGAAAAAGAAAATAAAAGATTGACAAATATGAGAAGAAGAGACAAGAACGAAAGATAGTGAGATTTGAGAGAAAGAGAAAAAGAAATTAATGTGAGAGAGTGGAAAAATGACCGAAAGAATTACTATGAAAGAAAAAAAGAAAAATTAAGTTAATAATATTTTTTCTTGTATTAATTATTCTGATAAGCATGTGTTTATATATAATATAAAAAATATTATTTTCCTAAAAATAATCATTAGTGTATATATATAATTTAAAAAAATATTAAGAAAACTGGTGTGGCTATGCCACCACTTGGATCCGTCCATGGGTGGTGGCTTATATATATAATTCAAATTATAAAAATATTGTGAATTATGTTGTGAGTGTGATGTTGCTTCACTTCCTAGCTAATATTCTATTCTCTTTTAAATATATTTGATCCCTCTATTTTATTTGATTTATGAAATTGATTTTTCTATTTTAAATTTAAACAATTTTAATCCTCCTCTTATACTTTTGTATCGATATTTTTATTTCTTAAATGAGATTTTTCTTGTGAAACATGACAAAACATTATATATAAATTTATTTTGGAGTTTTATAAATAAAAATATAAATTAAAAAACAAACATCTTATCGATTTTTTATGAAAAACATTAGAGGGGAACAAAACTTTTTGAATTTAAAATATCAGGATTAATTTTATAAATTAGAGATCAAAGCTGTAATTAATTAGTTTTAAATATATTAATTAAAAAATAATAAAATTAGTATTAGATAAATGATATAGTTCAAAAAACAATTAATATCATATATTAAAAAAAAAATTTGAGACAAATTATTAAGACAGATAAAGTGTTAGGATATGCAAATATTTTAATCAAAACATAGGGTGGCAAAAGAGAAAAGCATCATAATAAGCAAAAGAAAAATGTGTATTCCAAAACCAATTAAAATAATAGTAAAAGAAATAACAAGTGGGAAAGTGGTATTCATAGAGTGATGATTCCAGTCAAAGAAAAAAACAAAAGGCAGCCAGGTGATCTTTTTAAGCCTGCAATGCAACAGCATAGAGTCAGGAAGCAAATAACAAAAAGAGAAAGAGAAAAGTTGAAATGAAAATGTAAATGAGGAAATTTTTGGGTTAATGAATAAGAATGGTTGAGTTAGGTGTGTGAAAAAATAATAAAGAATAGCATGTGTTTTGGGACAGAGTAAACAGTATGTGTGAATAGTTTTAACCCTCAGAGTGCACTTTCCTGACACGTTTTCTGTAGAGAAAGACAAGTGCTTTCAATTGCAAAACAACAACAATAGTAAGTATCAACCTCTTATCGATGAGAGATGAATTGAGATGATGCTCTTTTTTTTTTACTTCCACTGTGCCAACCAGTTTCAGTGAACTTCAAAAGTTACATCATCATCATAAATAAATAAATTAATAATGTTTTTTTATAACTCTGAACACTGTCACTTTGTTTGTGAAGAAGGGAAAATAAATATATAATTTTTTTTATGAGTATTTGTTGACATTGAAAATTTGTCATGTACTATTGTAGTTTGATATTATTATAGTTGCTACAAATTTGGAGTAAAATGAATATCATGGATTCCTAGTAAGAAGATATTTATATTGTATTTGTACGAGAATGGTATTTTTATAGTAATCCCAAGATGGTAGTTTGTATTTATTAGTTTATACAGAGTTAGACTATATTTTTAATGGAATCTTGACAATTGAAGTATACTCTAACTTTGAAAATGTAAAAATATAGGACAGTGACACTATGATAGTATTTGAGTTTTATTTTTTTATCTATTAAATTTAAAACGTTAAAAATATATCAATCAAAGTTAACATTTTTAATTCTTTATTGATATCGTGGCTTTAGTGTATATTTAACCATTTTTTGATAGGCATTAGATTTATTAAAAATATATATAAGATGCGTTGAAATTATAAAAAAAAATCTTTTTTTATAAAGCACGTGGTATGAATTGTTAGACATGTGTTGTATGAGTGTTATATAAGTGTCGGTTATTGAATTAAAGATTGTCGAATCAAAGGAATAATTATATTTTAGAGGATATTTGTCTGACTTTTTCGGCACTTGTTTGACTTTTTCGACACGTGTCATACAAGTTTTGGACAGCGCGATACACATACTCCTATTAAGTGTTTGTGTTTCATAGATCTTAACTAATAGATTGTGCAATTGGCGTTGCATTGGTCTGTCATAAGTTGAATATTATTCTTTTTAAATAAATAAAAACTAACTTTTTTAGCTAGTCATTAAAAGGTTGTTAGTTTGTTAAATTGTAGAAATCGGTTACGTTAATTGAAACTGATTTTTAGTTAGAAGGTTATTTGTATTGTAAGATTTGTATGAATGCCTTTGGACTATAAAATATATTAGACGTGTTTTGAATGCACAGTTTTTTGTCCTAACAAATGGTATCAGATTTACTGTGCATTCTAGAAGATTATAATGAATTCATGTTCATCTTTGACTGCTCATTTGTGAGTGATAAACACATGTGTTGTGACATTAAGGTTTGTAGTGCATTCTATGGTATTCTTGAAGGTGAATGCTACCAGCTCCATTGGTAGAAAATAATCACGGTCTACCAACCATTAAAAATTTTGATGGCCATTATGATCATTAGGCCTTGTTTATGGAAATCTTCTGAGATATATAGAGTATTGAACCACTATGGAGGAAGGTATTCTTGTTCTCTAAGCTACACCAACACTAGAACATAAAAATTTGGCTGAAGAAAACAAAGTGGAAGATCTTAAGGTCAAAAATAACATGTTTCAATCGATTAAGAAACAAATCATTGAAACAATTCTAGATAATAGTTCATCCAAAATCATTTGGGATTCATTGGATAAGAAATATCAAGGGACCACCAAAGTGAAGAGGGATCAGTTGTAAGCATTGAATGGTGAATTTATCTTCTTTGCATGAAAGACGACGAATCAATTAATGATTATTTTGTAAGAACGTTTACAATTTTCAACAATATAAAGATTCATGGTGAGAAGTCGAAACTTACAAATGTTGCGAAGATTCTCAAGTTTATGTCCTCGAAATTAAACTATGTTATATGTGCCATTGAAGAATCAAACAATTTTGAGGTATTCTCCATTGAAGAAATATAGGGTTCCTCTTAGTTCACACTACCCAAGGAAGAGCGACTATATCACTCCTATAGAGGACAAAATCGTTTTCAAGCGAGTGGAAAAGACGGTGGAGAGCTTCACGCCCTTGAACACTCACCATGAACAAATCTGGCGTGAGGTTCTCCACCTACGCAATATTCTTGCGCCTCCACCCCTAAAGGAAAACATTTTGGGATCTGAGTCAGGAAGATGGTGCAAGTTCCATAAAGTTAAAAGGCACAACATAGAAAATTGTTACCATCTCACGAAAAAGATTGAGCGTCTGATCATGGAGGGACATCTCAAAAAGTATGTCAAGGGAGACCACTCCCAAATGTCAGACGGGTCCAATTTTCGAGGGCAGAACGGCGTAGAAAACTATGGATCTAGGAAAGAAAATGAGGCATCCAAATAGGAGGGCTACAAGGTCGTGTGCCATACACTCAATACAATTACAAATGGATTTTCTAGGGATAAGGAGACTAGTTGCGCTCGCCAAAGGTACGCCCACTAAATGTTGAATATATAGGATCTCCCCCGAGGAATCAGATCAGGAAGGTGATACTAAGACTCCAGAGAACGAGATCGCCTTCTCCGAAAAAGATGCAACGAACATCTACCCTCATAATGACGACCCTATGGTCATCACCGTCGGGTGTGATGATTGAGAGATCAAAAGAGTTCTCATGGACCAAGGGAGATCTGCGGATATCCTATACTAAAACCCATTCAAGAATCTCCACCATGACGTAGGAGACTTAAAGGATTTCAAGGGATCTATTGTGGGATTCTTCGGGGAGCGAGTGGAAGTGAAAGGCTACATCACTATAAAGACCACCTTCGGGTTGGAAGAACAAGCCAAGGAGATTAATGTCAAATATCTTGTTATAGATGTCCCCTCTTGTCATAACACGATTATACGTGTGACCAACTTTTATTTAGTTACGTACCACATTGTCTACCTTATATTTGTGCATGAAATAATCGATATCCGATGGGAGGGTGGGAGTCATCCAAGGAAACCAGGAAATCTCTAGGAAATATTACGTAGAGATCCTAAAATTGAAGAAGGTTCGAACTATAGGTGTGAATACTAGGAAAGTTGGTTTAGGAATCAAGCCATTAGAGGAAGCTCGTCGAGATGAAGAGGTTCCAACTCAGGAGAGCGAGAAGATAGAATATTGAATCCTCGATGGGAATGCCCTCTAATGGTTATTTTCCTTACCTTTATTTGTTTATTTTTTTTACCATTTCTTGTTTTCCCCATTGCTATTTCAATAAGGCGATTATTATATCCCTGTCGCGTGTAAAGATATGTTATTTTTCTGGGGCGCTATTTTCCCTATTTTCCTTATAAGGGGAAAACATTTTTAATGAGCCCCCCTCTTATATTATTTATTAATTATCTACATTACAATCTATTCTTTCTTTATAGGCAACCTAAAGAATACTAAAGAAGACTGCCCTTATAGGAGATCAAAGTGTTGGGTTCCCAAGTGGGATCCTTGTCACCCTTGAGGCGGTAAAAATGATGGATTCTCAAGAGGAATACTTTCCTTCATTGAAACGATAAAAAATGATGGATTTCTAAGGGGGATACTTGTCGCCCTTTGAGGAGATTAAAACGATGGACTCTCATGAGGGATCATTTATGCCCTATGAGGTGATCAAAGCATTAGATCCTCAAGAGGGATCTTTGTCGCCCTTAGAGGTAATCATAATGTTGGATCCTTGAAATGGATCCTTGTTTCCATTAAAGGAAATCAAAATCTTGGATCCTTAAGAGGGATTATTTCCGCCATTTGAGGCAATTAATATGCCAAACCCTCAAGAGGGATTCTTTCCTCCATTTGAGGCAATTAATATGCTAAACCCTCATAAAGAACCGTACTCGTCTTCCTTTCAGGGTTCAAGGGCTTGAAGGTCCCTTCTTAACAAGTAAACTCTATTAAAGTAAAGACTAAGAACATATTATAGAAAAAATGGGGGTTATACAAATAGGAATAAAATAAAATAAAAATAGTAAGAAAACTAAGATATTATAGAAGATTGCATAATACAAATAAGGTCAAGATGCAAATATTTATTTGTCATCCACCAAACGGCCATCTCAAACCACTTGAAATAGGTCCATCTGAATCAAGTCCATGTTCGAATAGAATAAGGCCACTTGTTCCCTTGTCCTTGAGCGATGATGCCTCATCCTCCAAAACCTTTTACAAAATTGAGATGTCACTAGAGTGACTTCTCTAAGCACCTTCCTTAATTAACACGATCTAGGGCCTTGGCAGCAACCTCCCTGACATGGTTCCTTAAATCATCTTGATAATTTATTATAGCCAATGTCGCCCTCTGGTGCTCTTGGACTCACTTTATAATAATGTTCGCCCTAGATTGTAGTTATAAGAGCGTTCGGAGAATTTTTCCCTATTGGTCTCTCTCCACCAGGAGACACATCAACATTTTGAACACTAGAAGGTTCGTCAAGTAAGAAGAGGATTTGTTAATAAGTGATCGATATTCGCTATAAAATTCTCTAGGAGGGAGAGATGATGCCCAATGAACTCGATTACACTAAAGTAAGCGTCATTCGACAATGATGACCTAGGAACTCCTATCATGGGAGTAGGGACCCTACATTCCTTTCCTCTCTCGTCGACTATATAACGACTTCATGAAGGTCCGAAAGCACCCTCACCCAGCCATTGATGTTTCGGAGGGTGAGCTTTGACATCATGATATGTTCTTCCTTGTCGCTTACTCCCATCCATAGTTAAACCCTTTAGGAAGGGCAAGAGGTAGGTATTAGGTTATTGTGTGGGTTGCATCTGAACGATTTTCTCTCTCATCTTGTCAAGCAAGATTCCTGACATATCTTCTGCAAAAAAAATGGTTTATAAATACGTTTAAATAAATAAAGGAAGGTATCAAGATAGAAGGTTCATTTCATACCATAAATCTTACCTAATTACTTTTCTATCCCATCGTCATCTTTATGATCACAAGTGATTAGGGTATGAGAGTCCATGGGTCAGAAACAACACAAAATCTAGAGCATATCTTGCTTAAGGGGAGAAAGGGCACTGATATCAATCCCTTTAATAAGTTGAGGATCCAACGTCCAAGATAAAGAGAAACATGGGGCACCTTTCACCCATCACCATATAGGCATCGTCCTACCATTCGTTATGTACGAACATATCTTTCCAATCATAATAAGGACCCACATAGGGCTCTCGAGCAGGCGACAACCTGATAAAGCATTCAAAGTTATCCAACCAATATTGGAGAGGACCTTTATGCCAAAGAAGGAAAGGAACACCCAAATAGTAAGGGGACACCCAAGTTACAGTAGGTTATCTTGAAGGCCCTATGAATGCTTCACAAGTTTGGCATGATCTGGGAAGGAGCGACATTAATGGTCACCAAAATATCTGCCTCAAAGGATGTAAAGGGATCAAAATCCCCAGCTTATGGATAAAAGGGAGATAAAATTAAAAGTATGAAGAAGATGAACCACATGTAGTTGTCATGTTATCCCTCTTAGTTTCTAAATAGGTTTACAAGACCACATCCTCCTCGCGTCATGTACTAAAAAATCCAATACATTGACCAAACCCCTTGATCATATCAGGGTTTGACTATAGAAATACAATGTCTCGAACTTGAACATGTTTGACTCATTTCCTAACCATTAACTTCTATAAAAAAAAGTATACGAATGAGGGAGGATAAAAGTGTTTGTGCCCTAGGGGAAGACAAACCCCATAATGGTTTTTTGCTCCTTGAAACTTCCCTTAGCCTGCCTATTTTTTCCTGAGTGAGAGAAGTGTAAGTTCGAAAAGGGAAGAGAAGGGAAAATATTTCCTAGAAAATATATCATGATCTTTTATAAAAGGAAAATGGTGCACATAAAGTACCAATTTGAAGGAGTAACTGTTGCAAGGAGTGGAAAGGTTTCCACATGCTGATGACATGTGTCAGAAAAGGAGGGATATTGGTTTTCCCCAAGAAAATCATCATGAATTGCATTAAATTTTACCCACGCTCCTTTTCCAATAAATTTGCAAATGTTTATAACTGATTGACATTTTGATCTCTCTAGATACACCAGTTTTACACTCCTATTCATGTTATTCTTTCATCTAATGTTACCAAATTCAGTTTTATAAGTTTTCTAGATCTAGATTCGTCACTCCTCTTCTGAAACAACACAAATCGGCACATCAATAATTCCAAGAACGATATTGCAGACACGAATTCAATAAAATCATATCGATTTCACAACAATAATTCCACGAAGCAACATATTCATAGAACAATAATTATACACTGAAATCCTACGAGGGAAAGGACCCTTCACTACCCTATCATGTTAATATCGCCAATTATGAACCCTTTTCTCCCCCCTTACCTCAATTTCTTGAAGAAATTCCTGCGAATTTGCTCTATGAAAATTTCCCTAGCAGAGTTCTTCCTCTTCTTAGCTCTCCCTTGATCTTCCAAAAGTTGTTATGACTAAACCTCCTCTAATTTCAGATTAAAGCTTAATTCCCAATATTACCCTCAACTTAATGTTTTACTAATTCGACCTTTATTTTAATTAAAATGAAATAATAATACTAATTATACTAGTATTATTAACATAATAATAATAATAATAATAATAATAATAATAATAAAATAATGTTTAATCGGCCATATTATTACTGCACCTCACCATTACTATCCACACCTTAAGTCTACCCGTCCCACTAGGACTCTACACAAAAACATTTAGGCACACACTCCTTAAACAAGACCAACAATACACCAAACATATACGACGATAAATTATTAAAAATAGGGTGTTACAACTCTTCCCCACTTAAAATATTTTCGTCCTTGAAATGTACCTGATGAGAAAAGTTCCGGATACGACTCCTGCATCCTGCTTTCAGCTCTCAGGTCACATTTCCACCAACAGCTCCTCCCCAAGCTACTCTCACCAAAGGAATTTCTTTACCTCTCAGTTGCTTTATCTTGCGATACTCAATCCTTATCGACATCTCCTATACAGTAATATTTTCTCTGACTTGTACCTCATCCCTCAGAATAACGTGAGATGGGTCAGACACATACTTCCGAAGTTGCGACACATGAAACACGTCATGCAAGTTCGAAAGCTCTGGCGACAACGCCACTCTATATGCAACAGTACCCATTTTCTGCAAAATATGATATGTGATGGGCTAAAGACGTAATCTAATATGTGTCTAGCGGTATCTTAACTGCAAGCGCACAGCCTATCGAAGTAATATTTAAGATTATCGATCCCACAGGGACTTTATGATTACTTAGTGCTAGAGGGTTTACTAGTTTAGCTAAGGTGAATGGTTGCCACGATTTTTGGTTGTTTTTAAGGATTAAAGGCGGGAATTAAATTTTAGTTTAATAAAATAATAATAAGGCGGTCGGTATGTAATTATGCTAACTTAGGCGGGTCAATCTAACCTAGGCTTATAAGGATGGTTCACTTAATCTATTCTGTAGAGGTTATCAGTTTAAATATCTTTAACTCACACTCTCGTGGTCTTATCTCAGATCTTACTCCTAAAGCCATATGCCTGCTTTCGCTAGCCCATAAGTGTTTAGAAATAATTTTTGGAAACTTAATAAGTCTAATTCATTTTAAAGCGCTCTCGCTGTGTTTAAATTGAATGCCTAACTTTAGCTATCTGGTTAAAATCTCACACTCTCGTGGTCTCGACCTAACCTATTACACTTTCCTTACTCTCGTAACAAAAAGATTAATTTTATAATAAAAAGTCACAGCCGGAATTTTAAGTTCTTAATTATTTTTAGCCTAGAATTGATTTTACCGATTCAGTGTATTTTAATTACATACCGCCTAAAATGTTTAGCTACTCATATTTGTTGTACCAGACAGATGCAGAAATAGAGGAACACAAATTAAAATATGCATTATAAAGAAATAAAAATAAATTCTTAACATTAATGTAAACGCGAATTAATTAAAAACCTGAATAACAAATAAAATGTCAAACTCCTTCTTCCACAATCTGGCAAGCTCGGAGTGCGGACCGGAGTCGGAAATAAAATTACAAAAACGAAATGCTGAAGGCTTGAAAGGAATTAAATAATAACAATTTCCTAATGTTGGAAATTGTTATTTGATTTGGTTGAGATAAAAAAAAATAAAACAAGCACAGAAACGATTGCTGGAAAAATAAATGAAATAGGGTGCAATGGAAATACGGCAGAGCTTCCGCAAAAAAAATTAAAATCAAAACTCTGTAGTTTCTACTTTGAAATAAAGCTATTTATAGGAAACAATATTTGGGCTTGGCAGTTGGAATAATGTGTGGGCTTCGTAGTTGCTGAGAGAATCCAGGGAAAAGTTGAGTTACTGGGTCTGCGGAAGAATAGGAAAATATTGACTTCATGTAGCACGTTCATGACCAATTCTCAGCAAGTAAACCTAATTTCCCCTTGTCACGTTCGTGACAAGGGTGTCACGTTCGTTACCCTTGTATTTAGCGCGTCACGGTCGTGAGGGATTGGTGACGACCGTGACTGCTCCTTTTAGCGTGTCACGGTCGTGACTCCTAGGTGACGATCGTGACAATTACAAATTATGCAGATTATGCAGAATTCCTCTCTTTTTCTTCTTTTCATGGTTGTTTTTGCTCATTTCACATTTGGCTCATGATTTAGCTCTATAATTGATATACCTGCAAAATGACAAAGAAAACTCGAGGAATCGGGTGTTAATACGATAAATGTGCGATAAAACGGCATTGAAACATAATAATAAAACGATACTTTTTCTCGTTATCAAACTTCCCCAAACTTAAACCTTTGCTTGTCCTCAAGCAAATAGTCGGTTGAAAAATGATCGGATAGGTTTTCATCGACGCACACACATAACAAACCATACGAGGAATCGTTTTGCCAGATAAACCGGTACTAGAATAAAACACTAACGATACACTAATGACACAAGCAACAAGCTAAGTTGTCGACTTCCCGTTAAACGAAACATTCATTAATTGCATTACGATTCCACCTAGAGTCTTTCGATCTTATTTCACCCGATTTCATTCTAGCGCAATCATATTAAGCCCTTTGCCTTAGCACGCACGTAGTGGAGTAGCCGGTTAGTGACTTTGATCCTTTATAAGCACGGGGTCTGGTACACGAATGTGGCAACCCTATATATATTATCCGATTTGGAGGTTGTGGGGGATCGAGCCGTAGCACGCCCTACCAAGTTCAGAACCAGGTACCTCTGAACCAACCCGCAATGGACTCCTTCTCATACTTCTCGTTTCTTATATGCGACCGTGTACTTTGGTGCAATTTCTTTTTATTGGCATCGAGATATGAAGGATCATTATAGATTAGGCATCAAACACTTATGTTCATCGGCTCCCCACGTGGTTTGTGTTCAGACGGTGCTGACTGCTAGTATAAACTACTAGGGGATACTTTTGAACTGAAACTTAAGGTGTAGTCGTAACAATTATCGGAACGGAATGCTTAAGTGGGAAGTCTAAGGTGTCAAGACTGTATTGATCTTGTTGAATCGTTCTCAGCTTCCTAACTATGACTTCACAGGTAAGTCGGGTAATGCGAAGATAAAAATATAAAAAATTTCGGTATGGCTAAATAAACGGGGGAGAATTCAAAACTAAAGAAATAGCACAAATATTACTTTGTTTCATTAAAATACGAAAGGGAAATACAACGGAATGGAAAGTGCGGAAAGGGAAATGCGGAAAAAGGAAAGGTATATCTCCCACACTATATCAGACATTATCCTCAATGTTGTGATATAATAGCGGGTAAAATACAATACAAACAAAATGGAAATGGTAAAACATAAACAAAAACATAAACTAAGGCTGCTGACGACCACGGCCTCGGCTTCTGGTGCGGGAGCGTCTGGTCGGAGTCGCTTCAGGATCAGAACCGGTGTCGGTGAGAGCAGTGATATCAATACGCAAAGCCTCTAGCTCGCTAAAAATCTCTCCGAGCTTCTCATCAGTCGTCCTCTGGTTGGTGGCAACAGCTAAAAGTAGTGCATCATATTGCTCTTTTTGCCTTTGCTCGAGTGCGACATTCATCTGATTTTGCTGATGAATCGCACGGAGGACGTCTTCAAGTGTGATGTCAGGTAAAGGTGGCTGCCTGGTGGAGGACTCAAGGATGTCCTGTACTGGCTCAGCGGCATCCATGGTATCCTGCATCTCGTCCACTGGTGGATCGACCTGCTCATTAATAATGGGGACATGGCCGGAAGCATCCGGTAAAGCAAATAGCCAGTTGGCTCGGTTGGATGGATCGATGCGGTCACGACACGGCAAGGTGATGTGGTGATAAACGGTGCCTTGGATAACAGGGCTGAACCTGCCATCCTCTCTCTGAGAAATCAAGTGGGCGGACCTGCAATAGTTCTTTGTAAGCAACTCTGCGGCTCTGCGAGGCAAATGGATAATCAAGTCACCAAGCTCCAGCTGAATGGCGAGGGTGGTGACAATCCCGCCTATGTAGAAGGGGGTTGCGCCTCGTTGCGCTACAGACTGGATATGTGATAAAAGGAATGGGGCAGCATTGATGCGCTCGTCATTTAAGGCACAGTGCAAGAACAGGAGCTCCTTGGAGTTAAGCTTGTGATTGCTCTCTCTTGCAAAAATAGTATTGTAGATGATGCGATGAAAGTATCGGATCGCCGGGTTATGGATGTGGGTAGCGTTGAGACTCTGAAAGGCAGTAACACGAGTGTTGGTGATGTCGTGCCATAAGGTGAAAGCGGTTTCGCTGAAGTTGTCCGGAACGCGGAGATGAGCATCGTCTCTGTGATCGAAACCTAACAGTTCGGCGATCCTTGTTTGTGTAATTTCGAACTCTCGGCCGAGCATTCTGAACTTTGCAACACCGGTGAGTTAACTTGATGAACCGGGAGGTGTAACATATTGAAACGAACTCAGAAATTCCAATGTGAGGAGTTCGAATGTCGGCTGTGGTTGACTGCACAAGTGCCACAAACCAACATGCCTAAGCAGGAGTTTCATGCCGTTGAGCAATCCAAACTCCCTCAGGCGGTCAATGTCGACATACCGAGTGGGTTGGACGCCACGGTTCTGAAACCTGATGAACTTTTGTCTTTGAGTTTCTCCATGTTCACCATATCTAAATTGAATTTCTTCCATTGCATGCAAGTACGGGAATGAGAGATGAGAGGTTTTTGAGTTTTTGTGAGAAAAATGAAAAATGTGAAGAAATTGGTTCTGATTATAGTGAAAGAAGGGAATGTGAGAGGTTTGGAATAAATGGAGAGGTTAATGGAATTTATTTAGGGTAATGGGAGGTTACGGGATAGTGAGGAGATAATGGGGGGTTTCTAATTTTTGTGGAAGTGGAAAAGTGGTTCCTGCGAAGAAGAACGGTTATGTTTCTCAGAATTCGTATAATAGGGTCGTCACGGTCGTGATGGGTGAGTGACGGTCGTGACGCGCTAATTAGCTGGTCACGATCGTGAGAGAATGATGACGACCGTGAGGGATTAAAATCTTATAATATTTTTTTCACAGAATGCATTATCTCACACGTTCAATGCAATTTTGTTTTTATTATCACTTCTCATTTTAATTCCAACACAAACAATATATATTATTTGATCAACATAAATTAGCAAATTTCATCACACGAGAAATCATAACATATTAATCAATTTAAATATAACAGTAATTAATGGAATGCATAGAAATTGATTAAAATAGAAAGTGGTAAAACTAGAAGTGCTTTGCTTTTGATATAATTGAAGGAAAATTACATTAATAAAAATAAGGTACGAAAATGTTTGCAAAATGTGAAAACTAACTAGAAACAAAAACAAGAAGTAAAATAAGTTAAATCACTACAGCCTTTGTCAAAAGTGCTTCTTCAAATCTTCAATTGCGGAGTTTAGGTGGTAGAATTGCTCACATGTTATGTCAGTTAAACCTATAACGTCCAATCGCATGCTTTTAATCTCATATTTAACAGTATTAATATCGGCTTGGTAAACTTCAAGAGTATTCATAATTTTCTTCAAGTTGTCAGCATATTCTACTTGATTTACTTCAGGGGTTTCAATCACTTCATCAGTGTGTGCAATGTCATGGTAACCAGGAGGTGTCTCAGGGTCACTTTCTACATCGGTCATTATATCATCCCTTATCTTGTAAGATTGTGGTGTTTCGGGAGTGGATGGATAGTCAGGAGGGGTAAGCTCATAATGCCAATTATCTTTATTATGAACACTGACTCTAGCATGGTTTGGTAGTGTGAACAGGGTTACTATTTCATTCCTGATTAGGTACTCGTAAGGTGGTTGTCCTAAATTTCTTATGATACGGCGGTTAAAGCAAAAGTTCAGATTCATAGGACGGATGGTACCTAAACGGTTACACCTGTGTAATTGGTATCTAAGTCCTAAGGCATCAGCAATCATGGTGACAAGACCTCCTACCAATATGGGTAGATCAGGTTCTTCTTGGATTCGGGTGAAGGTTTGCATCATGAAAGGTACACCATTAACTGGCTGTCCATTAGTCAGACATGACATAATAAATATCTCATCTTTAGATACTCCAGTAAGGTTTTCTTCTTTTCCAAAGAAGGTGTGGGCAAGGATCTTATGGAAATAGCAGATAGCAGGGTTATCAATCTCATCATTGTTCATGTTATTTGGCTCAGGATGGTAATTTCCGGTTAAGGTTCCCCAAAAGAAGTCCAGCTCAATGTCCATCAATTCTACCTGTGTGGTAGTAAAAGCAAAGGGTCCACTAGGGAATCCTAATAAGTCAGCTAGTTTTTTTATGGTTAAAGTCATATTCTATTCCGAATAGTCGGAAACTGATAAATCCTTTCCTGAATCCAAAACCGCGCTCGGGTAAGTAAATTAAGGAGCTTAGGAACTCAAGGGTGAGCTCGCGGTAAGTCACAAACTTTTGTTTTATCAGTGCATTCTCCCATCCAAGTTGGTTAAACAAGTATAGGATGCTATCATGTATACCTAAGGTTTCCATAGTCAGATTATCCGGGTACAGAGTCAAATCCATTGGTCTCTGTGATAACTCTTCAAATTTCATTCTTTGGTTCCTACCTCTAAATTTGGTTTCCATAATGTCTCTCGGTTGGTTAGCCATAGTTAGTGTAAATATGGAGGAAACAAATCAGGGGGAGAAGGAAAGTGGAAAAGACTTTAGAAAATCTGTAAAAGTGATTTAAAAATTAAAATAAGGAAAATAAGAAAATAAATGCATAAATAAAGGCAATAATAATAATAATGAAATAAAACAATAAAACAAATAAATGATAAAACAATAGAACGATAAATGATAAAATGATAAATGACAAAATGATTAAATGATTAAATGGGTTGCCTCCCACTAAGCGCTGTTTTTATCGTCAAAAGCCTGACGTAATGCTTAGGTGTAGATTAATCAGGGAAATTAGTGGACAACTCTAAAAGCCTTAGACTATTTGCATAATCTCTATTTTCAACTTTATGGTAATGTTTTAAACGTTGTCCGTTTACTGTGAACGGTTCACTATACCTACCCTTAATTTCTATTGCTCCGCTCGGGAACACTCTAGTTATTTCAAAGGGTCCTGACCATCTAGACTTTAGTTTTCCAGGAAAGAGCCTAAGTCTTGAATTAAAGAGGAGTACAACGTCTCCCACACTAAATTCTTTCCTAGATAGGCGTTTATCGTGCCATCGCTTAGTTCTTTCTTTATATATCTTAGCATTCTCATAAGCATCTAACCTTAACTCTTCTAATTCGTTAATATCGAGGATTCACTTTTCTCCTGCATCATTATAGTTTATATTGAGAGTTTTGATCGCCCAATATGCTTTGTGTTCTAGTTCTACCGGGAGATGACAATATTTTCCATATACTAATTTGAAAGGTGTAGTTCCTATGGGTGTCTTGTAAGCTGTCCTATAAGCCCATAAAGCTTCATTAAGTTTAGATGACCAATCTTTCTGAGATATGGTGACAGTCTTTTCTAAGATTTGTTTAATTTCTCTGTTTGAAACTTCAACCTGTCCACTCGTTTGTGGATGATATGGTGTTGCTACACGGTGTCTGACTCCATACTTCGATAGTAATTTGTCAAAGATTTTTGAAATGAAGTGCGAGCCACCGTCACTTATGACGAGTCTAGGCACACCAAATCTGGGAAAGATTATATTTTTGAAAAGCTTAATTACTACTCGTGTGTCATTTGTAGGAGAAGCTATAGCCTCAATCCATTTTGAAACATAATCGACAGCTACGAGTATGTAATTATTACCGAAAGATGATGGGAATGGTCCCATGAAATCTATTCCCCAGACGTCAAATACTTCTACTTCTAATATTCCTTTTTGAGGCATTTCATCTCTTCTCGAAATATTGTCGGTGCGTTGACACCGATCGCAATTTATAACAGCGATGTGGACATCTTTCCATAAATTAGGCCAGAATAGGCCGACTTGTAAGATTTTTGCACAAGTCTTGGAAGTGCTTGCATGTCCACCATAAGGAGATGAATGGCAATGAGCAATGACATCTTCTATTTCTTCTTCGGGAATACATCGACGAAAGATTCCGTCGGGTCCTCTTTTGAACAATAATGGTTCATCCCAATAGTAATGTTTGAGATTGTGAAAGAATTTCTTTTTCTGCTGATAGGTTAAGTCAGGTGGAAGAGCTCCTGTAGCTAGGTAGTTGACAATGTCAGCGTACCATGGCAGTCCTACAGTTGTTTGGATTGTTTCCACGGGTTCTGGTTCATCTATGTCTAACTGAACTGGGTTGCTTCCTATTTGTGCTATCAGCTGTTCATACGGAGAATCATCGTTAATCGGCACTTGTTCGGGTTTAATACCTTCTATTCTAGATAAATGGTCCGCTACGACGTTTTCAGTACCTTTCTTATCTTTTATTTCAAGATCAAACTCTTGTAAGAGTAAAATCCATCTCAAGAGTCTTGGTTTAGCATCTTTCTTGGTTAATAGATATCTGATAGCAGCGTGGTCTGTGTAAACGATTATTTTTGCTCCCACTAGGTAAGAACGGAATTTGTCAAGCGCAAAGACAACTGCTAACAATTCTTTTTCAGTAGTGGCGTAGTTCATCTGAGCAGAATCTAAGGTTCTACTGGCATAGTAAATCGCATGAAGTTTCTTGTCCTTCCTCTGGCCTAGAACTGCGCCTACAGCATAGTCACTCGCATCGCACATGATTTCGAAAGGTAATCTCCAGTCGGGGGGTTGCATGATTGGTGCGGTGATGAGGGCTGTTTTTAGAGTTTCGAATGCTTTAAGACAATCTTCATTGAATATGAACTCAGCGTCTTTCATTAATAAACCGGTAAGAGGTTTAGTGATTTTCGAGAAATCTTTGATGAATCGTCGGTAGAAACCGGCGTGTCCTAAAAAACTTCGTATTTCTCGAACGGTTTTAGGGGGTTGAAGATCTTTTATGACTTCTATCTTAGTGTCGCGGTGAGAATCGGATACCAAGCTATTGATTAAGCTTGAATCGCAAAATATTTATGTTCACCACCGACTTTAATTTAATCCAAAAGGAAAAGGGAAAAAGATCGTAAAAACCCTAAATGAGGAGAAACTAGGTTCGGGGGTTGATTATACCTAGGGAAGGTGTTAGCATCCTAAGCATCCGCAGTATCCTACGGGAACCTCTTGTTAATATTTGTAATTTTGTTATTTATTGCTTGTTAAAAATTATGGGAACCTAAGGTTTTATTTCTAATGGTGCTCGCACAACATCGCATCGATGCCTACGTATCGGGTATAGAATCAGAGCACTCGTAGTTCTCCTAAGGATTAACGAACACTTGGTTACGCTCAAGGTTCGCGGGGGAAGGTAAGTGTTATGGCAAACACTCACGTGACTTTAGCAAAGTCACAAAAAGTTGTAAAATAAAAAGTCCTAATGGCTAAGGTCAAAAAGGTAACTAGGGATGGCTAAACTTCCTATGACATTGAGTCAACTGAAGGAGTTCTTTCCCTTTTGGATTGAAAAGCAAAAACAAATATAAACAAAGGTGCAAGCTCCTAAGACTAGGCAAAGGCTGCTACTTGCAAAAATAAATAAATTGAACAAAGTAAATGGAATACAAGGCAAAGGCTTAGTAACCGGGCTATGGCTCGATATATGGATCGAGAATGCAGGGGTGGAAAACAAACGCAGTGCGACAAATTGCTTAAGTTAAAAAGGCTGTGCAGTGTAAGGAACTGTGCAGATGGCGATCGTAAACGACCGACTTACGTGTGTGAGTGTATGTGAAGTGAACTTGGCGTTGGACCAAGGAATTATTATTTTGAAAATTAAATCAAATGGTGTGATCTTACGAGAAATAAGTAATTAATAATAAATGAAATAAAGTATGAAATATAATAAATTAAATAAAATAAAATGAATAGAATAAAAATAAATAAATAAATGAAATAGAATAAATACTGAAAAAAATGCATGGCCTCATATTGGTCACGATCAATCGAAAATGATTTATCGTGATTTTTGTAATATCATCGGCCCCGAATAGTTAAATAAATTGAGAAATCGAAAAATAATAAGGAAATGGAAAAGTTTGGCCTCATATAGGTTTAGATAACGTCGATTACAAATATCGAATATCGATAAACCCTTAATGATATCATTGGCCCGTATAAATAAAAATATAAATAAATAAAAAGTAAATAATATTAACAAAAAAAAGCAAATACTACTAATAATAATAAATACCAAGCATAACGAAATAATCAAAATTCTAACAAAATATGAGGCTAGTTTTTTTAGTAAAACATAAAGGAAAACATAGGGTGCATCACAAAAATCAGTGGTCTAAATGGCAAAATAATATGGGCTTAGCCCGTCAAGAACAGCAACAAAAATAAAATAAAGAAAAAGCAACGACCTAGTGGGTTTGACGCAGAGATCAGGGGTGGTGTTAGCAGGGTGTGGACTGTATGTAAATATGTGATAGAATTTTTATATGGGCTAAGCCCATGAGTCAACCAAACAACCTAATTTTATAAAAATAAAATAAAATAACATAAAAATAAAAAAATGAAAAGAAAAAGACATTTAATTAGGATCAAAGAAAAAGGGTGTATCTCTCTTAAACTCAGCAACAAACAAAAATGAGGAAAGAAAGGGGCCTCACCAACGACAAACATTCAATCTCTTCATCTCTCTCGCTCGCTCACGACGTCATCACTCTCTCAAATGCGGTTCAGTCTCCGTCCCACTCTCACGACCCTCTCACCGGTTTTCCTTCAACTCTCAAACACTGGTTCGGTCTGATTTTGTGACGGCGGTGAGGTTCCGGCCGGGTCTGTTTGGAGTGGCGGCTGAAGGTGGTTTACGGAAAGGTTCTTGGTTGTTGGTTGGGGCTTTCGCGCGGTGGCCTCAGTTGGGATTTTGAAGGCGGATAAAGGGGTTTTCGGCGATTTACGGTTTTGCAGAGGTGGAAGTTCGCGGATGCATTTTGGTTTTTGAGGTGAGTCTTCTGGTTTGTGGTATTTTTCTCACTCGTTCTTTCCTTCTTCAGTTTCTCGATTTGTCTTCTTCTATTATCTTCTCTGGTTTGTGGTGTTGTTATGTTGTTTATGGTTTTGTGGAAGAGGATCAATTAAGGTTTTTTGTTGATGTGTGTTGAGGGTGAATGGAGGTCGAAATTCAGAGAAGGGTTTTGAGGTTTGTGTGGGGGGGTCTTGCTGAAATGTTGACGGGAGATTGAAATAGAGGATGAAGGTCTGAGCAAAATAAGATGAGCGATAGAGGCTGGTATATTTGGATTGGTTTTTGATTTGTTTGGTTCGAAACGGTTTGCGTTTGAGGTTGGCCGGTAGCAACGGGACGGTGGTTCTAAGTTCCGCGGAGGGGTTGTTTTACGGTTTACTGTTTTGTCTGGTTTTCGTTTGGTTTTGAATCTTCCTCGTCTCATTTCACTCTCGGTTTTTTTGATTCGTTATGGTTTATGAGATTTGGGTGAGTTTTGTGGTTCTGGTTGAAGAAGATTGAAGGTCTGAAACAAAAAGGTTTGAAGGGTTTGTGGAAGGGTTTATATGGGTGTTGTTCTGGATTTGTGCGATTTGTTTGTGTTTTTAGAATAAAAAAAGATGAAAGTTCGTGAGGTTATGTTCTGGTTCTTTTGTCTGATTTCAAAGGGGTGCGTTTGGTTTTTTTCAGGGTGTTTGAAGATTCGGTGATGGTTTTGTATTCTGTTCAAAATGGTTTCAAGGTGTATGAGAAAATAGGTGGGCTTTGATGGCAACAGAGGTTCTCACGGTGGTTCCTCCAACTCAGTATATCTCAGTTTTTGGATTTGCTGTGGGTTTCTGTTTGTTTTTCTGGTTTTAAGATGGTGCATTCAGTTTACTGTGTTTGAGTTTTTTGCAGGTGAGTGAAGTTTTTGGTGAGTTCAGTTTCACAAATTCGGTTCTAGCCTACGGTGGTTCCTCTGTTTGCTGTGGGTCTGCAGGCGGGACTGTTTCTGGGATTTGCTTGGTAGCTGATCAATGGAAGAGGTGAATGAAGAAGGGTTTGGTCTATTTGAAGAGTGAAGATGTGCAATGGGTTTATGGTTTTGTTCAGGCAGTGACGGTGGTGATAATGGAGATGAGGTAATGGTGATATTGTTTTGTCATTGTGTAGTTTGAAGGAAATTTGTGAGAAAAGTGATGAAGTTTGTGGATGGTAGTAGTGAGTTCTTTTTTTTTTTAATGCTGTGATTTGGAAAAAAATGGTTTTAAGTGTATATTTTGAAGTTTTGACATGACATTTCTTTGTGCAGATTGGAAATTGAATAATAAAGCTGAAAAGAAAATATCTACAAACAAAAGCTGAAAAGAAGTGAAGGAAAAAAATCATACCGGCCCGAATGTTATCGGGTGACGAATCCACACGGTAAGCTTCTACTCTTTGCTGCCGCTTGTTGTTGTGTGACTGTTTTTTTTGAAGTTGTTCTCTCTTTCTCCTCTTTTCTGAAGTTTAAGTTGCCGGATTTTTGGTTTTTGGACTGTTTTTGTGGTTATTTTGAGACTATTTGGGTGCTGATTTGTAGGCTGTTTTTGGCTGAAATTGTGTTGGTTTATGGCTGTTATGTAGTGTATTATGGGGTTGTTTGTTGGGGTTTTTGATGCTGAAATTTGTGAGTTTAGTGGCTGTTCTGTGGTATGTTTTAGAGGGGTGATTTGCAGTGAGTTTGAGGCTGTTTGTGTGTAGTTGTGAGGGCTGAATTTGTAATGTTTTTGAGCTGTTTTTGTAACTGTTTTCTGTGTTGTTTTATGGTGTTTGTATTGGCAGATTTGTGGCTGATTTTGTTGTCCTTGTTGCTTGCAAATGAAGGGTTGGAGGCAAGGGGACAAGTGCTGAATTTTACAGCAGTGGGTGGAGCAGAACTTGCAGTTTGTTGGTGGCTGCAGGCTGAGTTTGGGTGGCTTGTGCTGCTGAAATGTTGCTGCATTTTTTTTGTATTTTTGTGTTGTACAACAATTTTTGTGATTGTAATATGAACAAGATATTTGGGAATAAAGTTGATTATTTACACTATGATTATAACTTGAAATTGAATCTCAATGTTGAAATTTAAATTAGAAATTAAATATGAACTTAAATTAGAAATGAATAATAAAAAAAGATAAATAAATAAATAAACTTAAAATTAAAAATAATTTAGAAACTTAAATAATTAACTTGGAATTAAAATGACTTAGAATTAAAGAAACAAATTTGGAATTTAGAAAATAAATACAATGAATTAGAAATTGACATTAAACTTAGAAATTACAACTTGGAAATGAAATAAAATTAAAAAATTGAAGAATAGAAAATAAAGTCAAAAATAAAAATTTGAAAATGAAATAAAAATTAATTTAGGAATGAGGACTTGATAATGAAAAGAAATAGCAAATAAGTTTAGAAAAAATTTGAGAGTTGAACTAAAAATTAGAAATAGAAATTGAGATAAAATTTTAAAATAGGAACTTACAAATAGAACGAAAATAGAAATTAAAATTAAAAATACGAAAATGAAATAAAAAGCCATAAATAAGAAAAGAGAAATTAAATTAAAAATGGAAGCTAGAAAAATGAGAAGAAAGCAACAGAAAAATAAATCGGGAAAAACCCCGCTAAATGCGATAAATGTATGATTATGATATGAGCGATTAGGGGTAAAATTTGGGGTGTGACAGTTGCCCCTATTTAAATAACTTTACCAGATGGCGTGAATGACGGAGGACACTCAGGCGATCAAGGTGAAAGGTATTTAAATACAGAACTAACCGGAAATTTTGCCCCTAAATGCGATGTTATGCTGAACTACAAAACTATCTAACTCTGCAACTCTTATGCAATGAAATGATGATTATGGTATGAATGATCAGAATGAGAATGCCGACGACCACAAGCCAAGACTCACTGGGGATGACATGCACTGGGGATAAATAAACGAAAACGGGGAAATATTCAAAGTGATAAATCAACAGGTTCAAGTGTAACTGCTGACACTAAGAATAACAAAAAAAAACGGGAACAAAAGGAAATCCAAAGCGTTGGATCAACAAACACAGACAAAACAAAATAAAATTCAAAGTGACTGCACAGTGGCTCGATGCGACCAACTGACACTAAGAATAAAAACAAAGCAAGGAAATAGATCGAAATGGTTGACCAATGGCTCTATGCGACCAAATGACTGTGAGAAGTAAAAGCAGCAACATATTCAAAGTGAATGCGCAGCGGCACGATGCGACCAACTGACACTAAGAATAAGACAAGGAAACAAAATGAAGTGGTGGACCAATGGCTCTATGCGACCAAATGACTGTGAGCAGTAAAAAGCAACAACATATTCAAAGTGAATGCGCAGCGGCTCGATGCGACCAACTGACACTAAGAATAATCAACAAAAATATTCAAAACGAATACGCAGTGGCTCGATGCAACCAGCTAGCATTGGGAATGACAAACAGCTTATTCAAGGTGAATGCGCAGCGGCTCGATGCGACCAACTGACACCAAGAATAACAAAATAAATATTCAAAAAGAAAGTGCAGTGGCTCAATGCGACCAACTGTCATCGAAATGATAAATATAATATTCAAAGTGAATGCGCAGCGGCTCGATGCGACCAACTGACACTATGAATAACAACAAAAATATATCGAAATGGTAGATCAATGGCTCTATGCGACCAAATTGACTTTGAGAGATAAAAGAAAACAACAACATATTCAAAGTGAATGCGCAGCGGCTCAATGCGACCAACTGACACTAAGAATACAACAAGACAAACATTCAAAGGGAAAGTGCAGCGGCTCTATGCGACCAACTGTCACTGAAAATGATAATCATAATATTCGAAGCGAATGCGCAGCGGCTCGATGCGACCAACTGACACCAAGAATACAAACAAGATAAACATTCAAAGAGAAAATGCAGTGGCTCTATGCGACCAGCTAGCATTGGAAATGATAAACATAATATTCAAAGTGAATGCGCAGCGGCTCTATGCGACCAACTGACACTAAGAATACAACAATTAGGTCATCCTAAAAGAATGTGCAGTGGCTCAATGCGACCAACTGTCACGGGAAATAGGAATGGCACAAAATTCAAGGTGAATGCGCAGCGGCTCGATGCGACCAACTGACACCAAGAATATCAACAAAAATAAACATTCAAAGTGAATGCACAGCGGCTCGATGCGACCAACTGTCACTGAGAATGACAAACGGCTTATTCAAGGTGAATGCGCAGCGGCTCGATGCGACCAACTGACACCAAGAATACAACAAACGGCGAAGTAGAAGCGCAATAAGTTCGACACCTATTGACACTACAAAAGAAGACCAAGATACACTCAAAGTGAAAGCGCAACAAGTTAAAAACCGGTTGACACTAAGAATGATAAAGACAAAATAGTCAAAGTATTCAAAACGGTAAATTAGCAGGTTCAAATGTAACTGCTGACACTGAGGATAAGAAAGGAAAACACAGTGATTTAGTAGTGGCTCTATGCGACCAGCTAGCATTGGGGATAGAATGGAGATCACCCAAAAAATGAATCAACGGCTCTAAGCGACCGGCTAACGCAAAAGTAACAACAAAACATGTTGGAGTTTTCAACTAAGATAACACATCCAACCCCTGGAAATTCCTTCAGGAACCATCAGGAGAAAGGTGCGAGTATGTACAAAATCAAATGGACTTGGATTTAAGCAAAAGGTTTCAGGACCTGCCTAAAAGATTTGTGCCAATGACAATTGGACTTCAAGGAGATATGGTGGTCATAAAGACAAAAGCCAAACACAAATAGAAGTCCACAGGGGACACCAGCAGTTACTGGGGACAAAACAAATGGTAAACCACCTCGGGTACCAACAACAATGAATTCTCAAAATGAACACTAATGACATCTGGACTTGGAGTTAGACAGACGACAACTGGGGAAAGATAAATGCTAATGTCAAATGCGCATGATTGAGCATGATGCGAATGATCATGATATGCAAATGTTGACCCAAAAGAGACAAAGAGTTTCGACAAGACTCAAAGAGGAGTAGGCTCTCAACACCAATACTCAGATGAGCAATAATGAACAACACTGAGGAAATGTCTTCGAACTTGGAAATCATGCTTGGTCCAAGGATCCATCCAAGAGTGTTATCAGTTTTGAACTTCTATGGAGATTTCTGTAATAATAGTATAAAAGTGTTGTTGCAACCTAAGACTTCTTGGGGAAACAGAAGGTTCTTCTCTTTTTTTAATTTTCCAAAGTCAAAGAAACTTAAAAGTTTTTCAGCGTGCTTTCAAAAAAAACATTTTCTAAAAAAACTTGTCATTTTCAAAGTTAAATTGTAATCAAGTGATGGCATTTTGCATAACAAAAGAAAATAAGAGGTTGAACAACAAAATTCAAGCAAAGTTTGTATTTTATTCAAGAATGGTAGCTTGCCAATGGCGAAAACTCCATGGGAAATTACAATTTGAAAATGGCAATGGGGAAAGGTCTACATTGAATCCAACGACCACTACAATCCCTAATAACTAAGACTGCCCGACACCTTGCTTCCGACGAGAGCAATTGGATCGATCTTCCAGTATGATTCTTCAGTGATGGTAAACACCATCTGATACAGTCAAATGCCTTTGTCCCTAACTTTGCCTGGATCGCCCTTTCGGGTTTTCAATCCACCGGGACGCTCTTTTTTGCCTAAGCCGCCCTTTCGGGTTTTCAACTTAGCGAGCTCTTTTTTCATTTTTATCCCTAACTTTTGCCTGGATCTCCTTCATAGGTTTTGATCCACCGGGATACCCATTTTTGCCTAGGTCGCCATTTCTGGTTTTCGACCTATCGGGTTTTATTTAGGCATAATATTTTTTGACTGCATCAGAATTCACCGGGTGCTTCAGCTGTTCACCATCCATAGTTGTAAGGATTAAGGAACCTCCGGAGAATGCCATCTTCACAACATATGGGCCTTCATAGTTAGGACTCCATTTTCCACGCATGTCTTTGTGGACTGGCAAGATTTTCTTGAGTACAAGATCTCCTTCTTTGAATTCTCGGAGACGGACTTTCTTGTCAAATGCTCTCTTGATGCGCTTCTGGTACATCTGGCCATGGCACATGGCGGTCATTCTCTTCTCATCAATGAGGTTCAGCTGGTCAAACCTGCTCTGGACCCACTCAGCTTCCTCCAGTTCGGTTTCCATCAAGATTCTCAAAGATGGTATCTCTACTTCAATAGGGAGAACTGCATCCATCCCATACACCAGAGAGAAAGGGGTTGCCCCTGTTGAAGTGCGGACTGATGTTCTGTATCCGTGTAAAGCATATGGTAACATCTCGTGCCAATCTTTGTAAGTTTTTACCATCTTCTGCAGAATCTTTTTGATGTTCTTGTTTGCAGCTTCAACAGCTCCATTCATCTTCGGACGATACGGAGAAGAGTTATGATGTTCAATCTGGAATGTCTCACACAACTCTTTCATTGTTTTGTTGTTCAAATTGGTCCCATTATCTGTGATGATTCGGCTTGGGATTCCATAACGACAGATAATTTGGTTCTTGATGAAACGGGCAACCACTTGCTTTGTCACATTGGCGTAGGAAGCTGCTTCTACCCATTTGGTGAAGTAGTCGATTGCAACCAAGATAAACCGATGGCCATTGGAAGCTTTAGGCTCGATTGCGCCTATCATGTCAATGCCCCACATTGAGAAAGGCCAAGGCGATGACAGAACATTCAAAAGTGTTGGAGGTACGTGCACCTTGTCGGCATAAATCTGGCATTTATGACACTTCCTGGCATATTTGAAACAATCTGATTCCATGGTTAACCAGAAGTATCCAGCTCTCAAAATCTTCCTGGACATGGCATGTCCATTGGCATGTGTTCCAAATGATCCTTCATGGATTTCCCTGATCAAAAGGTCTGCTTCACGCTTGTCCACACATCTGAGCAGAACCATATCATGATTTCTCTTGTAAAGCACATTGTTGCTGAGGAAAAACTTGGACGCCAATCTTCTCAGAGTCTTCTTATCCAGAGTTGTTGCATCAGCTGGGTACTCCTGATTTTGCAAATAGTTCTTGATGTCATAGAACCACGGTTTCTCATCAGTTTCTTCTTCGACCAGTAGACAGTAGGCTGGTGCAGTTCTTCGCTCGATTGTAATGAGTGGAGCTTCATTAAGAAACCTGACTTGAAACATAGAAGCCAACATAGCCAAGGCATCTGCAATTTGATTCTCTGCCCTCGGAACATGATGGAAAGTGACTTCATCAAAGTATTTGATCAATTCCACAATGTGGGCACGGTATGGGACCAACTTCTCGTCACGGGTCTCCCATTCACCTTTGACTTGGTAGATGACCAAAGCTGAGTCTCCATATACATCCAGAATCTTGATTCTAGTATCGATTGCAGCTTCGATACCTAAAACACATGCTTCATACTCAGCAATGTTGTTTGTACATTCGAAACATAATCTGGCTGTGAAGGGAGTATATCCACCATCAGGATTCATCAAAACAACTCCCACACCATGCCCCATGTAGTTAGAGGAACCATCAAACATCATCTTCCAACGAGAACCTAGCTCGGGACCTTCATCTGGACCTGGAACTTCACAGTCCTTTATCAACATAATATCTTCGTCCGGGAAATCGAATTTCAAAGGTTCATAGTCTTCGACAGGATGATCAGCAAGGTATTCCGATAAAACACTGCCTTTGATAGACTTCTGGGTTACATATTGGATGTCGTATTCAGATAACAACATGTGCCAACGGGCAAGTCTTCCTGTCAAGGCAGGCTTCTCAAAGATATACTTTATTGGATCCATTTTCGAGATCAACAAAGTAGTGTGACAAATCATGTACTGCCTGAGGCGTCTGGCCGCCCATGCCAAGGCACAACAAGTTTTCTCTAAAAGCGAATATCTGCTCTCACAGTCTGTGAACTTCTTGCTTAAGTAATAGATGGCGTGCTCCTTACGACCAGTTTCATCTTGTTGGCCCAACACGCAACCCATAGATCCCTCGAGCACAGTGAGATACATGAAAAGAGGCTTCCCTGGAGTAGGTGGGATCAAGATAGGAGGTACTTGCAGATAAACCTTAATCTTCTCAAAAGCCAGTTGACAATCAGGACTCCACTCAATTGCTTGATTCTTCCGGAGTAACTTGAATAAAGGCTCACAAGTAGCAGTCATGTTGGAGATGAATCTGGAGATGTAGTTCAATCTTCCGAGGAACCCTCTGACTTGCTTTTCTGTCTTGGGAGCTGGCATCTCTTGAATTGCTCTGACCTTATCTGGATCTACTTCAATTCCTTGCTGACTAACAATAAAACCAAGTAACTTTCCTGATCGGACACCAAAAGTACACTTAGCTGGATTCAGTCGCAGTTGGAACTTTCTGAGACGCTCAAATAACTTCAAGAGATGATTCAAATGATCCTCCTCACTCTGTGATTTGGCAATCATATCATCCACATAGACTTCTATCTCTTTATGCATCATATCATGGAATAGGGTGACCATTGCCCTCTGATAGGTGGCTCCTGCATTCCTGAGACCAAATGGCATAACCTTGTAACAATAAGTGCCCCATGGTGTGATGAATGTAGTCTTTTCCATATCGTCAGGATCCATCTTGATCTGGTTGTATCCTGAAAACCCATCCATGAAAGAGAAAACAGCAAATTTAGCAGTGTTGTCAACCAAAGTATCAATATGCGGAAGAGGGAAATCGTCCTTCGGACTGGCTTTGTTCAAATCCCTATAGTCCACACACATTCTGACTTTGCCATCCTTTTTAGGGACTGGCACAATATTAGCTACCCACTCAGGGTACTTTGCAACTGCGAGGAATCCAGCATCAAACTGTCTTTTGACCTCTTCTCGAATCTTCAGAGCCATGTCTGGTCTTGTTCTTCGAAGCTTTTGCTTTACAGGAGGACATTCTGGTCGAAGAGGTAACTTGTGGACCACTATGTCTGTGTCTAATCCGGGCATATCTTGATACGACCATGCAAACACATCTACATATTCTCTGAGAAGCTTGACCAATCTTTCTCTGACATCTGCCCCAAGTGTTGTACCAATCTTGACTTCCTTCTGGTCTTCATCAGTGCCAAGATTGATGGTCTCTACCTGCTCCTTATGTGGATGAAGATCTGTGTGCTCATTCTCAACTAATCTTGCCAATTCTTCGGGAATATCACAATCTTCCTCACTTTCATCTTCCGCTTGGTAGATGGGCGAATCAAAGTTAGGAGAGAATGTAGAGTCATTGGATTCAACAGGGTTTTCGTTTATTCTGCATATGATAATGATTTGCTTTTATTAAAAGTGGAAAATAGAGAAATGCAAGAGAAAAAAGCTTTTTTGGTTTTGAAAGATTGCCATCTTCTTTTAAAAGTGAAAAGAGAGAAAGACAGTAAATGATCAAAATAAGAGTTTAACAAAATGCCTTCATTGATAATAACTTTAAAAATGAGAAAGGGGCCCTACAAAATACTCCCATAGCCTTGGGCAGAGCTAGGGAACTTTGAAAACATTGAAAAAACAACAAATTACTTTGACAATGGAAAAATTTCTGGGATCTCGACTGCCTCCCAATTGTCCAAGGCTTCTTCACACTGATACACCAGATGATTCACATCTTCATCTTCAGAAACTCCATCAATTGCGTTGATCTGATAACCAGCACTGGAAAACACTTCTTGGATGGTCTTCAGACGTCCTTTAGCGGAGGTTGATGCTCCTTCCTTCACATGAGTTGGTTTGTAACCCAACCCGCAGCGATCTAGCTTCTGTTTGACCTCGATGACATCACCCCAACCTTCATAGCTTCTTTCTTCAATGGTGGAGATGGTACTCTTCAGCGATGCGAAAGATGGGATACCCTTCCCTTTTGGTTCCTCTACTTCCAGAAGGACAGCATTGGCTATCTCAAGAGCTTGGAAAGAAGTTTCCAAAGCATCTTCATCAGCCTCAATATAACTGAAGGATGAAAGGTTGCTAACCATGAGGTCTTCTTCCCCAGATACGGTTACCAGCTTGTTATTGACTACAAACTTCATCTTTTGATGCAGGGTAGAAGTGACTGCCCCAGCCGCATGGATCCAAGGTCTTCCCAGCAAGCAACTGTAGTTAGGATTGATGTCCATAACCTGGAAAGTGATTTTGAAGACCTGTGGCCCGATCAGGATTGGTAGGTCTACTTCTCCAATGACAGTCCTTCTTGACCCATCAAAGGCTTTTACAATCAGTGCACTGGGCCTCATCTCTGCCCCTTGATAAGATATTTTAGCAAGTGTTCTTTTCGGCAAAACATTCAGTGAAGATCCTGTATCTACAAGAACTCTTGCTAAAGTATCCTCTTGACATTTCACTGATATGTGGAGCGCACGGTTGTGGTCCAAGCCCTCCTTCGGAAGATCCTCCATGCTGAAACTGAGGTTGTTACACGCAGTGATATTGGCAATGACTCCGTCAAACTGGTTCACTGTTATATCATGCGTAACATGTGCTTGAGCTAGCAACTTCTGAAGCGCACTTCGATGAGCCGGAGAATGCATAAGCAGTGATAGGATTGATATTTTGGAAGGCGTTTGATGTAGCTGATCAATTACCTTATAATCACTCTTCTTTATGATTCTGAGGAACTCGGCATCTTCTTCCCCCAAGACTACCTCTTTATCTTTGTTGACAACAGCTGGAATGACTTCTTTAGGCGGAGCCATATTGGCTTGCTGGGTATAAACACGACCACTACGGGTCAAACGACCTGCACCCGCTATATCAGTACTTGCAACCTTTGAACCTTCCTTCTGATTAGCTTTATCGATCTTCTGATGAACTTTCCCTGTATCATACCTCCATGGAACTGCTTTAGTGTCTTCATAACGGAAAGAGTTACTCCTTTGTTCTAATCTTGGCTCAGGTATATTGAAGATTGGCACCACAGATTCTGGAGTATTGAAGATAGGTTGAGCTCCTGAAGATTCAGGCAGATTGAACACTGGCACCCAAGTAGAATTAGACTCCGGCAAGTTGAAGATGGGTTCAATTACTGCCACTTCATTCCTCCTCATATGACCACTCACTTGTAAGACACCTTCATCAATCAAAGCTTGAACATCTTTCAAGATTAGTTCACATCCCCTTGGACTATCAGCACAACCTTCACAATTTTGATGACAGCTCTTCAGTATACCCGCCTCTACTAACTTCGCATGGAAGTCTCTGAGCGGGGTCTTGATCTCGGTGGCATTGAAAATCAAACCTTCTTCGGACTCATCAACAATAGCATTTATAGACCCATGCTTGGGTAAAGGATTATCTTTGACATTCGGACCAGTATTCCCAAATGACAGAATATTCTTCTCCATCAAATCTTTCACTATGTACTTCAAAGCATAACAACCCTCCAAATCGTGCCCTGGAGCACCTTCATGGAATAAACAGTGAGCATTTGGGTTGTAATTTGGCGGGAGCGGACTTGGTGGAGGACCTAAAGGCCTTGGAGTAACCAAACCCTTCTTCAGCAGTGAAGGATATAACTCAGTATAAGTTATAGGGATTCGAGGATTAGGAGGCCTTCCACCTGGTCTTCTGTTCTGAAAATTGGGATTTGAATGAGGAGCTGGAGTCCTCTGCTGGTAGGCTGAAGCATTTGGTGCTTGTTGATAGCCCGGATTGTTGATCATTGGTTGATAAGGTTGAATCATTGGAGCCGCCTGTTGGTACATCGGTGCTGCTTGAGCTGGCCGATACATGGGGACTTGTGGATTAAATGCTGGTTGAACCGCCGCTACATAAGGATGTTGGGCATACTGTTGTTGATGAGCATACTGCTGTTGACGAGCATACTGCTGTTGAGCCATAGGTGAAGGTCTCTGCCAAAGCGGACTCCTTCTTTGACCTGCCATTATCGCATTTGTCTCACCTTCCTTCTTCTTGCGAAAATTGCCGGTAAATTTCTTACCAATATTTCCACTGCCAGTGCTAGAACTGCCAGATGCACTACTCATCTTTCCACTTTTCAAACCGAGTTCTACCTTGATTCCCACAGCCACTAAATCAGAGAAACTAGCAGTTATACTCCCCACCATTCTCTCATAGAATTCTGGTCGCACCGTGTCAACGAACCAGTCAGCTAATTCTTTTTCAGTCAGTGGGGGCTCTACTTGAGAAGCGGTCCCTCTCCACCTTTGAGCATACTCTTTAAAGGATTCAGACTCTTTCTGGGACATGCTTAGCAATTGCCTCCTATCGGGAGCGAGGTCCATGTTGTATTTATATTGCTGGATGAAAGCATCTGCCAAGTCCTGGAAACTGCGAATCTTTGACTGGTCAAGCGTCAAATACCATTTAGAGGAGATTCCCTTCAGACTGTCTTGAAAACAGTGGATCATTAACTTATCATTGTCTACCTGAGCAGCCATTCTTCGATAGTACATCAGGAGATGGTTTTTGGGACAAGTTGCACCCTCATACATATCAAACGTGGGTATCTTGAACTTCGGAGGTATTACCAATCCAGACACCAGGCACATTTCTCTGGCAGCAGCACCAAAGATCTGGTCACCTTCAATCGCTCTTAATCTTTTTTCAAGGGTATCAAAATTCTCCTGCATCTTCACGTGCTTCTCATCTCCGTTTTCAGACATATCTGGCGCTTCATACCCCTGATGGTCATTAAAATACGGTTGGGCACGGGTGTGCACAATGTCCTGTGTGAAATTAGCAACTGCATGATTTTCTTCATTAGTCACAGGAACAGTTTGTTGAGCAGCAAATCCCTGAGGAGGAGGCACAAAACCTTGGAAAGGAAATGCCGTACCCTGAGAGGGAGGTGCGAAACTTTGAGAAGCTAAACCTTGGGACGAAGGAAAGAAACCCTGAGCAGCAAATCCTGAAGAAGGAGGAATAAAACTTTGAGTAGCAAACCCTTGTGAAGGTGGTATAAAACTCTGAGTAGCAAATACATGAGGAGGAGGCACAAAGCCTTGAGCAGCAAATCCTTGGGAGGAAGGAATAAAACCCTGAGTAGCAAATCCTTGGGAAGAAGGAATAATACTCTGAGAAGCAAAACCTTGAGAAGGAGGGAAGAAACCCTGAGCAGCAAATCCTGAAGAAGAGGGAATAGCACTCGGAGCAGCAAAACCTTGAGAAGGAGGGAAAAAACCAGGAGGAAACCCAAAAGGAGACCAGGTCACAGGGGTAGGCTCGGTCGTTGCAGTGACAACTTCAGTCGTTGCAGTAACAATTTCTGACACCACAGTCCGTTGGGTATCCATCTTCGCTCGAATGACTTGCAACATTTCCATCATCTGACCCATATCTCCACGAATATCAGAAAGCTCTTCGTTAACTCTGTCCATCTCTACGTCTCTTTCAGCCATCCTCTTTCTGGCTTGAGCTCGAGTGTAGTATTTGCGTGAGAGCCTCAGTGTGAAAGCTGAATCGAGAGCAGATGACGGGAATGAGTTTCATGAAAAAAAATGCAAATGCAATGCCAAATGTATGAGTGCAATGCAAAAATGAAATTTTATTCAAGGAACTTAAGAAACAATTTGCAAATACCAAGGAACACATAATAATCAAGGGATATGATTTCATTAAATTCAAAAAGTGATACAAAGTCTTGAGTACACTTTCAAAAATCCCAAACAAAGTTTAATAAAGATAAAGACAAAGTCCTAAGGAGATTCTCCTAAAAGCCTCAAGTTGAGCTTCTCGATTTGTGCCTTCATCTGAGCCCTTTCAAGCATAAGTTGATCCACGATCGACTTCCAAGAAGTGTCCTCTTGAGTGCTGGAGGAAAATAAATCCTCTGGTGCTTTCCTTTTCTTGCTGGAGAGCTCTTCTTCTTCCTTCATCTTCAGTTGTCTTCTAAGTTCCTCATTCTCACTGCTGATGATCTGATGTCGATTCTTCCATGCATTCTTCTCTCGAATCTCCTTCTCCAAATCAATCCTCAGCTTCTCTGCATCATCCATAAAGATCAGAATGGGTTTCTTGAAGGTCATAGGATCCTGGCGAGGGTAAGGCATCTTCAGAATGATTGCCCTATCTCGTACCCATTGGAGATAGGGTTCCATAGAAACACAATTCGGCTTTCCCAAGCTACTCCTCCCCTTCCTATGGATGCACTTCCAAGCTTGCATAATCTGTTTCTTGAGCTCTGGTTCTTCGTCATCCTTAAAGAAAATTCCTTCCCCTTCAACACTCTTAGGTTTGTCCTTCAACGGATACCCGAGTTGACGGCGAGCCAAAACTGGATTATAGCTGATTCCTCCCTTAGTGCCAAGAAGAGGCACATTAGCAAAATCACCACAGCTATCAATAATCAATATTCCATCATAAGCACGATTGTACCAGCTAATGTCAGAGTGGGTAAGAGACATGATCCTTTGTGACCACCACAAACCATCCTTAAGGTTCCAAAATGAAGATGACTTAGGCAAGTGCGAAATAAACCACTCATACAGCAATGATACACAACAAGTAATCATCCCTCCCTTATGGTGATTCCTCAGATGGATGGAATGGTAGGTGTCTCCGAGCAAAGTAGGGACCGGGTTCTTCTTCAGAAAGATCTTGATGGCGTTCAGGTCGACAAAGTCTTCAAAGTTTGGGAAAAGCAGTACTCCATATATCAGCAGAATAAAAGTCGCCTCAAAAGCTTTCATATCCTTCACCTCAACAAAATTCTTGGCCTTTTCTACCAAAAACTTTGTAGGGAATCCAAAAACCTTTCCTTTATAGGTCATATTTGCCTTGACCTCAGGAACACTCAAATATGTCGCCTTTGCAATCTCCGCTTCTTCAGGGTCCTTCTCTAGAACAGGGAATGGAAACTCATCCTTAACACGTGATCCCACCAAAACTGAATACTCTTCCAAAGTAGGCGCCAATTGGTAATCAGGGAACGTAAAACAGTGGTAGAGAGGATCATAAAACTGGAGCATCACAGAGAGCAGCCTTCCATCCCAATCAGTCTTCAGTAAGGCTAAGAGTCTCCTATGCTTCTCCATGAAGGCTTCTTGATCCAGAACCAAATCTCTTAACTTCCTTAGGTCTTCGAGTTTGGGAGTTTTGAAGGTGTACTTGACAGTCTTTCTTCTTCCAAAGTCCATGATGATACCTATGATATTTGCAAAGATAGAGTTTCTGAGTTCCTTGAATAAATGATAAAAATGATGCTTCATGATGTGTGAATGCAACAAACACAAACAAGGCTTAGGTTCAAAGCTTGCATGAGGTCAAAGGTTCAACCCTCCCAAAAAGGTATGTACTATGGGTTTATTTGTACCTGTACAACGGGTTCTAAAAGTTCCCAGAATCACTGTCCCATCTTTCGGATATTACCGACTTCCCAACTCGACTTGGTAATCAGTAATATTCTCAAGAGAGTCTCATCCGAGTGCAGTATCGCGTATCAACTATTTTGGATTTGCACCCTCATAGTCATCGCACTACATCCCTAAAAAGGCCAAGTGGGGGTAAATGTTCTACGGTCCTCAGCATTAATGGCTCTCAGGTCGAATATAGTAATGTTTTCACGACTGAACTCGATCAACAAAACTACATCCGAGGAGGCCTCCGCTGAGTGGTGGTATCTCAAGTCAACTTGGTCGGGACTCAACTCCCTACAAGCCTTCTTGAATATACCACCGTCCTATCTTATTTGCACTCAAGTCCGGGTTAGGACTTATCTCACCACACATGGAACACCCAAAAATCCAAAAATAATAACAAGCAATACAACAACAAATATACAAATATACAAGGTGGGCTTAACCCTCAAAAAATAGTATCCCCAGTGAAGTCGCCATTTCTGTCGCGGTGAGAATCGGATACCAAGCTATTGATTAAGCTTGAATCGCAAAATATTTATGTTCACCACCGACTTTAATTTAATCCAAAAGGAAAAGGGAAAAAGATCGTAAAAACCCTAAATGAGGAGAAACTAGGTTCGGGGGTTGATTATACCTAGGGAAGGTGTTAGCATCCTAAGCATCCGCAGTATCCTACGGGAACCTCTTGTTAATATTTGTAATTTTGTTATTTATTGCTTGTTAAAAATTATGGGAACCTAAGGTTTTATTTCTAATGGTGCTCGCACAACATCGCATCGATGCCTACGTATCGGGTATAGAATCAGAGCACTCGTAGTTCTCCTAAGGATTAACGAACACTTGGTTACGCTCAAGGTTCGCGGGGGAAGGTAAGTGTTATGGCAAACACTCACGTGACTTTAGCAAAGTCACAAAAAGTTGTAAAATAAAAAGTCCTAATGGCTAAGGTCAAAAAGGTAACTAGGGATGGCTAAACTTCCTATGACATTGAGTCAACTGCAGGAGTTCTTTCCCTTTTGGATTGAAAAGCAAAAACAAATATAAACAAAGGTGCAAGCTCCTAAGACTAGGCAAAGGCTGCTACTTGCAAAAATAAATAAATTGAACAAAGTAAATGGAATACAAGGCAAAGGCTTAGTAACCGGGCTATGGCTCGATATATGGATCGAGAATGCAGGGGTGGAAAACAAACGCAGTGCGACAAATTGCTTAAGTTAAAAAGGCTGTGCAGTGTAAGGAACTGTGCAGATGGCGATCGTAAACGACCGACTTACGTGTGTGAGTGTATGTGAAGTGAACTTGGCGTTGGACCAAGGAATTATTATTTTGAAAATTAAATCAAATGGTGTGATCTTACGAGAAATAAGTAATTAATAATAAATGAAATAAAGTATGAAATATAATAAATTAAATAAAATAAAATGAATAGAATAAAAATAAATAAATAAATGAAATAGAATAAATACTGAAAAAAATGCATGGCCTCATATTGGTCACGATCAATCGAAAATGATTTATCGTGATTTTTGTAATATCATCGGCCCCGAATAGTTAAATAAATTGAGAAATCGAAAAATAATAAGGAAATGGAAAAGTTTGGCCTCATATAGGTTTAGATAACGTCGATTACAAATATCGAATATCGATAAACCCTTAATGATATCATTGGCCCGTATAAATAAAAATATAAATAAATAAAAAGTAAATAATATTAACAAAAAAAAGCAAATACTACTAATAATAATAAATACCAAGCATAACGAAATAATCAAAATTCTAACAAAATATGAGGCTAGTTTTTTTAGTAAAACATAAAGGAAAACATAGGGTGCATCACAAAAATCAGTGGTCTAAATGGCAAAATAATATGGGCTTAGCCCGTCAAGAACAGCAACAAAAATAAAATAAAGAAAAAGCAACGACCTAGTGGGTTTGACGCAGAGATCAGGGGTGGTGTTAGCAGGGTGTGGACTGTATGTAAATATGTGATAGAATTTTTATATGGGCTAAGCCCATGAGTCAACCAAACAACCTAATTTTATAAAAATAAAATAAAATAACATAAAAATAAAAAAATGAAAAGAAAAAGACATTTAATTAGGATCAAAGAAAAAGGGTGTATCTCTCTTAAACTCAGCAACAAACAAAAATGAGGAAAGAAAGGGGCCTCACCAACGACAAACATTCAATCTCTTCATCTCTCTCGCTCGCTCACGACGTCATCACTCTCTCAAATGCGGTTCAGTCTCCGTCCCACTCTCACGACCCTCTCACCGGTTTTCCTTCAACTCTCAAACACTGGTTCGGTCTGATTTTGTGACGGCGGTGAGGTTCCGGCCGGGTCTGTTTGGAGTGGCGGCTGAAGGTGGTTTACGGAAAGGTTCTTGGTTGTTGGTTGGGGCTTTCGCGCGGTGGCCTCAGTTGGGATTTTGAAGGCGGATAAAGGGGTTTTCGGCGATTTACGGTTTTGCAGAGGTGGAAGTTCGCGGATGCATTTTGGTTTTTGAGGTGAGTCTTCTGGTTTGTGGTATTTTTCTCACTCGTTCTTTCCTTCTTCAGTTTCTCGATTTGTCTTCTTCTATTATCTTCTCTGGTTTGTGGTGTTGTTATGTTGTTTATGGTTTTGTGGAAGAGGATCAATTAAGGTTTTTTGTTGATGTGTGTTGAGGGTGAATGGAGGTCGAAATTCAGAGAAGGGTTTTGAGGTTTGTGTGGGGGGGTCTTGCTGAAATGTTGACGGGAGATTGAAATAGAGGATGAAGGTCTGAGCAAAATAAGATGAGCGATAGAGGCTGGTATATTTGGATTGGTTTTTGATTTGTTTGGTTCGAAACGGTTTGCGTTTGAGGTTGGCCGGTAGCAACGGGACGGTGGTTCTAAGTTCCGCGGAGGGGTTGTTTTACGGTTTACTGTTTTGTCTGGTTTTCGTTTGGTTTTGAATCTTCCTCGTCTCATTTCACTCTCGGTTTTTTTGATTCGTTATGGTTTATGAGATTTGGGTGAGTTTTGTGGTTCTGGTTGAAGAAGATTGAAGGTCTGAAACAAAAAGGTTTGAAGGGTTTGTGGAAGGGTTTATATGGGTGTTGTTCTGGATTTGTGCGATTTGTTTGTGTTTTTAGAATAAAAAAAGATGAAAGTTCGTGAGGTTATGTTCTGGTTCTTTTGTCTGATTTCAAAGGGGTGCGTTTGGTTTTTTTCAGGGTGTTTGAAGATTCGGTGATGGTTTTGTATTCTGTTCAAAATGGTTTCAAGGTGTATGAGAAAATAGGTGGGCTTTGATGGCAACAGAGGTTCTCACGGTGGTTCCTCCAACTCAGTATATCTCAGTTTTTGGATTTGCTGTGGGTTTCTGTTTGTTTTTCTGGTTTTAAGATGGTGCATTCAGTTTACTGTGTTTGAGTTTTTTGCAGGTGAGTGAAGTTTTTGGTGAGTTCAGTTTCACAAATTCGGTTCTAGCCTACGGTGGTTCCTCTGTTTGCTGTGGGTCTGCAGGCGGGACTGTTTCTGGGATTTGCTTGGTAGCTGATCAATGGAAGAGGTGAATGAAGAAGGGTTTGGTCTATTTGAAGAGTGAAGATGTGCAATGGGTTTATGGTTTTGTTCAGGCAGTGACGGTGGTGATAATGGAGATGAGGTAATGGTGATATTGTTTTGTCATTGTGTAGTTTGAAGGAAATTTGTGAGAAAAGTGATGAAGTTTGTGGATGGTAGTAGTGAGTTCTTTTTTTTTTTAATGCTGTGATTTGGAAAAAAATGGTTTTAAGTGTATATTTTGAAGTTTTGACATGACATTTCTTTGTGCAGATTGGAAATTGAATAATAAAGCTGAAAAGAAAATATCTACAAACAAAAGCTGAAAAGAAGTGAAGGAAAAAAATCATACCGGCCCGAATGTTATCGGGTGACGAATCCACACGGTAAGCTTCTACTCTTTGCTGCCGCTTGTTGTTGTGTGACTGTTTTTTTTGAAGTTGTTCTCTCTTTTCTCCTCTTTTCTGAAGTTTAAGTTGCCGGATTTTTGGTTTTTGGACTGTTTTTGTGGTTATTTTGAGACTATTTGGGTGCTGATTTGTAGGCTGTTTTTGGCTGAAATTGTGTTGGTTTATGGCTGTTATGTAGTGTATTATGGGGTTGTTTGTTGGGGTTTTTGATGCTGAAATTTGTGAGTTTAGTGGCTGTTCTGTGGTATGTTTTAGAGGGGTGATTTGCAGTGAGTTTGAGGCTGTTTGTGTGTAGTTGTGAGGGCTGAATTTGTAATGTTTTTGAGCTGTTTTTGTAACTGTTTTCTGTGTTGTTTTATGGTGTTTGTATTGGCAGATTTGTGGCTGATTTTGTTGTCCTTGTTGCTTGCAAATGAAGGGTTGGAGGCAAGGGGACAAGTGCTGAATTTTACAGCAGTGGGTGGAGCAGAACTTGCAGTTTGTTGGTGGCTGCAGGCTGAGTTTGGGTGGCTTGTGCTGCTGAAATGTTGCTGTATTTTTTTTGTATTTTTGTGTTGTACAACAATTTTTGTGATTGTAATATGAACAAGATATTTGGGAATAAAGTTGATTATTTACACTATGATTATAACTTGAAATTGAATCTCAATGTTGAAATTTAAATTAGAAATTAAATATGAACTTAAATTAGAAATGAATAATAAAAAAAGATAAATAAATAAATAAACTTAAAATTAAAAATAATTTAGAAACTTAAATAATTAACTTGGAATTAAAATGACTTAGAATTAAAGAAACAAATTTGGAATTTAGAAAATAAATACAATGAATTAGAAATTGACATTAAACTTAGAAATTACAACTTGGAAATGAAATAAAATTAAAAAATTGAAGAATAGAAAATAAAGTCAAAAATAAAAATTTGAAAATGAAATAAAAATTAATTTAGGAATGAGGACTTGATAATGAAAAGAAATAGCAAATAAGTTTAGAAAAAATTTGAGAGTTGAACTAAAAATTAGAAATAGAAATTGAGATAAAATTTTAAAATAGGAACTTACAAATAGAACGAAAATAGAAATTAAAATTAAAAATACGAAAATGAAATAAAAAGCCATAAATAAGAAAAGAGAAATTAAATTAAAAATGGAAGCTAGAAAAATGAGAAGAAAGCAACAGAAAAATAAATCGGGAAAAACCCCGCTAAATGCGATAAATGTATGATTATGATATGAGCGATTAGGGGTAAAATTTGGGGTGTGACACTTAGCTTTATCAACTTCAATTCCCTTGTCAGATATAACGTGTCCTAGTACGATTCCTTCTCTGACCATAAAATGACATTTCTCCCAGTTAAGCACGAGGTTTACTTTTACACATCTTTCTAACACCATTTCTAAATTTGATAGACATCCTTCAAAACTTTGCCCGCATACAGAGAAGTCGTCCATGAACACTTCCATGATGTTGTCTATGAAATCTGCGAAGATTGACATCATACATCTTTGAAAGGTCGCAGGAGCGTTGCATAATCCAAAGGGCATTCGTCTATAAGCGAACGTTCCATAAGGGCATGTGAATGTTGTCTTCTCTTGATCATCTGGGTGGATAGGGATTTGAAAAAATCCTGAGTAACCATCAAGATAACAGAAATATGAATGCTTGGCTAATCGTTCTAACATTTGATCTATAAAAGGTAGTGGGAAATGATCTTTTCGAGTGGCTTTGTTTAGTTTACGATAATCGATGCACACTCTATGTCCTGTCACTACTCTTTGTGATATCGATTCGCCTTTAGCGTTTTTCACAACAGTGATACCTCCTTTCTTTGGTACTACATGTACTTTACTAACCCATTTACTATCAGAGATTGGATATATTATTCCAGCATCTAGTAATTTCTTAACTTCTTCCTTTACTATAGTGCTAAGGATTGGGTTAATTCTTCTTTGAGATTCTCTGGAGGTTTTGCAATCTTCTTCTAGCAGAATACGATGCATACAGATTGAAGGGCATATTCCTTTGAGATCAGATATGTTATATCCTAATGCAGTTGGATATTTCTTTAAGACATCTAAAAGTTTCTTTGTTTCAATTATTCCTAAACTGGAATTGATTATAACTGGTCTTGTACATTCAGTGTCTAAGAATTCGTATCTTAGGTTCTTAGGTAAAGTTTTTAACTCTAATGTAGGTTTATTCTTACTTGGCATGGGATCCGGTGTAAGTGATAAACTTTCGCTTAGACTATCATCCTGATATGGTTCACGCCAATTATCATCTTCGAAAATCGGAGGGATTTGAATTTTCATAATTTCAGAATAGGTAGTTTCTTTCATTTCCATTTCTCTTACACATTCATCAATTACGTCTAATAGATAGCATGTATCCTCTATAGCTGGTGATTGTAAGAATTGTGTTAAAATAAATTCAACTTTCTCTTCACCTACTTCAAAGGTTAGCTTTCCTTTCTTTACGTCTATTATAGCTCCGGCGGTAGCTAAGAATGGTCTTCCTAGTATGATAGGTGTAGTGGAGTCTTCAGAGATGTCCATGATTATGAAATTAGTAGGAATATAGAATTGTACTATACGTACTGGGACGTTTTCTAGTACGCCTACAGGATATTTAATAGAGCGGTCGGCTAGTTGAACAAACATTTTAGTTGGTCTTAAGTCTCCCATGTCTAGCCTTTTGCAAATCGTTAAGGGCATAACACTGATATTGGCTCCTAAATCGCATAGAGCTTTGTCAATGACGAATTTTCCTATTACACAGGGTATAGAGAAACTTCCTGGATCTTTTAGCTTAGGAGGCATATTATTCTGAATTATTGCGCTACACTCAGCAGTAAGTGTAACGGTTCCGTTATCCTCTATCTTTTTCTTATTGGATAATATTTCTTTTAAAAACTTAGCATACGAGGGCATTTGAGTGATAGCTTCTGTAAATGGAATAGTAATATTCAACTGTTTCAGAAGTTTAACAAATTTCTTAAACTGGCCCATCGTCTTGGAATTGGTTAACCTCTGAGGGTACGGAATTGGTGGTTTATAGGGTGGTGGAGGTACATAAGGCTTTTCTTTCTCCAATGCCTCTTGATTATCTTCCTTTTCTTCTGGTTCATTCACCATTTCAGTCGGTTTATCCGGTTTTTGGTACATGGCTGGATTGTTAAGTCTTGGATCGGTAGGTCCGTCAAGTTCCTTGCCACTTCTTAATATTACAACATTGCCCTATCCTTTCGGATTAGGTTGAGGTTGTCCAGGAAATACTCCAGCTGGTGCAGCGGTAGGTGCTTGTTGTTGAGCTACTTGTGAAATCTGAGTTTCAAGCATTTTGTTATGTGTAGCTAACGCATCTACCTTGCTCACTAATTGCTTAATCTGCTCACTAGTGTGTATGTTTTGGTTTAAGAAGTCCTTGTTTGTTTGAGATTGGTTAGCTATGAAGTTCTCCATCATCAACTCAAGGTTCGATTTTCTAGGGACATTAGGAGCAGTCTTTTGATATCCTGGTGGTGTAGCTGGTGCTTGACCTGGTGTGTATAAAGCATTGTTGTTCTTATAGGAGAAGTTCAGATGATTCTTCCAACCTGGGTTGTATGTGTTTGAGTACGGGTTTCCTTGAGCATAATTCACTTGATCTGTGGGAATTCCTGCTAATAGTTGACAATCAGGGACATCATGTCCCGGAACTCCACATAACTCACAGTTAGGTGTTACCGCAGCCACGGTGGCTGTTGGTGTTATGGCCAAGTTGTCGATCTTTTGGTTTAGTTGGTCAAACTTTGCATTGACTTGGTCCATACTACTTACTTCGTACATACCTCCTTTTGTTGGTTTCTCATTGGTAATTGTTTTGAGCCATACTCTTGATAAGCGCATAAGCATCGTTATATTCTTTGTCCATTAGTGCATCGCCTGCGGCAGCGTCAATTGTCATTCTTGTATTGTACAAGAGTCCATTGTAGAAGGTATGGATGACCATCCATTCTACTAATCCGTGATGTGGACAAAGTCTCAGCATATCTTTATAGCGTTCCCAAGCTTCGAAAAATGATTCGTTTTCCTTTTGCTTAAATCCGTTGATCTGAGCTCTTAGCATAGCTGTCTTGCTAGGTGGGAAATATCTGGTCAAGAAGACTCTCTTTAGTTCCTCCCACGTAGTTACTGAATTCGAGGGTAGAGATTGAAGCCAGGCTCTTGCTCTGTCTCGAAGTGAAAAAGGAAAAAGACGTAGTCTAATAGCTTCTTGGGTAACTCCATTGGCTTTTACGGTATCTGCGTACTGCACAAATATCGAAAGATGAAGGTTCGGATCCTCGGTAGGATTTCCGGTGAATTGATTTTGTTGCGCGGCTGATAACAGCGAAGGTTTCAGTTCGAAATCGTTTCGGTTGATAGCCGGTGCGGCAATGCTGGAATGCGGTTCAGCTTGCGAAGGACTAGCGTAATATTTGAGTGGATGATTCGGTTCTTCAGCCATCTCTGCGTCCTTTGATGTTCTGACTGGTTTCGGTGGATCTATTTGAAGATCTGGAATGTTGTAATTTCGTTCGTAATCGAATATTCGTCTTCTTACGTGTAAGAAGCGTTCCGATTATGGTATTAGAGGTTGCAAGTCTTCGCCTTGAGAGCGAGTACTTGGCGTACACTCGGGAAATTAGATTAAGAAAATAAATAGTTGTTACCTTAGTCTAGACAATGCTACTTTAAAGTGCACTAGTAACTAAATTAAGGTCCCCGGCAACGGCGCCAAAAACTTGATGGGCTAAAGACGTAATCTAATATGTGTCTAGCGGTATCTTAACTGCAAGCGCGTAGCCTATCGAAGTAATATTTAAGATTATCGATCCCACAGGGACTTTATGATTACTTAGTGCTAGAGGGTTTACTAGTTTAGCTAAGGTGAATGGTTGTCACGATTTTTGGTTGTTTTTAAGGATTAAAGGCGGGAATTAAATTTTAGTTTAATAAAATAATAATAAGGCGGTCGGTATGTAATTATGCTAACTTAGGCGGGTCAATCTAACCTAGGCTTATAAGGATGATTCACTTAATCTATTCTGTAGAGGTTATCAGTTTAAATATCTTTAACTCACACTCTCGTGGTCTTATCTCAGATCTTACTCCTAAAGCCATATGCCTGCTTTCGCTAGCCCATAAGTGTTTAGAAATAATTTTTGGAAACTTAATAAGTCTAATTCATTTTAAAGCGCTCTCGCTGTGTTTAAATTGAATGCCTAACTTTAGCTATCTGGTTAAAATCTCACACTCTCGTGGTCTCGACCTAACCTATTACACTTTCCTTACTCTCGTAACAAAAAGATTAATTTTATAATAAAAAGTCACAGCCGGAATTTTAAGTTCTTAATTATTTTTAGCCTAGAATTGATTTTACCGATTCAGTGTATTTTAATTACATACCGCCTAAAATGTTTAGCTACTCATATTTGTTGTACCAGACAGATGCAGAAATAGAGGAACACAAATTAAAATATGCATTATAAAGAAATAAAAATAAATTCTTAACATTAATGTAAACGCGAATTAATTAAAAACCTGAATAACAAATAAAATGTCAAACTCCTTCTTCCACAATCTGGCAAGCTCGGAGTGCGGACCGGAGTCGAAAATAAAATTACAAAAACGAAATGCTGAAGGCTTGAAAGGAATTAAATAATAACAATTTCCTAATGTTGGAAATTGTTATTTGATTTGGTTGGGATAAAAAAAATAAAACAAGTACAGAAACGATTGCTGGAAAAATAAATGAAATAGGGTGCAATGGAAATACGGCAGAGCTTCCGCAAGAAAAATTAAAATCAAAACTCTGTAGTTTCTACTTTGAAATAAAGCTATTTATAGGAAACAATATTTGGGCTTGGCAGTTGGAATAATGTGTGGGCTTCGTAGTTGCTGAGAGAATCCAGGGAAAAGTTGAGTTACTGGGTCTGCGGAAGAATAGGAAAATATTGACTTCACGTAGCACGTTCATGACCAATTCTCAGCAAGTAAACCTAATTTCCCCTTGTCACGTTCGTGACAAGGGTGTCACGTTCGTTACCCTTGTATTTAGCGCGTCACGATCGTGAGGGATTGGTGACGACCGTGACTGCTCCTTTTAGCGTGTCACGGTCGTGACTCCTAGGTGACGATCGTGACAATTACAAATTATGCAGATTATGCAGAATTCCTCTCTTTTTCTTCTTTTCATGGTTGTTTTTGCTCATTTCACATTTGGCTCATGATTTAGCTCTATAATTGATATACCTGCAAAATGACAAAGAAAACTCGAGGAATCGGGTGTTAATACGATAAATGTGCGATAAAACGGCATTGAAACATAGTAATAAAACGATACTTTTTCTCGTTATCAATATGGTCCAATAAACTTAGGATCCAACTTCTTTGATTTTCAAAGCACGTCCCACACCCTTCATTGTGTTGACCCTAATAAATACTTGATCACCTTTATCGAATTCTAATTATTTCCTCTGATTATCATGATAGCTCTTCTGTCTACTCTAAAATGCTTCATTTTGTCACGGATCATCTGAATCATCTCAATAGTTTGTTGCACAATCTCAGGTCCAAGTACTACATATTCACCAGTTTCATACCAACATAGAGGTGTTTTACACCTCCTACCATACAAAGGTTCAAAAGGTGCCATCCCAATACTAGAATGGTAGCTATTGTTGTTCATGAACTCAATCAATGTAAAATGAGTATCCCACGCACCACCTTGTTCTAACACATAAGTCTTCAATAAATCTTCTAATCTTTGATCTCTATCAGACACTATACTTCAAGGAACACTATGCCTCTTGCAAACTTTGAACCCAAAGCCTCTTGCAAACTCTTCTAAAATTATGAAGTGAACCTTAGATCTCTATCAGACACTATACTTCAAGGAACACTATGCAACTTCACAATTATTCTGATATAAATCTCTACCAACTTCGTCAATGAAAAACTCATGTTGATAGGTATAAAATGTGCGGATTTTGTAAGTCGATCCACAACTAGCCAAATAGCATCAAAACCTCTCGCCATATTTTGAAAACTAGTAACAAAGTACATAACAATACTATCCCATTTCCATTCCGGAATTTCCAACGGTTGCATCATTCCCGAAGGCTTCTGATGCTCCACTTTTGACTTCTGACATACCAAAAAAGCATACACAAACTGTGTTATGTCTCTTTTCATACCAAACCACCAAAACAATTTCTTCAAGTCCTGATACAACTTTGTATATCCTAGATGAATACTCAAACTACTCCGGTGACTCTCTTCTAAAATTCCCTTTTTCAATTCAACATTATCCGACACACAAATTTTGCCCCGGAATTTCAACACACCAGAATTATCCACCTTAAAATCACCTTCAGGATCACTCACTCCTGTAGGAATCAAATCTACCAACTCCACATTAAGCCTTTGATTCTCTTTAATCACCTCCAAGAAGTCATTATTCAGTTTTAGCATTCCAATTCTAACATTCTCAAGTGTCGTCTCATAAACCATGCTCAAATCTCAAAATTGTTCAATTAGTTCCATTTCTTTCACCATCAATGTCGGCATATGAATTGTCTTCCGATTTAAAGCATATTCTACTACATTAGCCTTACCCAAATGATAGATCAAATTAAAATCATAGTCCTTCAAAAATTCCAACCGTCTTCTCTACCTCATATCAGTTCTTTCTAGTCAAACAAGTACTTCAAACTCTTGTGATCACTAAATACCTCAAATCTTGATCCATACAAATAGTTCCTCCAAATTTTCAACACAAAAACCACTGTAGCTAATTCAAGATCATGGGTAGGATAATTCCTCTCATGCACCCTCAATTGTCTTAAAGCATATGACACCACTTTACCATTTTGCATCAATACTCTGCCTAGTCCCATTTTAGACGCATCACAATACACAACAAAAGGTTCACCAGGACTTGGCAAAATCAATATTGCTACCATAGTCAATTTATTTTTCAATTCTTCAAAACTTTCCTCACAAGATGCATCCCAAATAAACGCTTGAAAATTTCTAGTCAATTGAGTCAACGGTAATACCAAAATAGAAAACCCTTCGATAAATCTTCTGTAATAACCTACAAAACCCAAGAAACTTCTAATCTTCGTTACTGTCTTCGAAGGTTCCCATTGCAACACAACACTTACTTTAGAAGGATCCACCGTTATACCATCACCAGAAATCACATGACCCAAGAAACTCACATTTTTAAGCCAAAACTCACACTTTGATAACTTAGCAAACAACTTGTTATCATTCAATACCTGCAATGCAATCCTCAAATGATCTTTATGATCATCTTAAATTTTAGAATAAATCAAAATATCATCAATAAATACCATAATGAACTGATCCAAATAAGAATGAAAGATACAATTCATATACTCCATGAACACACCTGGCGCATTAGACACTCTGAAAGGCATCACAACATATTCATAATGTCCATAACTAGTCCTAAATGCGGTCTTCTGAATATCGGCTTCCTTCACTTGAATATGATGGTAACCTGACCTCATATAAATCTTACTAAAATATGAGCCCAAACTAGTTGATCCATTAAGTCATTAATCCTCGGAAGTGGATACTTATTCTTAATGGTTACTTTATTCAACTGACAGTAATCAATGCACAACCGCATACTACCATCATTCTTCTTTACCAACAACACTAGAGCTCTCCACGGTGAGACACTTGGCCTATTAAACTTCTTATCAAGCAACACTCCAATCTGAGATTTCAATTCAGCCAACTCTGATGCAGACATCCTGTACGGTGCCATAGAAATAGGCCTTGTACCAGGAATAAGGTCAATAGTAAATTCAACTTCTCTTGTCGGAGGTAATTCTGTAATATCGTCAGGAAACACTTCAGGAAATTCATTCATAATAAGCAACTCACTAATTGATGTTTTACTTTCAATAGACAAAGATGCAAACACTGCAACATTTTAGCCTCATACTCCAACAAGGTCCTTAACTCTTTAGTAGATAAAGAATTTTCCAACGCTTCCTCTTCTAGAGTAAGAAACAACAACTTCCAATAACAATCAATATAGACCTGGTTGGATTCCAACCAGTTCATCCCCAAAATAACATCCAGATTACCGAGTGGTAAACAAATCAAGTCCACTCTAAAATCCCTATCAAAGATGGTCAACAGACACTTCAAGCACACTAAAGACGTAACCACATAGCCAATAGATGGAGTTTCAATTCTCATCCTCTGATCTAACGTAGACGGTAAAATTCCTAACCTCTTCACACAATAAACAGAAATAACCGAGTGGGTTTCACCCGTATCAACAATAGCAATCAAAGGAGTACTATTATTAAAACAAGTACCTTTGACGGAACGCTCCTCATTAGTGAATTCGGATCCCACCAAGGAAAACACCTTCCCACTAGCTCCTTGAGACTTCTTCGAATTCTGAAAATTCGTACTGATGTGACCTTGTTCACCATAGTTGAAACAGGTAGGCATAGTAGCTCTGCAGTCAGTTGAAACAGGTAGGCATAGTAGCTATGCAGTCTGCTACCACATGACATATTCGTCCATACTTGAAGCACTTCTTCACTTCATTTTGACAAGTATTAGCACGATGACTTGTGCTTCCACATCTGAAACATTTCATAGGATTAGGATTTACCCCTCCCCCACTTGGCTTCTTGTCAGCAATAACTTTCTGTTTTCCTTTGTCAGCCGGAGCACTATAAGAAGTACCCCCAATTCTCTGCTTACCCTTTCGGTCACTCACAGCCTTTAAGTGAGCAATTTGAGCCCTGCTATCATTTTCATAAATTCTGCTTCTGCAGTTCTGCTCACTAGTTCTGGATAGTTCCTTATCTTCTGACAAGCAATGCCCTGTTTGATCTCGGGACGTAGCCTGTTCTCAAACTTCAGACACTTTGAAGTCATAGCTTCTTCACTATTATAGTGAGCATAATACTGCACCAATTCCTTAAACCGAGCAGCATACGCAGCCACAATCATGCTACCCTACTTCAGCAACAAAAATTCTACCTCTCTAGCACTACGAATATCCTCTGGAAAATACTTCTCCAGAAACTCAGCTCGAAACAAAGCCCAAGTAATATCAGTATCTATAACTTCCAACCTTTGGAAATTGTTGTCCCACCATACTTCAGCTTTTCCTTCCAACATATGAATGCCAAACCTCACATTTTGAGCATCACTCAACCCATGGTCTTGGAGATTTTCTCAACAGCCTTCAGCCATTTCTGTGCAGCCTCTGGATCAAGGATACCTCCATCATACGTAGGCGACTTGTTACTTCTGAACTCATCCAAGTCAAGAAACTCAACATTCCCAACAACTGGACCAATATTCTCTATAGCTTGTGCCATGGCTTGCATAACAGCAACAAAAGCAACATCATTTCTTCCTGCCATACTAATACAACAAACACTTAAGATTAGAACACACTAACAACTCATATTCTAAGGACTGACTCGACTACAACATCTGGCCGGTTGTATCGACCTGCTTTGATACTAATTGTAACACCCCACTTTTTCCAATTTCGAAAATAATAAACTAATAAGGAAAATCAAACTTTATTCAAGTGGAATGCCACATCAACAATAATAAGAACAAAACTTTTTTATTTAAAACAACGGAAAATTTGTATTATTCAACTAAGGCAATATGCCAACACCAACAATAATCATCAACATTTCTTGGTTTATAATGGTTCAACAAAAGAAATATGATACATAACAAATAATAAAAACAAGTAAAACGTCAAAAATCCCCAAGTCACGTGTTACGTATCAAAGCAGTCCTATGACTCGAACAAGCAACATGCAGTCCACACACACTTAAGTACCTGGATTATTTGCACTTCCAAGGAAGCACATATACAACAACAACAAAAGGGTGATAAATGTATTCAATAATTAATGGAGCATAAAACATTTCAAGGATAGTATCTCACACAATCAATATATACAACCAACATCACAACAACAATTAGCAACTTAGTTCATAATTCAACAACAATAATAATGCAATGTGACTCAACAAATGACACAATGCATGTGGTACAATCAATATATTCATAAAGAATTCGGATAAATCACATACACCCATCCGACAATGATTTTTCTCCTACATTCTCCACAACGGAGTACAGATGAATCACATATGCCCATCCGACAATGATTCATCCCACCAATAATACCTCAATATATGCATGATAATGATGATGTACGCAACATGTATAAACACTTCGCTATACATCTTCACGATCCATCTGACCACAAATGCAACATAAGATCTATACAACCACCAAAAGTTCCTCACGTGACTTAAGTAATTAATCGTCTAGTTAATTTACCTAAGTTTCATTATTAATTAATTTACCATCACCAATCTTCGAATAATTAAGTCCTAAGGTCCACACCAATGCCTCAGATCAAGATAATTGACATCAGACACGAAATCGGGACAATATCAAGAAACACCAAAATTCCCCTACAAGCTTGGTCATACGCGTAATGCATAGGGTCATACGCATAATGACCAGCTGCCACACACCCCATACGCCCCCATACTCCCACCATACGCGTATTGCCCCTCACTCTCAACTCAATACGCGTATTGACAAGTTTTCCTACATGTACCCTATGAAAATAGGCAGATGGTCATGCCAAAAAGCTTCTCATATGCGTATCACCACTTCATTACACGTAATGACCTAATTTCACGACATGTCATACGCGTATGGTCTACCTATTACGCGTACGGATAGAGAGACACCAAAATCTCATGTTTTCCTATTCATTCTAACTCTTTCCACTATGGTTCTCGTTTTCACACTTCATACCAGTCCTAGGAAGATTTGTACACCAGTTTTACACTTTTATTCATGTTATTCTTTCATCTAATGTTACTAAATTCAGTTTTATGAGTTTTCTAGATCTAGATTCGTCACTCCTCTTCTGCAACAACACAAAACTACACATACAATGAAGTATACAGAACAACAACAACAACAACAATATTGCAGAAAAGAATGCAATAAAACCATATTTATTTCACATCAATAATTCCACGGAGCAACAGATTCACAGTACATCAATTATACACAGAAATCCTACGAGAGAAATGACCCTTCACTACCCTATCATGTTAATATCACCAATTATGAACCCGTTTCTCCCCCTTACCTGAATTTCTTGAAGAAATTCCTACGAATTTGCTTTATGAAGATTGCCCTAGCAGAGTTCTTCCTGTTCCTAGCTCTCCCTTGATCTCCCAAAAGTTGTTATGACTAAACCTCCTCTAATTTCAAATTAAGGCTTAGTTCCCAATATTACCCTCAACTTAATATTTTACTAATTCAGCCTTTATTTTAATTAAAATGAAATAATAATAATACTAATTATACTAATATTATTAACATAATAATAATAATAAAAATAATATTTAATTGGCCATATTATTATTACTACACCTCGCCATTACTAGCCACGTCTTAAGTCTACATGTCCCACTAGGACTCTATACCAAAACATTTAGGCACACACACCTTAAACAATACCAACAATACACCAAAAATACACGATGGTAAATTATTAAAAATGGGATGTTACATATTGCACATTAAAATTTTGGAGTGCTTCATGAATGTTCCTTGAAATATTTGTTTTTTCAAGAATTACCATAAATGTCTTATAACTTTGTGACCATTTTCCATATGATACATAACTTTTGATGGGATGTTTAGTACCAGATCTCTCCCATTACCTTAAGGAAATATAAACATCAATATCTACACACTACTAAAAAAATACATTTCACCTTGGTTGGAAAAGAGATTTTACTTTAGTTTCACATGTTAGGTAACGAAAATCGTCATGAAAACTTGCCACTTTACCCCTCGTTTTTTGCTTCACCAAGGGAAAAGTTGTAATGGTCATTGGTTTGATCCTCAACAACAAAATTTATTTATTTTTAAAACTATATAGCGTGCGCCACATACTTCTCGGTTTATGTTAATATCTGAGGTAAAAAGAAAGTATTTACGTCTGTTTTAATTTAAAACTGAGGTGTAAAACCTTTTTTTTGTCATTTATAATTTTTTTAAATCTCAATTTCAATGGTTTGTATTGTAAGTTAGAGATATGCCTAATAGGGGGGGGGGGGGGGGGTGATAAAAGAAGTAAAAAGCGGAAAGTAAAGAACACAAGGAAGTATACTGGTTCCCATCACAGGTAGAGAGTACTTCAGTCCCCTTTCAAATCGAAAGAGATTTTACTATAATGTTAGATCTTTGATAAGACAATCCTAGTCTTTCTATACAAGACTCTAACACATTACCATGAACAATCCTCTTGGATTTTACAAATTTAAAGTCCTATCAAGAACAAAAATCTCACAAAGAACCTCTTGTATCCCGAATCCGGATAACAAGGAATATACTCTTACAACCTTATTTTTATCAATCCTAAAAGTAAGATGTAATAAAAAAATACAATTCTGAATTTTTTGAAGTAAGAGATGAAAACGGATATTGAACTTGTATCAATCAAATGATTGGTCTTCTCTTTATGTAACAATCACTCTAATAAAATACAACAAGTGTTCAAGACAAATGGAATGAAACGTATGTGAATATGAAAGTTTAATGCACAAGTTTCACACTTTAGAAAGTTCTTATGAACACTTAGTGAAAATGAGAATTTTTGAGATGAATGATTGTTTGAAAATTATTTGCAAAGAGGTGAGTAAAAATTCTGACATTTAGATGCTTATATAATGCATAAACACCTCTACAAATAGGTATGATTCATGAAAGGATGTCATGTTTCAATATAAGAATTAACATAAAAATTAGGGTTAAATATTTATAAGGTCCCTTAAAATATCTCAACCTTTAAGTTTAGTCCCGCAAAAAAATTCCTTCAAACTTTGCCCCCCCCCAAAGTTTTTTGTCCCTAACTGTGGTCCCTCCCATTAGTTTCCACTTACAGAGGATGATGTGGCATGACAACTGTGCAATATTCGTATATCAATTGTATAAAAATGAGATTCCATATAAGAAATGTTTTAGTATACTATTTGCTTCCCCTATTCAATTGTTCCTTCTTCATTTTTCTTCACTTCTTCTTCATCGTTCTACTATTTCCAAAAATTAAAAACAGAACAAGAGGAATCAAAACCTCTAATGAGAGGGCTTTGATTCCAAATTTCTATTACTACATCGCAGTGGGAATTGGTGCAAAGATTAAATTTTGTTTTGGGAAAATTGGGTCTTTGTTTCTTTGTTTCAATTTTACCCTTATTGCACTTATTTGTTTGTTTCATTTGATGGCCCAAGGGTGGATGTCGAACATATGGAGCTTGCTCTTTGCTTTGATGTAGAGCCATTTGAGCTTGATCCTTGCTTTGAAGTTGAACCATTAGAGTTGGCTATGTACTTTGAAGTCGAACTGTTGGAATTGGCTCATCACTTTGAATTTGAACCGTTGGAATTGGCTCCTCACTTTGAAGTCGAACCGTTGGAGCTGGCTCACTGCCTGCCATTTTGAACATGTTGTTTTGAATGTGGGAGTGGGAGCACTCCCCTCTGGATCCGCGGTTGATTTATTGTATGCATCTAAAAGGTGTGTTATTCCATGAAAATTAAGATATAAAAAGTCTCTAATTTCATCTCTATCTAACTAACTATGAAAAGAAATAATATTTGATGACTTTTGTGGTAGTTGAGTTATCCTTTTTCTGTTACAAGGAACATGGGTAGGTTAGGTATATAATTAAGAAACTTTACCTAAAGCAAAACAAATTATAGCAATGGTACTATTTATGTTGATTTTTATTATGTTTGTTAGTATTGGTGTTCTACTAATGTTTATGTTCAGTTCCCTAAGGACCCTTACAAATTGTCTGCTTCTGCACATGGGAATAAACAAAGATACTTGAGACTGTAATATTCATCTTTGATGGAAGACTACTTAAATACCATGTTTCTACTCAAACACCACACATCAATTAACTCCTAGATAACACACACAACACACACAAAAAATAGTTTAAATAATGGTCTTTGTACATAGTTGTTATAGCAGAGTTTGTAACAACTCTTCTTTTTATTTTCCTAAAGTTTTAAGTTTTAGTTTACAATTTGCTTCCTTGTTTACTACTCATTTGCAAAATCCAATTTTAGTTTACAATATTATAGTTTATATGTAAACAATATAAATTTAATTTATCTTTGTATGTAAACAGTACAATTTTCATATCATGCTCAATCATAAATGTATGTAAACAATTAATTTTTTTGTTAAATCAGCTAGAAATTAGCTATGAATTAGCTACAAAATATTACTATTATAATGATGTGTTTAAATTAACCAGGGATTACTTACGAATTAGTTACAAATTAGCTACCATTTATGAGTTTAGATATGTTATTAATATAAAAAATTTAAAATAGAAACAATTGACACATGACATTTTTTGCCATGTTGGCATTTCCACATGTCTGCCACGTCATCAAAAAATCTACATGGCGTGCCACATCATCCATCATTAGTGGAAACTAACGGGAGAGACCAAAGTTAGGGACGAAAAACTTTAGGGGGACCTAAGTTTGAAGGAAATTTTTTGAGGGACCAAACTTGAAAGTTTGGATATTTTTAGGGACCCCATATACATATTTAACCCTAAAAATTATGTGAAAAGTTGCAAATATTTTTTGCTTCTGTTCAGTGGTAACCGGTTAGCACATATGGTGTAACTGGTTACATGTGCCAACATTATTATTATTTTTGAAATTTTGTACATGGTAACCTGTTATCACATATTAAGTAATCGGTTACATGCGACCAGAAATGAAAATTTTGTCTTTTTAATGACATGGAACTTATGGCTTTTTCACTCAAAACATTTTAAACAATATATGCAATGCATGTACCATATTTGAACAGTTGTATGTACTTTATTAATATGTGAAAGTTAATACCTTAGATTATTACTTTGAGAAATCTTCAAGCCTTGAAATAAATTGAAATCTTGTAGAAACTTGATTAACTTGATCTATTTCCTTTTTGAGCATATCATAACTCATTTAATGAGCATTATTATCTTTATCAAAACCATTAAGAAGTTTGCCTTCACGTGTATTTTGTTTACACGGAAACTATTTACAAATTTTGTGACAGAATCATAATATTTTATTTTATAACATAACATAACAAAATATACACAAAATACCAAATTACATTGTTTACAATATCAAATGTAGACATATCTAAAATGGTACACCAAGCGAACCTATACATATTTGATAACATAACCATATAATGACAAAACCTAATACATGTGTAATAGAAAACCTATTCACAATGTTTATAACAACCAAGACAAATCAGTATTGTTGAGATTCGTAAGAATATAAGAAATCATCGGCCCAACATAATCGAATGACATCTATATTTTCTTGTGAGAATGGTGTCCAGTCGCTAAACACCTATAATTTGAAAAAAATAAATAAATTATGATAAGCTAACAACAAGAATATTAACTTAAAAAATATAAATAAATTACATGTATATGGATAAAGTTAATACATTAATCCATGAACTAATAATGCCTTTGGAGACAATATTAAACATATGTTTCATAACATAATATCCACAAGAATGACTATCAGGTTGTTTATGTGACTACAAATAAATTTCATATAGTTTACATGATATAATTGAATTTATTACTAAACCAAAAAATAAATACTCATCTATTCTTATAAGCCAAATCATAAAATTTAAAATAAATAGCATAATATCAGTCCATAATTGATCTTCCAATTCATCGCCAACTTCTTTCCAATTATATATAAAAATGATGACTTTGGTCGACATCGTGGCACATCTGGTTTTTCCTTTAATTTTAGATTAACAAAGGTTGTATGAGAGGTGTTGCTTGAATCGTTCATCTTAGTGTAAACTAAGAACTATATTACTCAAATCATCAAATCTCTTCTAATGCACCTAATGCATATGAACTATATTACTCATGGTACACTTTCTAAGAACATACATTCAACATATTCTCAAACTAACACTATTTAAGAAAAACAACATTTTAGTGGCCAGTACAAAACACCATTTACTCAAACTAACACTATTCAAGAAAAACAACATTTTTATCAATATTTCAGTGGTCATTGACACCATGCTCTTAAATTAACACTATTCAAGAAAAATAACAATTATATCAACATCTCAGTGGTCAATGACATTGTTTTCTCAAACCAACTCTAGATAAAGTGAGTTAAGTACTGAAAACATGATGATGGAACTTCAACGAGTTAGGTTGGAAGATTTGTTGTTCGAGTTGATGTTGGAAGAGATGATGAAATCTAAGTTTTTATGAAGATGAAAATTGCATAGTTTTTTTTAAGAGAATGGTGATGAAATGGGGAGTGTTGATAGGTAAATAAAAAGTTAGAGTCCAGGTCTATGAAATATTCATGCAAAAGAACTTTCAGGTCAGGTTTTGGGAAAAACTAAGGTAATAAATTAATTAAAAATTAAAATCCGAGGGAATAGATAAATTAACAAATTAATACACACAAAACACAAGTAATACATTTTTGAAATTATAAGAATGTCAAAAATACAAGTAATACTTTTAGGAAAAGGAACCTTGACTTTTTACCTCTTATTTTAATATTCACAAAATTGTATCCTCCATAGCTCTACATGTTAGTAAAAATTAATCATGAATAAAAATTATTCAAAACTACAGATAAAATTTGAATATTTTAAATAATACCAGTTACGTACTCAAAATTTCTTGCACCGATGAATCAAAATGATATTGTAACGAGTATAACATAGTTATAATATTTTACTTTAGACATATAATAACTAGTTTCCAATGTGAATTTCATGAAATTTTAGAATAATTAATAATACGTATAAAATTAATTTATAAAAGAAAACATAAATTAATATATACTTACGCAAGGTAAACGGTCTCATGTAACATTCTTTGTTCTTATAAATCAACTTTTTTCGTATGTGCGTTCGAATAGCATTTACTCCCCGTTGTTTTAATTGGATATTGAATGGGTCTAAGAAACACTACTTACTTAAGTCTCTTTCAACACATATCTCATACATGGACCTAAAATTTAAAGAAAAAGTTAAATCTTGATGTTAAAATATGAGAATAATGAATATAAATTGAAATCAATATAAAAATTGTACTTACGAGCACAAAAATTATAGTACAGTTATGTCCATCCAATAATCTATCTTAAGAAAATTCCAAAATATAACTTACTTTGCTCCTCCTCAGTCAACCTCTCTCGCTCCTCCTATAACTTCTTTCGTACCTCATACAACAACCTCTCTCTCTCTCTTCCAAACGCATCTTGTCACGTTCCTCTTGAGTCACTTTCTCCCGTGCCTCCTGAGCCCACTTCTCCAGCGCCTCTTGAGTCCACTTCTCCCGCTCTAGTTTTAATATTTCCTGTACTTTTTCCCCAACCTTTGATCAATTATCTCTTCAATTTATTTCTTACATATTACTTCGTTACTTATTTATGATGGTCCAAAAAATAACCTCAAGTCGACGCCTCTTCCAAGCCATGAACACGCCCATCACGCTCATTTGTTCCAGTCGCTTCTACCAAGATGTCACGGCATTATCATAGAACAAAGATACTATCTTTATACTTTTCAAACAATAAATCTTACAACACATATAAAATCTCAATTTTACCAAATTGAATTAACTTAAATAAGTAATTTGAAAAAAGTATCTACTTACAACCTTTTTCGGTAACTTCATATGTAGCCTCTGATGTGAACTCATCCACCAGTCTTTGACGTGGCCTATTCCATTTCTCATGACGTGATTGTGGAGATGGGTTTCAATCAAGGCTTCTAGAAGGATCACCTAACTCTATTTCTCTTTCTTTTCTTTTTCATTAATCATTATATGTTCTAGTTTAAGATATCTTCCACGAGACAATATATGTTGATATATATTTCTTGCTTTATTCTCCTTTCCTTTTTTACTCTTAGCCATGAACTCAAGTGTGGTGCAGGACTTGACAAACTCCTCCCAAACATTCTTATATATATATATATATATATATATATATATATATATATATATATATATATATATATATATATATATATATATATATATATATATATATATATATATATATATATATATATATATATATATATATATATATATATATATATATATATATATATATATGCTCTAATTTATCCTTAGGATTCGTAATATAATAATGTGTGAGTTATGTCTTAAAGCCCCTCCAATAATACCAACATATTCAATCCATTTATTTTTCAACATATCATCCTCTAGAATAATGAACACTTCATATGTGTACATAATAGAATTGACATTATTATAAAACCAAAGAAAAAATAAGTGGTCATCTATACTTGTAAAACAAATTATAAAATTTAAAATAAATATCATAATATCAGTCCATAATTAATCTTCTAATTCATCATCAACTTCGTGCCAATTATATATCAAAATGCTGACTTTGCTTCTATCTTGGATAAAAATTAACAAGGAAGCGAACACCGCTTTCGTGGGCTTTTGTCACATTGGTCAACATCGTTGCACCTCTGTTTTGTTTACTTTTAGAATCAACAGAGGTTTTATGAGAGGTTCCGGTCGAATCGGCCTTCTTAGTGTAAACCAGTAATCAAACTACTCAAAATCAACAATCTATGTTAAGAAACCTAATGCATATGAACTATATTACTCATGGTACAGTTCCTAAGAACGTACATACAACATATTCTCAAATTAACACTATTTAAGAAAAATAATATATCAAGAAAAATAACATTTCAATGGTCAATATGTAACACTATTTACTCAATGTTAGCTCCTAATTTTGTCACCTACTTGACTTTAGGAAACATTGACTTTAGCGTCATATTTTGGTAGAAAGGAAAAGGCTTTGACTAAATAAAAGCTGAAGAAGCCTAAGTCAAAGACGCGAGGAATAAAAGGACATGGACTTAGAATATTTTCTAAGTATAAAAGGATTAGCTTCGACTGAGTATCCTTGGAGTGACAAATGTGCAGCAGTTGAGATCAATATTGGAGGGAAAGTTATATTTCTTTCAATTTTAAATAAAGACAAGTGACGCACATTGGGAGTCCAAGAACATGCAAAGTGCCAAGTGGCATATTTTTAGGAGTAAACTTCCAATAGCGGTTACTTTCGACTAATATAAATAAAGTGGTTCTAGTGTTAGAAGTGTGTGTGTGTGTGTGTGCGCGCGCGTGTGTGTGTGTGAATCATATTGTACAAGTTACTCCATAAACACTCAAAGTACTCGTGTGTAGAGAAACGAGTGAAGGCGAGAATGTACATGATATGATCACCACCATTTTTTCATATCAATGAAATTTATGTTTAAGCTTTTTATTTTGAATTCTTTTTATCTTGCATTCTCTTTACTTTCGAGCAAGTTTATTATTCATCCTTTTATTGTCTTTTTACTTTCCTTCTTTACACTTCTTTACCATTTACGCTTTATTGCACTTTACTTTCAACTTCAATTGTTTTTAAGTCTTGTTTCGTTTTATTTTCTCTTTTTTACCAAAACACTTCATAAAGTCTATTGAAGAGTTTATGACATTATTCCTGAAAAACCAATCAAAACCTATTTATAGCACATGTCCTAGGATCAATCTGGTCGATCATGTGAGTGATTGAGAATATTGTGTTGTTTTTAAAGGACCAGCGGTTGTTTATAATTTTCAGGGTAAACACTCAAACTAAGACTATTCAAGAAAAACAACATTTTCATCAAAATTTCAATGGTTAGTGACACAATGCTCTCAAATTAACACTACTCAAGAAAAACAACAATAATATCAACATCTCAGTGGTTAGTGACATAATTTTCTCAAACCAACGCTAAATAAAGTGAGTTACATACCAAAAATATTTATGATGGAGCTTCAATGAGTTAGGTTGGAAGAGTTTATGTTGAAAGAGATAATGAAATATAAGTTTTGATGAAGATGAAAATCGCCTAGGATCTTTTTAAGAGAATGACGATGAAACGGAGACTGATGATAGGTAAATAAAAAGTTTTAATCTGGTTTTGTGAAGTATTCTTACAAAAAAAACTTTTACGTAGGATTTTGGGAAAACCCGAGGAAATATATTAATTAAATATTAAAAAATAGAAAGCGCCATATTTTAGGAAATTCGTTCAAATGATATTACCCCCTTGGTTTCACAAAGTAACCGAGGGGTTATACAAATTTAAAAATAAAAAATTAATAGAAGGATAAAGGCATTTGAAACATTTAATTTTGTAATTCAAAACAAATTTTAAAAAAAGAAAAGAAAATGGAAAGATGCCAATTGAGAAATGGTCACATATGGTCTCTAAGTCAAATGAAAATTAAAATATAGAAAATATAGTCGCTAGGATTTGAAGTGGAATTCATGGTAGATATATTCCTTTGATTTTGGAGAAAACTCAGATAATAGGAAAATATAGTCGTTAGGATTTGAAGTGAAATTCATGGTAGATATATTCCTTCGATTTTTGAGAAAACTCATATATATATATATATATATATATATATATATATATATATATATATATATATATATATATATATATATATATATATATATAATCATGCCGCTAATATGACATATACCTTTGTTATTGGTTGGTCGAGGTGAAAATTTTATCTATAATGTATTATTTGCAGTAGTGACATTTCCATAATTAAGAATATGATTAATAGTCATTTACCCCCTGCCATATATACGTTTTTTTGAAAAACTCTCCCAATTTTTTTTTGGTATGGATTCCCCTAACATTTGAAGATTCTCACATATTTTATCTTGAAAAATTGGTTTTTGTAAGGCTAACCTTGTCATATGAAAATTATTTTTGTTTGGACCCTATAAAATAGTTTTTTTTTTTGTAAAACCATCCTTATATGAAAATGACAAGGTTAATTTTACAAAATAAATAATTTTACAGAGTTTAAAACAACAAAATGTTTGTATAACAAAGTTAGTTTTACAATAACAAAATTTACATGGTTAAAAATGTGAGAATATTCAAATGTTAGGGGAATTCATGGAAGTTTTTTTTTTTTTTTTTACGGGAGAATTTTTCAAAAAGATCCTATAAGATGATAAATGACTATTAACCCTTAAAAATATAACAATGGAAAATTATTTTCTAGAGTTTGGTTAGGTTTATGATTCTGCAGTTGTGTTGGATTATATTCCTTTCGAAGAAATAAAAAGTTGATAGCTGAACTTTTTGGTTTGCTTTCTTCCATGTATGGCAGTGCTAGATTTAAAAATGATTCAAATTTTTTGTTTTGATAGCATGTAAAATTTTGTAATTTATTTTTGGATTAAATATGTTTGTGGTCTTTCTTTAAATTTAATGGTCTTTCTAAAACATTTCATGAACACTTTTGACCCCTAATATTAAAATCGTTGTTAAAATTGTTGCTAGTTTAGTCGCTAAGTAATAAACCGTCACTAAAGTCGTCGTCGCTAATTCAATCACTAAATTATATAAATCATTGCTAAGTTACTGAACCAAAAATGTGGATAGAAAATTTTAAAAGCATAATTCTTTGAAGGAAATATTTTGAAGAACAAAATAAAATTTAAGATATTTATAAGAATCACAAACATATTTAATCCTTTATTTTTTATATGTTAGAAATACAAACAAGGTATATATTAAAATATAAAATATTTTGTAATAAAAATACAAGGAACTTAATCAGTTTAGTAATAAGACCTAAAAATCAGAAAAATGATTTCCTACTAATGTTGTTACATAAATGATATTAGTTGAGAATAATTTTATCTACACTTAACATTTTTAACTTCTTCTCCATTTAAATTCCTTAATAATAATAATAATAATAATAATAATAATAATAATAATATAATTCAGATACTCTCCTACTCTTTTTACTCATACCTTTCTTTATTTAGTAGTTATCCAATCCAGCTCTATCCTTAACATATTTTATGAAGTAATGTAGCATATTGTTAAGAGACAAGATTTATTCCATAGTACAATCATTTAAATTGACAAAAATATTACTATTAATAAAAACCACAAACTAAATAATCTAAACATGTACTTATAACACCATATTTAACTAATCTTACACCCTATTAGAAAAAGCCTCAAAGCCTATATTTGGTAACATAGCCACAACTTTAATATATAAAAAAAAAGAGAATTGAAACACACACTTACCTGTTATTCCTGTGGCCCAAAAGGATGATGTAGTATTCTTCATATTCAATATTCATCTTGTGGTTGAAGAAATCATTAAAAGACAAACATGTAAAGGATTATCATGACATGACTGTACACAATGAAACATAAGAGTCCAAAATTGACTGTAACCCAATTTCTACCGATGAAAGTGAGATGCTTAATGGTGAGAAAATGTTAGAAAAGATAAAAATATCAGTGTGTCCGTACAGAAAAATAAAAGATGGATTCAGCTTTAGACAATGGCCTCCAATGTCTGTCAATAAGATAAAGCCACGCATGCTTGAGCCAAAAAAGATTATAAATGACATATACTAGACTTTTTTATGTTCAAAAGCTACCATACCATAAGATTGCAAAAGATATTGATACCACCGATTGTAATTCTAATATTCTTTTTTTTTATTCCATATTTGAGAAGGTAAAATTTATGTATAAAATTTGTTTTGATTGTTGGGTTAAATTTCGTTTTAGATGTTGAAAAAGAATTACGAGTGTGAATAGTTTGGGGAAGTATAATATTGATTAGATATTTAGAGATTTGAGTATTTATAAGGGGGAAAATTCAAACAACTATCACCTTAAGTTTTTGGTAAGTACGTGGGGTGTCTCTCACAAAAGTGTGTTGTTCATAAAAGGAAGACCCTAAAGTAAAAATGTTTTCTCGTGTTGACTCCCCCTGAATAACCCCAACAGTGGTATCATGAGCCTTTGGTTCGAGTGAAGGAACCAACTCATTTCATGTATCGATATTCCCTACCGAGTAGGAGGTGGTGCGTTTAAAAAGTATCAATAGTGATACAAGTGTATGTGGATGAAAGAACTTCTACAATAGGGGGTATTGTAGAGAAACTCACACTTAAGTGAGAGTGTTGAAAAATAATTATAAGTGTGAGTAGTGTGGGAAAATGCTAAATTGGTTTGAAATGTGAAAACTTGAACATTTATAAGTAGGAGAACCCACACACATATCACCTTAATTTACATATTATAAGTATCTATGTCAATTTAAATGAATGTATTTTAAGTGAGGGTTAGTGAAACAAACAATCTACATAAAATATAATAAACTTAAACAACATCATACACCAGAACCAAATATTATAAAGTTATCAACAAAATCCTAACTGCATATAATATCACAAACTATGTTAAACTGTTTCAGGAACACACATTTTATTGAAAATTATCACGGAAGTATGAATTTCATCTAGTTTGTGAGCAGTGAAAAAGAAATACAAGGTGGAGGAAGTTTCCACAATGACTTCATACTTCTTGTATTTTTTTTCTTCCATTTATACACAAACCATATGAATGTTATCAACAAATAAGATACACTTGTTACCACCGCTTGTTATCACCATGTATCATCCCATTAATCTGCAAACTTCAACAATGATCATCTTCAGTTAAAACCAAACCCTAAAACCATAACCCAGTAAAGAGAGATCAAAAGAGATAGCAGGAGAACATACCATCTTCTTGTACTTTTTTTTCTTCCATAGATACACAACGCAATATGTACTATAGCCAAAGTATGATCTTTGTTAAGGCAGTGAAGACGAATCTGAAAAAATGAGAACAATCAACAAAAATAATCGCGGAACAAGAATCAAATACGATGTTCATCTAGTTTGGGAATTATGATGAAAAAATATAAGGAGGAAGAAGCTTATACAAAAGCTTCATACATCTTATATTTCTTTCCATGGGTTCTAAAACTAGATGAAGTTTATTGTCATTGTTGTTTCTTCATTCACTAACATTTTGTTTGTGAAGCTATGAAAAAGAAGAAAGACAATATGGATGAAGTTTTCATCATAACTTCATTCTTTTTGAACTTTTTTTTCCATAGCTACACAAATATTATGTACGATAGCCAAAGTATGAGAAATATCTAACAATAGATGGAAGAAGAATAATACCTTAATGTATGAAGCAAAAGATTCCCGACTAATGGTGAAGAAGAAGAGAAAAAATAAGTTATAAGGTTTCGCTATGAAGGAACGACGCTATTGTCAATATGTGAAAGTTAATTCGCTTATATATAGGTAAACAATTTCACAACGGTTGAAAATAAGGACCATAATGATAAGTGTTAATTTATAATAAATATATCATAACGGTAAACCAGAAGAACCGTAGTAATAAATATTAATTTATAATAAATATATCACAACGGGTTAACCATTAGAACCGTAGTAATATCCGTCTTATTTGTGAATTTTAAAATAAATAAAAACGAAAAGGTGCGCCTTAACGTTAAAAGAATAAAATATTTTATGGCGTTGAGGTTCGAACCAATGAAAGTTTGATTGTATCACAACGATTGGTTGTGTAACCGCGCGCTGTTGTATACTAATAATTTTAATAAAAAAACAAAATAAATATGATAATGTCATGGTAAAGATATGTCACAACGGTGTATATGAATTCGTTGTAAACCTGACATGGTTGTTTGCGCGTTTTATAGTAGTGAACCCCAACAGTGGTATCATGAGCCTCAGTTTCGAGTGAATGACCAACTCACATGTATCGAAAATCCCTACTAGGTAGGAGGTGTTGTTCTGAAAAAGTATCAACGACGGTACAAATGTGTGTGGATGAAAGAGCTTCCACTTGAGGGTCAATATTGTGGATAAACTCACACTTAAGGGGGTGTTTAAAAATAATTACAAGTGTAAGCAGTGTGGGAAAGTCCCACATTGATTAGAAATGTGGAGACTTGAACATTTATAAGTGGGAGAAATCAGACACCTATCAATTTAAGATTTTGGGTGAGTATGTGGTATGTCTCTCACAAATGTGTATTATTCACAAAAGAAAGACTTCAGTATAAAAATACTCTCTCGTGTTGACCCCCCGAATAAACTCAATGTTAGGGAAAATATTGTTTCAAAACAAATGTAATTCTCACTTTTTAATATAAAAATGATTGTTATTTTTCCAATTGTGTTTTTTAATATTGTTGTGTACACTATTTCTAATATATTAATAAGGTTAATTCAATAAACCTGCATTATTTTATAATAATATTATTATATTTTTTAATTTGTGTGCAAAACTTTAAAACGATAATTATTTTGAAACGGAGAAAATATTTAATACATTAAATCTTTGCATGGAGTTGTGATGTCTCTTTTTTATTTGGGGTGAAAATACTATACTATTATTAGTATATTATATGATAAAATAATAGTGAGCATAGGTATCTAAGCAGCTTACACTTACACATAATCTAATGGCACTGTTTTCAAAGAATGATGTGGAGACAGCAAAACCAAAGGTGCATGGACTACTAACATGCATTTGAATTTTATTTTATTTTTTTTCTTTGTACATTTGTTTATGAATTTCTGTAAAAGATGTCAGAGACAATAGCAGCAGCAACAACAACAAAGGCAGGTGCAGACCAAAAATTACAGAAACCATCTCAGAGAGGTGCAGTCATTATAACATCACACTCATTCACTCTTCCATCCACCACATAGCCACAAAATACCTCTAGAGTTGCCACAACACAACTCATGCATATTGCATAGCATATCATATAGATAGCACAATATAATCATAAACCTCAAAAGAAAAATAATCTCTCAAAAAAAAAAAAATGATGAGTAGTGCAAGTTCAAGAAATAGGTCACCTTTTACTCCAAATCAATGGCAAGAGCTTGAACAACAAGCTCTTGTTTTCAAATACATGGTTACAGGAACACCTATTCCACCAGATCTTATCTTCTCTATCAAAAGAAGCTTGGACAGTTCTATATCTCCAAGAATCTTTCCACATCCTCCAAGTAAGTTATTTATATATATAATAAAGTTTCTGCTACTGTTATTATTATTGTTGTTATTATTATGTATTTGTTATGAGAACTGTGTATGGTGCAGTTGGGTGGGGATGTTTTGAAATGGGATTTGGCAGAAAAGTAGACCCAGAGCCAGGAAGGTGCAGAAGAACAGATGGCAAGAAATGGAGATGTTCAAAGGAAGCATATCCAGACTCTAAGTACTGTGAAAGACACATGCACAGAGGTAGAAACCGTTCAAGAAAGCCTGTGGAACCAGTTGTTTCTTCTTCATCAACAACATCAAACACAAACACAAACACAAACACAATCTCTCTATCTCAATCTCAATCTCAAATGAATAACAGAAACCTCTCCTTGACCAACAACAACACCACCTTGACCTCACCTTCTTCTTTTCCTTTTCATGAATCTCAACAACAACAAGCCTTTTCACAACCCTACCAAAACCCTTACTTTTATTCTCAACAATCTGTTACTGGCTCTAAACCTCTTGATCATTCTGAGTTTCAACCTCATGATGGTTCTACTACTCATCACCTCTTTTTGGATTCTGGATCTTATTCTCAGGATGAAAAAGACTATAGGTATGTACAAAAACAAAAACAAAAACAAAAACAAAACCAATATTGTTGTGTTACAGAAACCTTAAAAATTGAAATACTAGTTTTTGTCTTTTTGATGTGATAATTTATTGTTGATATATGATAAAGGAGGCAAGTTCAAGTTCAAGTTCAAGGAATAAGAGATGGAACTATGGATGAGAGAACTTTCTTTCCAGAAGCTTCAGGTTCTTCTAGGAGTTTTCATGATTCATATCAACAACAACAACAACTGAATTGCTATAAGTCATCATCATATGCAAGCACACAATTTCAGAACATCAATGATGATAATCCAAGACAGCAACAACAGCAACAACAACAACAACAAGAACAACACTGTTTTGTTTTAGGCACAGACTTCAAATCAACAAGACCAACAACAAACAAGGACAAAGAAAGTGAGACAACTCAGAAACCACTTCATCATTTCTTTGGTGAGTGGACACCAAAGAACACAGATTCTTGGCTAGATCTTGCTTCCAACTCCAGAATCCCAACAGGTTCATTATCATTATTATCAATATCGATATCATTATCATTTATCAATATTCCTTTGTTTTTTTGTTATTAATATATAATATTATACTTTATTATTACTATACATGACAGATGAATGAAGTTATTATTTTGATGATAATGAGTTGATGGTGGATAGTGGATACTGCCAAGAAAGAGTTAAAGATCAAGATGTTATGTGTGGCTGGGGTGAATTTTCTTTAGCAAAAGGTGTGATCTTTATTGTGTTATGTAGGGGACCACATTAGGATTTTTGTGTCATTTTATTATAATATGTTTGTTTCTTCAACATGAAGAAAAGTTTTATTAAAAAAAAAACATGTCTCAGATTTTCACACTTAAGTTGTTTGACTGGAAAGCATATATATTAAGTTTCTATGCAATCTACTTTTTCAAATGGGTGGTAGTAGTAATAGCAATCAAGGACAATTCAAATTAAGCTTTCTGATATGTTTGTGTTTGTTTCTGATACTTTGTGTTCTCTTGTGGTGATGCATGGACCCAACATTCAGAAAACATGTGCTCAAGTATTTTGCATATATTTACTAGTACTATTTAAGATTAGGTGAGAGAGAGAGACACTTCCTTCACAATAAAATTCATAAGTTGTCACCGTCTATTAAGTCAATTAAGTTGATAGTTGTGCAAAGACATTATACTGTAAGGATGTAAATTCGAATCCATGATATATTTTTTATTCATCTTTAAATGATGAAATTTGCACTATCAGGCTATTAAACCTCACGTACTATCAGCATAATCGTAGTCGTTGGATTGATATCAGACGGTTCAATAGACGCAAATTTTAGACTATGCATCAAGAGCTTAGTGATTCATTCTTTCTTTGATTAGTTGCCCTTAATCTGTATTTGTCACAGTCTAATTGTTAGCTTTTATAGCATTAAGACTATGTAAACATTGTGTTTAAAAAAAATTAACAAAGGAAAAAGTTGTAGCAGAAGGGTATCATGTGCTAATTGTACTATAGTTTGGAGATATTTATTTGTGTAAATTACAAATCTCTCCTGGCCCACATATCTGAATTAAATCTATCATTTGGTGGTTGGGACTTTCTGAAGCATATCAATGATGTTTTTTTGGATGGATTGTACATAGTTTTCTTTATATAATATTATAAACAAAAGAATACATTTTTAAGGGAGAGTCTCTTAGAATCTAGAGTTATAAAATTTTATATTGAAGAAAAATTGTTCATTTAGAATATTTTGCAGTTGAAGTTCCAATGCCAAATTTGCACTGAAATCCTTTTGGGAACATTATGTCGATATTAAAATATAGGAGATGAATTTTAAAAAATTCTTTAAATCAAGTTTTACATTGTGTTAGCTGGAAAAAAACATCTTTAATCTTATATTGCTCAGGTGAAATATATTTCCTTTCGCACTTTATTATATACGGAAGATTTCGTGTTTCATTCTAAAATACACCAAAAACATATTGACTTTTTCCTTCCTCAATCTTGTAAGTCTACGATTTTCGAATGATCGAAGCGTCAACATCTTCTCATTTCTTTTTACTTGTTGAATTTTCCGAGTATTTTCTTGAATTCTCCTTAGAAAATTATGTTAATTTCTCCTCGTTTGAGTTGAGAAATTATCAAGTATAATTTTTGGACTCTCTTTAAAGAATTATTTGAATTTCTCTTTGTTTGAGAAATCATTTCGAGTGGTCAGATGAACATTATTGAATTCTCTTTGGAGAATTATTGGAATTTCTCTTGGTTTGAGACATTATTACGATTGGTTGTTATACTAGATACTACGAGTAGTGTTTATATCATATTCAAATGATTTTTGTACAATCAGAGGGACAACATTCTTAAGACGTTTCAAAAACTGACATGACTAATAAATAAATTATTGGTAATACTGCGGTCGTTGTTTCTGACAAACCAATCATGTTTGAGGGTCTTCACTTCAAATGTTGGCAAGTTAAAATGAATTTTTTTAAACCCTAAAGAAGGTTGCCAATGTTCTGACTAAGGATCGATATTCTTGTTACTCCTTCTTGATCAAGCGAACAAACTAATGGTAAGAACTACATGGATTAAAATGAAAATGCTAAAATTGATGAATATGTTATGAGTGATTTACAAGTCAGGAAAGAAATCGCCCTATGGCATGAAAGTGACTATCTCTGCAAAAAAAAACACATTCTAAATGGTCTTGTTGATTTATATGATTGATATAATAACTGCAAGACTGCTAAAGAAGTGTGACTCCGAGGAAGCTGGAACTTTGAAGTATGTTGTAAGTCGTTACTTAGAGTAACAGATGGTAGATGAATTGCCCCTAAGTTTGAAAGTTTTTAAAAATTTTGCTTCACCACAAAACAAAAGAATTTTTAAATGAGAGTCTGATTATTCGCCTTTGAGTTGAAGAAGAATCTTAGAGACAAGATCAAAAAGAAAAATTCTTGGTTGTTTCAACCAACTAAGATAAATTTGGTGTAGTTCAGAAGCCATTAGGCAAATGATTAAAGAATCAGAACCGCAATGTTGTGAACCGAATTAAGAATGAGAACCTTTCAAGGGCCCGAATTACTCCAATTGACAGTCAACAACCACCACCACAAAGAAATGACACTGGTGTTTTCTCTTGCTTCAATTGTAGAACACCAGTTCATATGAATAAGAAATGTAAGATTGAGTTTCAACCTTATGTTGCCCATAATGCATAGGTCAACCCAATTGATGAGAAAATTACTGTTTTGATCACTAAAATTAACATGATTGGTAAATCTGATGGTTGATGGATAAACATTATCTATTCTTGTAATGTTTGTTATGATCATGCAATGTTCAAAACATATACAAATAAGAAAGTGTCGTTGGGAGTTATCCATACCACTAATGTTATTGGTATTGGAGAAGTGGAATAATGCCCACCTTTGAAAATACTTGAATCTTGAAGAATGTCATGTAAACTTCAGAGATTATAAATAATCTTGTTTTTGGTTTTCTTCTGAAAAAGACAGAGTTTAGTTAGTCTGTTGGGGTAGATTTGTACGCAACCACTAAGAATGGTATTTTTGTGAAATTGTTATGTTTAATACTTTTGTGAATGAAATTGAAATTGAATTTAACAACAAGATTAAGAGACTTTGTAGTGATAGGGGAACTGGATATTATTTCATTTTATTTATTGAATTTTTTAAACAACATTGAATTGTACATGAGAAGACTGCACCATATTCTCCAAAAATCAATGATAAAGTAGATAGTAAGAATATAACTCTTACTAAACTAGTTGTTATTACGTTGAATTCTAGTGATGCATCTCACTAATGAGGGGAAATTTTGTTGATTGTCCGTTATGTCCCAAATCGAGTTCCCAAGTCAAAAAGTAAGATCTCTCCTTATAAGATATTAAAGAAAAGATAACCAAACTTGTCTTATTTAAGAACTCGAGGTTGTCTTGCTTATGTTAGAATTCAGGATACGAAGTGAGTTAAACTCGCTAGTAGAGCCTATGAATGTGTGTTCATTGGCTATGCAACAAACAGTAAAGCATATAGGTGTTATGACCTAAATGTTAAAGTGATCATAAAATCGAATGATGTTGAATTCTATGAAGATAATTTTCCTTTCAAATCGAGAAATGGTGAGGGAACTGAATTAAATCACATTCATGTGATAAGAGGTAGTGAAAGAAACTAAAACAAAGTAGAAATAGAACTTCGAAGAAGTAAACTAGTATGAGTTACTAAAAGACCATTGGCCCGATTATTTGACATATACAATATAGGAAGATTTTGGAAATCTTCAAGAAGCTTTGTCATATTTGGATGCCGATTTATGGCAAAAAGCTATTAAAGATGAGATAAACTCTCTAGAATATTATCAGGGCCTGACACTTAGTAAACTTGTCTCCTGGTAGCAAACCAATTAGTTGTAAATGGATTTTGCCAAAGAAACTAAAACTTGATGAAACTATTGATAAGTACAAGGTTCGTGTTATCGCCAAGGGTTTTAGGCAAAGATAAAATATAGATTTCTTTGATACTTTTTCTCTAGTCACTAGAATTACATCCATTAGAGTACTAATTTCAATTGTTGCTACTTATAACTTAATAGTACACCAAATGGATGTAAAGATAACTTTTTTAAATGTGGGCTTAGAATAAGAAATCTATGTGGAACAATCGGAAGGGTTTTTGATCTATGGACAAGAAAACAATGTATTGAAGTTAGACAAGTCTTTGTATGGACTAAAACAATTTCCTAAGCAATGGCATGCAAAGTTTGATAACTTAATGATATGGATATATTGGATACAAAGTGAATGAAAGTGACAAATGCGTTTATTACAAATATGAGAAACGTGTATGAACTATCATATGTCTGTATGTAGACGATCTACTCATATTTGGATAAAAAATTCAGACCATTAATGTTGTGAAATCATTGTTGTGCAACAACTTTGATATGAAAGACCTCGAAGAAGCAAGCATGATCCTTGGTATCAAGATCACAAGATCCAAACAAGGAATTTCTTTGGATCAATCACACTATATGGAAAAGATCCTAAAGAAATATAAATACTTTGACTGTAAACTTGTGTGCACACCATATGTTCCAAGTGGGAAACTATTTAAGAACACTGGTGAAAGTGTCTAACAAACAGAATATGCGAGCATCATTGGCAGTCTTAGGTATGCCATTGATTGTACTAGACCCGACATTGCATATGTTGTAGGATTGTTGTGCAGGTTTACAAGTAAACTGAGTAACGAGCACGAGAAAGCTATTGAGCGAGTCACGATGTACCATAAGAGAACCATGGATCTCTACATACATTATCAGAAATTTTGTATTATACTAGAATGGTACAATGATGCAGATTGGAACAGCTTATCAGATTATTCCAAGGCTACTAATGGCTATATTTTTAGTATTTGTTGGAAGAGAAATATCTTGGGAATCAAAGAAATAGACTACCCTGGCTCAATCCACAATGGAGTTTAAGATTTTAGCACTAGACACATCTAGTAAAGAAGTAAGTTAGTTAAGATGCTTGCTAGTAGAGATCCCTTTATGGGAAAACCCTATTCCAGTTGTGTTGATCCACTCTGATAGTACTGCGACTATTAATGGTAAAATATGTCAAATAAGAAGAAAGCATAACACTGCTAGAGACTGTATCTCTAAAGGAGCTGTAAGAGTGGAACATGTACACATTGATGAAAATTTTAGTAGATCCTTAGATGAAAGGATTAGCTAGAGAGGAAGTCTATAATATATTCAATGAGATGAAACTAATGCTAATAGAAAAAGTAGTTGCTCAAGATGGTAACCCGACCTAAATGGCTAAAGATCCCAAGAAATATGTTTAATGGGTAATAACAAGTTGTGAGTAATATGAGTGATCATACTAGTGTAAATAATACAAGCATGAATCCTGAAGCGATAAGAGGATGAGATAATATCAACTCTTAATGAGATATATACTCTGTATGAGGGTGTACCTAGGATAAAATATTACTCTTGATAGATTCACCCATGTGATTGTGGAACTTAGACCGGTTCCTATGGAATTTTGAGGCAGAATTCCCAGAGCCTTCACTAAAATGGGATACACGTGCGAGACCATTAAAGCACGAGCTATTAGAATACACCTTAATAAAAGGTTATGTGCATGTTTGATGTATGAGATAGAGTTCAAGACAATTGTGTCATTCTTGTTGAACCAGAATCCTACTTGCTACCCAAAGGTTCAAGTCGTAGACACCTTTGTTTATGCACAATCTTAGAAACGTTTGTCGTTACTTCTGAAACACTTTCTTAAATTCAAGTGGGGATTGTTAGATATGTCAATATTCAAATATAGGAAGATGAATTTGCAAAAGTTCTTTAAGTCAAGTTGCACATTGAGTGTTAGTTGAGAAAAACTCTTTAGTCCCACATTGCTTAGGTAAAATATATTTCCTTCCTCACTTCATTATGTAAGGAAATTCCTTGTTTCCTTCCAAAATACATCAAAAACTTAATTTGAGATTTTCCTTCCTCACTCTCATAACTTTGCATCTTTCAAATCGTTGAAGCGCCAACTTCTCCCCATTTCTTTCTACTCGTTGAATTTTCCGAGTATTTTTTTTGAATTTTCTTTAGAGAATTATGTTAATTTCTCCTTATTTAAGTTGAGAAATTATCAAGTATAACTTTTGGATTCTCTTTAGATAATTATTTGAATTTCTCTTTGTTTGAGAAATCATTTTAAGTGGTCAAATGACCATTATTGAATTCTCTTTGGAGAATTATTGGAATTTCTCCTGGTTTGAGATATTATTACGACATATTGTTATATACAATACTACAAGTGGTATTTTTACCATATTCGAATGATCTTTGTACCATAAGAATGTGTATTTCTAGATTGATTATCTATCATGTAAGTAGTAAACGTACAATATAGAACTTGGTTGTTTTATCTTGGAGGCGGCATAATAGTTCGAATGATTTGCATAATTTTGGGCAGTGTCGTGAAATGTCTTAGAGAGAGTAATTTAATTCGCGACTCAACCCAATAATTTCTTCTGTGGCTAATTTTTAAAACCATAAAACAACAATGACATTTAAAAGAAAAATATATACATCTCGAAAAAAATATTCTTTTATCAAAATGACAGCTTCCAACCTGTATATCAATTCCCATAAGATACTTTTATGCTAACATACACAATTTTTTAAGTGAACTAAATGTATACAAGTCTTTCCTACCATCTATTCTACATAAACACATGTTCATTTTTATGTAAAAACTGAAATTCTTGCATTCCAATGTAAATTATTTTGTGTAATTCATGGTTATGTTAGTTAAGTCATTTATTGCACAAGTAATTAATTAACTATGTTGGTTAGGTTATTAGTCTTTATCGGTGTTTATAAGTCCAATAAGTATTCAAAAAGGGAATTTCTTAATGCACCAGCATTACATGAAAATGTAAAAATGCTTTCAAAATTCAGATATGCATCTCCAGGCGCACCCTAAGTCAATAAAAGTCGGACTTAATGTGAAAAAACTACGAAGATGCATCTTTGTAAATATTACGGAGATGCATCTCCAAATGTTGCTTGTACAAAACGTGCTTGAACCCTTCTTTTTCCTCACTTGTTGAAAAAACAAATTTTTCTTTAGAACTCTCTCAAAATCACATTTTCTCAAACTCAATCAAGCAACATCAAAACTTCTTCTATCATCACCGTACAACATCAAAGAGCTCATTCAACTACATCAACTTCAAAGATTCTTCACTTTTTGTATGTTTTTTTATTATTGTAAACTTTTTTTGAGTTTTTTTTTGTTGTATAAATTTGTAGAAATTGATTATTAGGAATTGAAATACATAGTTTAGACAAGTTTGATAGTTGATACATTATGAGAAATGTGTTTCATAGTTAAAAGTAATGATCAATGCATTATTTTGGGGTCTGTCTTGGTGCTTTGCATTAGCGCCATTGACGAAAATGAAAGTTGTAGGAAAATCTAGAGATGCATCTTCGTATTTTTTCAACTTTTGGATTCCTAAGAATCGGAGATGCATCTCCGTATTTTATCAGTCTCCAATATTTTTTGTTTTTCTTGCTTGCAAGATTGCTTGTAGTAATTGTGTGACACATGTATATTTACTTACAAACATTATAGCTGATAGAGATGACATATAGAGGCACAATGAGATTGCACAACATGCATCTATTTGGATAGAAAGGAGTAAGGTTTTGCAGTCTTTTATTTCCTCTAGCCTGGTTGATATGGAGGCGACGATTTTTGGGGCTCATATATCTCCATCTTCTTCTTCCCGTAGGAGATGACATCTAGTATGAAGGACTTGTCTAGACCGGTTATGTTACATTGAACCATGAGATTCTTAATGCATTGGTAGAGAGACACCATACTGAGACATCATCATTTCATCTACCACTTGGTGAGATATCGATCACATCGACGTTGTGTCGTGTCTGATGCATATTTTGATTAGGAGGAAACTTTTTTTTATCATCGAAGTATTAGCAAAGATGAGACACTTGAGTTGATGGTAAACTATTTGTGAGTTGACCCAAACGTTGCCTTGAGGGAGTTTGAAAAAACCCGAGAGGGCTCATGCTAGGTTTGAATTCTTGAAAAAAGGTATATACAAATGAGCTGGTTAAATTATAGCAGATTAGATTGTATAAGCAGTAGGTGGGGAAACATAGATCATATGCTATGGGAACATGCTTGTTATATTTGGTTGACACTATCATTTTGTGTACAAGAGTGTCACTTATGTGGATTTCCTATACCTACGATACTTCTAGGACTTTGAGCAGATCCATGAGTAAAATGGGGGAGCCGCTTGTTTGGTGTACTTGTACTCTAAGTTATGCAAATGATGTAGGTGGAAGACGAAGCAAGTGACATGAAACATCACACTTTTGACGATAATACTAATTTTACATAAGCATAACTTGTAACACCCTTTCTCTACCCCATTACAAGTTAAGCAATTTAAATCAATTATCAGAGTAAAACTCACATAAAAGGGCATCACATTTACTTCTAAAACTCAAAATTCAAAACATCACATAAAGTCCTGTCCCGTAACACAGGTTCACAAAAATCATGAAAAACATTCATAAACCTTTTCTTCATAATTATACAGCGGAAAAATAAATAAGTCATAAAAATCATCTTCAATTAAACAAAAATCATAACTCGTTCTAAAATAACATTTTATCGAAATGTTTGAAAAAAATTAAGCATTTTAATTCAAATAAACATGAACACTCAAACGAATTTCATTCTCGATGTTACTGGACACAGAGCATGACTTCACTTCTAACTAACTTGATGACTCACTGTCTCCGAGTCAAGCACGCACCGAGCTAACCTTGATTATTTGCAGGAGGGCATAATAAACCATCACCAGAAGGCAGGAAGGGCGAGTAAATTCACATTCCATAACATAATATAGAAATAAGAATTTAAAACAAAACATCAACAACAATTCAATTACATCTCATTTATAAATAGTATCATCGTCATCATTATATGAATATTCATCATGCTCATTTAATACACATCATCAAATACGTCTCATCATAACACAAAACATCAATGCACTCATGCTATGTCATTTAGAATGGAATGCATCCTCTTACTAATGCATGTGGTACCGAAACATCCTCATGTGGTGGATATTGGGCCATCAACCCTCCCCTAAGGGAGCACATCATAAACATCATATCACTTCAATCCACACAATGGGATTGAATCTACCTATGGACCAAAGTCCCCTCATAAATTCAATGCCATGAATGCAAGATGCAATATACATACATCATCCTCAAAACATCATAACATTGCATCCGCATTCATTATTTCTCAATTACTCCTCATACTCATTTATAACATCATATACATACTCATGGGACATCAAACAACAAAATCATCCTACATCATATCTCTACATCGTGAAATCATACATTGTAACTGAAAGAAAATCAAATAATTCATCATTCATCACTTAAATACAAACTCTACTCATATAGCCTCCAAGACACACCATATGGCAACTCTACAACATCATGGAAACCTAGAACATACTACCTTAAAAATAGTTTTTAAAATTAAAACACTTTTCTAAGTTTTTCGGGGCTTGATAATCAAGACATCATGCTCGCTAAGCTCCCAAATCACTGACTCTTCTCGCTAAGCAAGTTGTAGCTCGCTAAGAGAGCTTCGCAATTCTGCAGAATTTTTCCTGCGATTTCAGCCTTCTCCCTTCTGCGACAAAACCCACCTCCAAAATCCACAATTCAACAGCATTACATAAGAAAATCTCATTAACATTAACATTCATCATAATAACATCATCTACATCATGTACATCATCGTAATCATCAAAAACATCATGAAATCATCAACAACAACACAAAATCATCAAATCAAAAACCATATTCTCTAAATTACACCGTAAAACCCCCAATTCCATTCCCACATTATATTATCGAAAGGAAAATACTCCCCATACCTTAATTTCCGTAAGCTTTCGATAAACTCTTCGCAATTCTTTCCAACCTTCAAGCCCTAGCTTTTTCCTCTTCTCTAGAGCTCTTTTTCGCAAAAGATGCGATCATTCCAAATGATCGTATTCTCCAACTTTTTCCTCTTTTGTCACTCTTGCCCATAGGATTTCTTTTAGTCTTTCCCCATAAAACCCTCACTTATCCTAAACCAAAAGACCACAATTCCCTCATCTTCTAATTCCTTTTTATTTTATTTAATTAAACCTCAAATAATAAACTAAACCCCATATACTTAATTATTTTAATTATTATTAAAATATTAAGCTACCTTCAAACTTCACAAAACATCAAATAACCTCACAAACATCACAATTCACAAGAAAACATATAAATAATATTAAAATCGACTTTGGGGTGTTACATAACTCACATGGTGTAAGTGAGAAGGGGTGATCCATACATGATTTATAATTTCTATCTCAAAATCATTAAAAGGGCGCTTTAACCCATTTGGGAGAAATGATTATAATGTAACGGCAGAACATATTAGGTATATCTACTATAGAACCTTTTGTTACCTTCAAGGAAGAGAACCCCACAATTCAAAGAATGACTTATCTCTCAGAAGGAAAACTTTAATCTATGTTCACTAATAAAGACGAAAGTCCTTCCCATAGTTTCTTGAACTACCAAAGACAAGTTATCATCATCAACGAGTACCTTTATGCCTTGTCTACTCTTCTCCATCATTCTTGCACCACAATCAACATATAAAAGGTTATGACCACGAGTAAAAACACGTGATTGCGAGTCAACGCACTGCCTAACTTCATTGTTAGAGGTGTCCCAACCAAAAGAACACCTTTGTTTCATTCCTAAAATCATCTATGTAATATAGGTTTGAAAAATACAGAGTGTTGAAAGAAAAACAGTAAGCAACCTCCTCGATGTCAATCTCAATAAGGACATTTTTCCCCGTATCAACAATTTCAATCTCCGGGTGTATTCTCTTACCCCCAAAGGAACCCATTATTTTGATATGTTATATTTTTGGAGCCTTAACTCCGCTAAGCCCTCCAACCTCTCCAAAGATTATCGTAAGGTTTCTAATATTGTCAGACGACACTTCTAAACTTAATGTTTATTCCACTTTTGCGTTGGTTTGGGAGGATGCACCACTAAAATCATAGTGACTAACCATGTTCAAAAACAAGTATATATAGAATATTCGGTGGTCTAGATGGGGGATGAATAAACTTCCAGATTAAATTTTTTGTTGAAAAGATTTTGTAAAGCTTTTATCAGAGTTATAAATAAAAAATGATTTTGCATGGTAAAAAATCTTTTAGAGAATAAAGTGATTATGTTTATAGATTGGAATTGACACATAATGACTTAAAAAATTTATAGCTTAATCAAGATTGAAACAAAAATTCAACCAAATATACAAACTAATGTGTTTGTCTTGAGTAATTAACAAAAATACACGAGAAGCATGGTTTTACAACACTAACACTATGTAGATTCGACAATAACAGTTTTTAGTTTAATCTTAAACAAAATAAAATCAAAGATCCAATTCTAAGAAAAAAACTACACCTTACGAATAAAACGCTACCAGAAGAAATCTTAATGGCATGCAATTCTAGAAAGCAATAAAGAACAACCTAACATGCAATGTCTACAAAATTAAAAAGAAGAAGAAGAAGAAGAAGAAGAGAGAGAGAGAGAGAGAGAGAGAGAGAGAGAGAGAGAGAGAGAGAGAGAGAGAGAGAGAGAGAGAGAGAGACCATGATTTATAGTTGTTCAGTTATCGTCATTTCTAAGCTTAACCCATTCTCCAATAGTTGTCCATTGAATTTTTTTGGTCTTCCAATAATATTTGTGACAAAATTATTTGAGTTTAGTATAAGCTCAATATCCCAATTAATGTTGCAAATATAAAGATCTTCAATCTAGATCCTTGACTTGTACACTTTCTACGAACTGAACTCTTTGAAAAATCTTCATGTGAAATCATCATTAATCTTCCGACCCTAACAACCTACTCCAAAGTCTCATCTCTACAACGGTCTTTACTAGATCCTACTAGTATCTTAAGCGTTGGTCTGCCCGAAGATTAAGAATAACTCCTACCTTATCTATAAGCTTCCACACAACACTAACAAGATGAACCTGGAGAAAAAATCCACATTCTTTTCAACATGAATTGTCAAAACCAGCCTTAACACCATACACCTTGAGAACCTCTGAAATTTTAACCAAAATTTTAATGAAACATTAAATTCAAAAACGAATCTCATAAAAAATCACAAATATTCAAATATGAGATTGAGATCCATGTAAAAATGGAGAAAGAATGAGATAGAAAATATAAGAAACTGTTTGCAACTGTTCAAGAAAGATTCGAAACTCTTGAAAATATGAGAGAACAAATCGTTTATGAGTTTTCAAATCAATATTGGAAATGTATGGTTTTTGACATTGTGAAGGTTTTAAGAGAAAAATATTGTTTTATAGGTATTGAAGTTCTAGCACAAAAATGAGTGAAATTGACGTTTGATTAGAGTAATAAGCAAAAGTTATGATTTGAGTCAAATGGAAAAGTGATTCAAATCAAGATCTAAAATATATGAGAAACCCATATGTGATTTGAGACAGAATATATATGATTTGAATCATGAAACATGTGATTTGAATCGAACGAGACAAGTTGCGATTCGAGTCATGATAGCTTCAAACATTTCATGTAAGTTTCTTTTCATTTGATTCAAGTCATGGGATGTGTGATTCGAATCACACTCCTAGAATGTTTTTTTTTGCAATTTTAAAGAGGTTATGAGATTCTACCGATGTCATGACTTGAATCAATCTCAAATATATTTCTTGATCTTAAAAGTCGACAAATTGACTTAAGTATAATGCTTACATTATAATCAAATAGATTGATTTATGCATGCTAAAATATGATCTAAAACTCAATCCAAAAATGTGATATTGACAAGGAGACTCAGTGATATAAAACTAAAACCAAAAGCTTAAGAGACAAGCAGCAAAACAATAACCCTTAAGGTAGTAGAAACATGTAAATTCATATGTGTTATGTTGGCCATATCAAAGGAGTGAACACAAACAACTAATATAATATTGAAGATGATTGATACCTTGGATCTTTGAATGTTTCGAAGGGTTGAGAAACAAAAACCTCTAGAGAACCAAGAGATAATATCACAACTAGGAATGGAGATCAGAGAGCGCAAAAGGATTGTTGAAATAGGAAAATTTCAAGGAAGTAAGAAGTTATGACGATCTGGAAGAAGAAACTCGAAAAGAGTAACTAGTTACACTCCCCCAATTTATAGGAAACCAGAAGCATCAAGATCTACAACACAAGAATCAAGGAAATATCGAAAGCTACGACCAACACTAAATACAACCTTGATCTCATAACAACACATCAATACACTTGAGCACCTTTAGGGATTCACCTCCCTACCCTTCGCGCTTAAGTCCACATATAAAATTATTCTTTAAAGTAACGTGTCGATGATGGAACAAACATTTAATGCATACTCTATAGGCCACCAACTCTCACTCAACTTCTCAACGGGCTATTCCTTTCCCTGTGGAACTATTTCTACAAAGAAGACATCTCAAGGACTGAACTCCCTTGCGGTTAGTCATAAAATTTCAATAGAAAATAGTTGTTTCATGTATGATATCAAGGACTCGAGTGGAATTGTTTCATATTGGCCAAGAGACCCTACAAGACTGACCCAAGTTGGAGGCACAATCTAATTCCACGCCCACTCAAGTTGGCAAACAAATGCACTCTCACACGAAAACCTCGCATAGGAGCGAGTGATCACTCCATCTCAATTGTTGGGCTCTTCCAATCGTCCCTCGCAGGTGACGTATTATTCACGAGAGATAGTTCTAACTATCATTCTTATATAAGTCTAACTCCACGTCACACCAATGTACAATTGCTTACACGCTTTCAAGTTTCATTTCTCTATCTTTAGTGGCTTGAACGTTTGAGTGTTAAATTTACGATTACATCCACTCTTTAATTGTCGGAGACTTCCATTGTCGTGCCAAAAACCTTCTACTAAGGACTTCACAAATCATTACTACTAAGGATTTCACAAATCATTACTTATTTTCCACTTCACTATGCAATAATATCTAATCTAATTTTAATATTGATAATTCCATGTTGTTTTCTGAGTATTTCTATCCGTAAGTTTGAATTGAAAAAGTTTGAAGTGACAAGTAGATTCTTGAAATGGAATAAGCTTTTTTGAGCAGACCCCCTTAAAAATATGATTTCTTGTGTTAACTCTTTTATGTGTGACAGGTCTCTCCATATTCAAGTGTATCACAATTATTCAAATGTACTGTAAAGGCTAAAACGCGTTGAACTTTTCATGTTTACACTTATCTTTCCATCCATAGTGTAATAATAAGCTCTTTCTTGTCAAATTTAGAAAATTGAGCTAAGTTTACCTTTTTTAAGCCCTAAATAATTAAACTGTATTTCTTGTTGAAGATTATGGGAAGACTTGGTTGTTGGGTCTTTGGAGACTATAAACAGATTAAATGGATAGTCAGGACAGATATCTAAGAATTATTTATACCAGAAATATATCGTAATCATTAACTTAGAGATAAAGTCATCATGTTTTAAAGAGTCAAGGTCAAAATTGATGAGACTCTTAAATAATAGTTCAATTGATTCTATCAATTAAATTAGATAAGATAGATAACAAATAAATCAAAGGTCTAAATACAATTTTAATTCTATTGTTTTTTAATAAACAATTTTTTTTTAATTTTTTAATTTTTTTAAAATCTCAATTAAGTAATAATTGTGATTTTCTTCATTGCAATTTCTTTTTAGTTTATAAAATTGTTCGTCAATATATCTTTGAATTGCAAGTTAGAAAATTTAAAACAATGAGTTTTTGAAGTTTGATTTGAATCAAACATATGATTTATTCGAATGAATAATTTAATATGAAATTAGGATTTTGGAAGCAACCTTGTAATTCAAATCAAGAAGTGTCTATTTTGAATCACAAAACACTTTGATGTTGTGAATCACAATAGTATATAACTGAATCATGATCAGATAAATTTTTAAAAAACAACTATGATTCGAATTATGTGATTTCTTGATTCGAATATGTGTATCAAACTATAATTCGAATCAAACATACCATTTTCAAATTTTATATATCATCTTGATTTAAGTCATTCTTTCCTCTAATTCAAATCATAATTGTATGATTTGATTCAAAACAGTTGTTCATTTTCTCACAAATATTTTGTGTCTTATCTCTTGCACCTATATATTGTTAGATCTTATGTTGGGAGTTTGTCGTAAACATGAACAAAAAGGAGATGAAAATGGTATGATGTAAGTTGTACAAAATAAATTCCTATGTGTGTGTATTGACACTAAGTTTTAGGTTCGATCATCCCCACCAATCTAGAAAAATTGGATACAAATGGATAATTTGCTGAATCCCCTTCAGAATACTTTGGAAACCTTAACATTAATTGCACATTCACATTAAGCATATCGATCAATGATATTTTACAGAATAAAGTTCTCTTATTTATTTCCGTCCAGTAGAAAAATAAAAGGATGCCTTATATATAATTTTTGCCACTTAAAGATCGAGGATGAATGCATTATTAAAAGTTTAAACTTACCTCAAATTTTGAACAATGCACCCATCTAGACAATGATGACCATCTATATGAAATGTTTCAATGGTTGTAATGTTGATAATGTGTGTTGGTGTATCAAAATTTGTGCTTGGAAATGGAGGTGCTTGAGAGATATTCCTTACACCAACCCTTCATTTCTAGATTTTTGTTTGAACCTTTTATAGTGTCTAGAGAGGTGTTGATGGGGAATCTCTTTCTTTTTGTAAGGGATTAGAACACCCCTAGTGTTCTCTTAATTCATATGCCTTTTGAAAAAAAGAAGTTTCAATGGTTTCAATTTGAGTCGTTTCCTAACAATTATTTATCAATAATTACTAATTGATTCACAAATAGTTGTGATGCTTTAGTGACAGACGTGTATGTTTAGCAACCAATGTATCCATGGTTTAACACTCAGCGGGTGCATCTTTTGGCATTAATTTGGATTTTCGAAAATAAATAAATAGATAAAATAAAATACAGATAAAATACCCATAAGAATTTGAACCAAAGAGATTACATTGATAACAACTACTTCAACCACTAGGTCATTTACTTCTCAATGCACATTTTTACATTGACTATACTTTAACTATGAATAAAATATAATTTTTCCGAATATATATTTTGGAAATTTTTCAACATATATTTCATTTTTGTCATTCTCTCATTATGAAAATTCACATTTTAAAATTGGATGTCATACAATGTCAATGACACGAATGCACAATTGTGCATTCTGAAAAATAATCCCAACCATATTTTCACAAAATTAGAAAATCTTGAGTGTTTTTCTTTCACGTCTTTTCTCTCAAATCAAACTTATAGAAAAATCTCATAGTATGTTGATTGAGTTAGACATGTATAAATGTTGTGAGAGTTTCTTCAATATATCCAATCATCTTCAACCTTGAACCAAAGAAACAATATTATTATGGTACTCAACTCTAAAGATTGAGTGTGAGTGATAAATACAAGGTACATTAGAAATTTAATGTTTTTGTGAAACTTTTGTGTGTATTGGGTTGAAGACTCAGTATTGTGATTATGGTGCTTGATGACTAACTTTCAACAAGAAAAATATTATTTGTTAATTTGCTCCATTGAAGACTTCAGTACTATCTAAAAAAGGTAGTTGCACAACAATGTTACCAGTTTTCAAGATCCCTAGATAAAATAAGAGCACATACAAGGAATTAGTAGAGTCGAGTAAAGACTGATGTGGAACAGAAGCCTGAAATAGAACTTTGGATCTAGTCAGATATTCTAGTCAAGATCAAATGAAGATCTTGTGAATTCAGCGGTTTGAGTATTTTTCTACATCATAAGGGAAATCAAGATTTAGATTTGTGTTAGCTTATGCATTAAATGACTTTGAAATATTCAGTGTTGTCTGGACTATCCGTTATATAAAAAACTATGTATATTAATTTGCAAAATAGTGGAAGACCCTATGAACTTTAAGTAGTTCTCCATTGAAGGCTAGCCTAAGTGCAAAACGAAGACGAACGCGTTGAACTAGTATAAACCTAGTGTACAATCTTTATATCTCTCTCTCTTTTTACATTTTTGTATAGATCTCCATGCCTAAGGTTTTATCATCTTTCTAGAATCACATGCTGATAGAATATATTTGTTTATCGTTTGGATTTTTCTAACAATTGTTGAAATATTAACTTTACTGGTACACTCACCCTTTAATCGTCAGAAACTTTCTATGTTATGCTGAAGACTTCATCAATTTCTTATTTATTTTCTATTTTCTATTATGCTCCGCATCATTATCAAACCTAATATTAATGATGAAATTTTCATCTTGTTCATCAACTATTTCTGTCCTTAAGTTCGAATTGAAAAAGTTTGAGGTGAGAAGTAGATTCTTGAAATGGGCATAAGCTTCTTTTTTTCAGCAGACCCCCTTAAAAATAGAATATTTCTTGTGTTAACTCTTTTTTATGTGTGATAAGTCTTCATATTCCCGTGTACCATAATTCAGTATTCAAATGTACTGTTGATAAAGACTAAAACGCGTTTACTTATCAGTCCATGTTGTAATAATAAGCTCTTTCTTGTCAAATTAGAAAATTGAACTTAGTTACCTTTTTCAAGCCCTTTAAACTGTATTTCTTGTTGAAGACTTGGGCTGTATAACCTTTCCAAATCTTGAGTTGTTTTATGGGAAGACTTGAGTGATTGGTCTTTGGAGACTATAAACAGATTAAATGAACAGATATCTAAGAATTACTTTTACACCATAAACATTTAGTAATCATTAAATTATAGATAAAATAATCAATGTTTTAAGGGGTCGAGGTCAGTTTGATGAGACTTTCAAATAATACTAGTTCAATTGATTTTCAAATCTAGGCTTAAATTTTACAATTAGATAACAAATAAAACCATAGGCTTAAATACAATTTTAATTCTATTGTTTTTTCTAACTAAAATAAATTTTTATTTTTATTCTTTTTTTTTCTTCGAAATCTCAATTAATTAATAATTATGATTTTTGTCCCATTTGTTAGAGTTTATTTTAATCATTCTTAAAACTAATACATGAATTTTTTTAAAAGAAATTTATCAAGATTATTGAATGGATAAAATAAAAGAATAAAATTTGGTGTCAAAATTTATCAAAATTAATATTTTGACACCGGTGTCAAATAATTCTCTCTCTCTCTCTCTCTCTCTCTCTCTCTCTCTCTCTCTCTCTCTCTCTCTCTCTCTCTCTCTCTCTCTCTCTCTCTCTCTCTCTCTCTCTCTCTCTCTCTCTCTCTCTCTCTCTCTCTCTCTCACACACACACATTGAATGGATAAAATAAAAGAATAGAATTCGGTGTCAAAACTTATCAAAATTAACATTTTGACACCGGTGTCAAATAATTCTCTCTCTCTCTCTCTCTCTATATATATATATATATATATATATATTACATATCAAGTAAAAGTGATTTTAAAATGAGAGATGAGATGAATAAACAACAACCATTAGATCAGGTTATTAAGAGAGATATAAATTAATATTCACATTAATAAATAAATTTAATAATAATTATTTGACTGATCTAATGATTGTTGTTTATTCTACTCATCTTTCATTTTAAAATCATTTTTACTTGCCCCATATATATATATATATATATATATATATATATATATATATATATATATATATATATATATATATATATATATATATATATATATATATATATATATATATATATATATATATATATATATATATATATATATTGCCGAGTCACTAAAAAATATGTATTTTGCTAAATTATCTATATCAAGCATGATTCAAATCAAACAAGTCATTTTTAAATTTTATCACCTTGATTCAAGTCATTCTTTTCTTTAGTTCAAATCATAATTGTATAATATGACTCAAATCAATTGTTTATTTTCTCACTTATTTTATGCCTTATCACTAACATCTATATATATATATATATATATTTTTTTTCTTTCTGTTCATTCTATCAATAGAACAATTCATATTTTGAAAGTGAATGCCATACAATGTCAATGACACAATGACAATTGTGCAATCTAAAAAATAATCTCAACAATATTTTCACATATATAAAAAAATTTGAGTGTTCTTTTTCTTACATCTTCTCTCTCAAGTCAAACCAATCATCTACAACTTTGAACCAATAAAACTCTATTGTTATGGTACTCAACTTTAAAATTTTAGTCTGACTGATAGATACAATGTATATGAAGGAATTAAATTTTTTTGTGAAGATTTTGTGTGTATCAGATTGAAGACTCGATATTATGATTATGATGCTCTGAGACTGACTTCCAACAAGAAAATATTGTATTATGCTTCATTGAAGACTTTAGTAAGTATCAACAGAAAGTGGTTATGAAACGAAGTCAAGAGTTTTCAAGATCCTTTGATAAAATAAGGGAATTAGTAGAGTCGAGTAAAGATTACCGTGGAAGAGAAGCCTGAAGGGAACTTTGGGTCTAACAAGGAATTTTGATCAAGATTAAGTGGAGATATTATGAATTCAACAATTTGAATATTCTACTAGAAGGGAAATTCATATTTAGATTTGTATTAACTTATGCATTAATTAGCTTTGAAGTATTTAGAGTTGTCTACATTATCTGTTGTACTAAAAACTTTGTATATTAATATGCAAAATAGTGGAAGACCTACGAATTTTGATTCGTTTGCCATTGAATATTGGTCAGAGCGTAAAACGAGGACAAACATGTCAAACCAATATAAATCCAGTATACAATCTCTTTATCACTCTTTGTTTACATTTCTGTATAGATATGCATTACTTTGGTTTTATAGCCTCTTTAGAATCACATGTTGATATACTTTATCTATTTATAATGACTTATTGTATAAGCATAAGTATATGATAGATCTAATCATTTGTATATTTTTTCATCCGATTATGTTTGTATAAACTTTTGATGGTAGATAGAACATTTTATTAATATAATTCAATTGGAGTCTTGTGTAAAAATTGAATCATAATAATTGTTAAATTATTTGGTTAAACAACTTCATTTTTCTCATTTGTTGTAATTCTTAATGGTCTTAATTAAATGTGGCATTCATTCAATCATGGCTTTTATAAAACCTTCGTTATCTTTCCCATTCGTATATAATCTGCACATTTATTTGTAAAATTTTGATTTTTAAAGAAAATGTTTTTGAAAATGATTTTTAGGAGAATGACCAATTTGGTCCCTCTTATATACCATTTTATGCACAAATTCTTCCCCAACGTAACTTGTGTTCTCCTCTTCTATTATAACAATTTTTTTTTGTTGATTGTGTTTTCTCTCATTGGTTGATGCTAGTTATTTAGGTTGTTTTAGTTTGGTTTAATTTTTTTTGATCGATTTGTTTTGGATTTTGTGAGATATTGGAACAAATTATAGGTTTAGCATGTCGTCAAAGTCCGTTTATATGTTGTTGTCAAATTGGGCCTTGTGTTATGAATCCAATTGTTTAAATTAGCTTGTACTCAAAATTAGCTTGTAATGGGTAATTGTTAAAAATACCATTAGTTTAGTATGTTAGTTTTCTTATAAATAACATACTAGTCTCTCATATTTTATATAATAAGGGAAAATAGGAAGATAAAACCCTAATTCAAAAGTGAGAGGTTATTTGTTATTCTTGTATACTTGTAATCTTGTTTCAAGAGAAAGGAAAGAATAACAGTTTATTACCAATCCTTGGTGTTATCCTTGGTTACCCTAAACCCTAACCCTTATGTGTTTTTTGTTCATAAAGAAACCTATTATACTTTGTTTCTAAGGTATCCGATTCACAACAAATTGGTGCGGTGAGCGTGGAGAAGATGCATTCAACAAAGAATAAAATTGAAAAGTTCATCGGAGTGAACGACTTTAGTCTGTGGCGCTTGAAGATGAACGCCCTACTTGTTCAGTAGGGTTGTTTGGAAGCGTTGAAGGGAGAGACAACTATGAACGTTGCGTTAATGACAGCTGAAAAGACGTTGCCCAATTGCAAGTTTTTTCATTGTATGCAGTTGATAATGTTGCATGAAGAAAGCTAGTTTTATTTTCTTGTTGGTATAGAGTTTGATCCAAGGTGGAGAGTTTTGTGGAATATTTGATCGAACTCTGATACGAAAGAGGTTTATCATGAAGTCGAAGTTGGTTCATATGTTAGTGCAGAAGTTATACATACTGTAGTCGAAGTCAGATCTAGTATGTATGTCTAATTGTTCCTTGATGTTATAGATTTTGTTCCGAGGTGGAGATTTGTAAGATATTGGAACAAATTCTAGGTTTAGCATGTCGTCGAAGTCCGCTCACATCCTATTGTCAAATTGGGTCTTGTTATGGATCCAATTGTTTATGTTTAGCATGTTGCCAATTTGTTGGGAATCATATACCTTAGAAACAAAGTATACTAGGTTTCTTTATGATCAAGAAACCCACAAGGGTTAGGGTTTAGGGTTACCAAAGATAACAATAAGGATTGATTATAAAGTGTTAGTCTTTCCTTTCTCTTGAAACAAGATTAAAAGTATACAAGAATAACAAATAACCTCTCACTTTCGAATTAGGGTTTTATCTTCCTATTTTCCATTATATAAAAGATGAGAGACCAGTATGTTATTTTAAGAAAACTAACATACTAACCTAATGGGATTTTTAACAATTATCCATTACAAGCTAACTTAGGGTGCAAGCTAACTTAAACAATTGGATCCATAACACAAGACCCAATTTGACAACGACATGTGAGCGGACTTCGACGACATGCTAAACCTAGAATTTGTTCCAATATCTCACAAATCTCCACCTTGGAACAAACTCTATAACATCAAGGAACAATTAGATATACATACTAGAATTGACTTCAACTACAATATGTATAACTTCTACACTAACATGTGAAACATTTGAGAAAGTGTGATAATACTATAAGATTTTATGTTTAATTTTATCAGGCTAATAGTTTAGTTTGATTTTATTTCATTCCATTGGATTTATTTGGTTTCATTTGATTCGATTCTTTTCTTTCTTCTCTTTTGACTTGGTTTGGCTCATTTCTTTATATGCTTCTCATTTCTCTGATTGTTGTTGCTCCTCCATATGTTGGTTTATCTCTTACTTTTATTTTAACTACGATTTTAGTTATTTTAGTTTTACATATTTCATAATAAGTATGTTTTTATTTTCTTTTTGACAACCTCTCAATATTTCGAATTACGAAGTATCGTAAAGTATTGTGAATTTAATAAAATATGTTAGTAATATGTATGGACATATTATGGTAATTGGACAAAGACTATATTAATTTAAGAGAATTTCTTTTTCAATCTTATGTATTTCTTGTGTATCGTATGGATTTTCATTTATGCTCCCAGATTCCGGAGATACGTCTTTGAACGCACCCTACTTATGAGTAAACGTTAACATATTCTGGAGATATATCTCCTGGAAACTTTTGTATCTTAAATCCTCAAAGCATGTCTCCAATAATCCATTATAATTTGAATATTTCCGAAGATGCACCTACAATAATTTTCCAGAGATACATCTCCGAAGTGTATAAGAACATGTGTTTTTTATAACGAGTTGTGTACTTCTTTGCAAATGAATTATGAAGCACAATGTCGAATAAAATAAAAGTCATACAAAATAATATAGCAATATAATAGTAAAATGTCATATAACACGAAATCCAAAATGTAGTACAACATGAAATCCAAAAAAGTACAAACTATAATACTACAATAAAATAAATATAGACAACTACTGGGTGTGTCTGACAACCTCTCATCTACCTTCTCTACCTGGTCTGCCTCCTCGACCATCAATCCCCCTATCCTCGTGTGATGTTTGTGGTGTAATAATTTCCCCTATGAATCCACAAGAATGTCATCTAGTTCTCGTCTGACAGCAGACCCCTCAGGGAAGATACCTTCGTCATATCTGTTTGTGCAATCTCCAGTATGCAACGAAAACGAGGCAAGACATCCTCAGTATGATCTAACTGAGTATGATGCTCCTCTAGAATCTTCTGATGAGCTGATCTCGATGGATCTCCTGGATCTGTCTACACCATCTACGAATGTGAGACCGTGAAAAACCACCTGATGTATTTGTCGACGTAACTTGATGCTATGGTAGCCAAAGCCTCATCCGGTACCAGATGACTCTGATAATTAGCAAACATTTTCTCTATCTGTATACGAGTCAAGGAAGGAGGAGCATAGACAATATGATGTCTGGGGATGGTGTGGGTGTACCTGAACTTCTGCATGAAGCACTCAGGAGGATAAGGAGCAATGATACGTGAAACACAGGTCATCTATCTGGAGTATAACGATATGTCGTCAAATGGGTGCATCTGATGGTTATCCACGTAGCAGTTGAAGTGGATGTCCTCATCAACAAAGTGATCAAGATATACTCTGAAAGGTTAGACCACCTGGTTCCCTCTCAACAAGATAAAAGCATAGGCACGAGGCATCTCCTTAGTGTACTCATCCACACTCGTCCAACTAACGATGCGCGGGAAGTGCTAGAGGATCCAAGCCTGAAATGAGAATAAAAATTGTTCTGGACTGGGCCAACGAATAAATTGGACCCAATTCCCTCAAACTACAAGACGACCCAATGATCCAAAAGTTAGATAGGTCCAATATCATGCTCTCCTGCATGAGGTCGTTCGAAAGCCTCTCCCCGTTCAGGGGCCTTGCCCAGATGAAGCAAGGACCACCATATTCGACCAGGAATTATCTTGCTCGTATAGTCCCATGCTCGACATGCTGTATGACCAGGATCCTCGTCCGACGGTCAGGATCTGGTAGTTACTTATTTGGACAGATCCATGATCCAGGCCCAAATAAGAACCATTGGCCACGCGTTGGGGGTCCTTTATATAAACTCTCCCATTTGGGAGGGTCAGGTATTCAATCTTCTCCCCAAAATATACTCATACTTGTTTTTCTCTTGTGCCCATACTCACTTTGGAATCGGAGTACCTTGTAGGTACACCCTCACCTTCCACCTCGCACGAGCAGGGTTTAAAGTCCACCTCAGCAGCCGCAGGAGTCTGATCTCTAGGTACGATAAAAAATCATTAAGGGAATCAAACTAATGCTACCTTTTTGTCTCATATATGTCATGCAGTGTGGTCTGGATACAAAGGAAGTAGGAACATATCAGATGGAGCCCCTCTGAATCCATGTGACTCGGCATCAGCAACCTCACTCTCTGGAGGTGGCATATGATCAACAGATTCATCAGCGAAAGATAGCACCAGATAAGTAGGAGGTGGCACTAGAGCATTCCACCGCCTACTGGAGAATGGGGATGTGACGCGTCAGTTGGTGTATCTCGTCTCCTATGGGAAGAAGAAGAAGAATATGGAATGACCCGATATGAAGATGGAATGGCTTAAAATGAAGGAGAAGCCCCAATAGTAGATTGAGCCACATGAGTATACTGCGCCCAAGAATTCGGCGTCTCTGCCTGACCAAAGGTATATACTACCTCTAGAACCTGATGGCTATGTTTCCGTCGAATGGATGCATGCTGGGAAACTCATTCAAATCTTAGTCTGTCAATTTTGTCAGCCATTATGCCTACAAGGTAAAATGAGGCATATAATTAATTTAAGCATAATAATAACATAAACAAGAATTTAAAAAAAATAGCAGACTAATGAAATATCTCTTACACTATCCTGGAGATGTATCTCTGGGATTTTCCAAAGCATTTGAAACATTGAACTTTTCAGAGATTTATCTCTAGAATGTTCAGAAAACCAGAGGTCGTGACAATGGTGTCCTCTGCTACTTGGATTGTGAAAAATAACAACCTGATCATCCATTTCAGCCAAAAAAAAACAATGCATACAATTACTCTAACTTGTGTTTCATGTGATTTCTAAACATTTCTACACCTAACAATTGATTCTAACTCATTTACAATAAAACTCGAATATTTACCGAGAACTCGAAAAACTTACAGATTTTTTTTTATTTGGATGATGAATTGGATGATGCTTGATGTTTCTTCAAACCTCCTATTGATGAAATCTGATTTGATGAAGTTGGAAAATATTGAGATTAATAGAGTGGAAGTGTTATGTTTAAATGAAAATAAAAAATATGGAAGGAGAAGAGTCTGATGCGATATTAACCTTCAGAATATTGAATTTTTATGTATCCAAAGATATATTTCTGAAACCAAAAATTATATATGAAAATTCACATGATGCATAAAAAATCTATAAGATGCAATAAGAAATCCTCTTAATCTAATTATACATTATTATATATTCTTTTTCTAAACTTTATTTGTACATGATATGCTATTTTTTTTAATCAAAAGGGATTATATTAACTCAAAAAACTAGTTAAGTACAAACAAGGTGATCACAAGATCCAACCTCCAAAAAAAAACAAAGCTATGTCGTCAAATTAGCTATATGCTTTCGAAGCTTTTTTGACCCCCAACCCTTATAAACTATATTGTTTATAATCTCTTCACAAGTATTTTCGTATGTTCGGTGTGTATGACCACTAAAGATCTTGTCATTCCTAAACTTCCATAAACCATAAATAGTTTCCGCAACAACAAGTTTCAAGATTCTCGCCTTCCACCCTTTTTTCGACGTTCTATCCATAATCCATTTTTGTTCAATTTCCCAGCGCTGTGGCACATGTTGATGACCGATCCAATCCAAAGCGTGAGACCACGCATTTTTTTTTCCACTATGCATTCAAAGAAAAGGTGGTCCATACTTTCGTCAGCTTCACCACAAAGGCTACAACAAGTATCCGTAATTATACCAAATTTACTCAGTCTGTCTTTTGTCCATAGTCTCCCATGACAAACCAGCCTGGTGATAATCAAAGCTCTTGGTCGAGCGCAATTTCCATTAAAGAGGAATCTCCAGCTTACCATATTTTCATCCCCCATCAACGCATCATATACCGTTTTCATCTTGAATTTCTTTGTGTTGCTCTATTCATTCCATTTCTCTTGGACCAACTGCACATAATTCCTTAAATTCATGATGAACTTCATCACCCAACAACTATTATTATTGATTGTGGCTGTCATGACCTCTTGACCTTTCAAGTAATACATATGCACCCACTTCACCGAAAGATTATCAGATTTCAGGCAAAGGTTCCATAAACATTTCAACATTGTGATTTTATTCCATACTTCCATGTTGAAGATGTTCAGCCCTCATTGTCTCTTTGGTTTGCACATATTTTTCCAAGAAACTGGGCTTTTCCTGCTTGGTTCATTACTACCTGTCCAAATAAAGCTTCTACAAAGACTCTCCACCTTGTGAATCACAACTTTAGGGATTGGTAAACTTTGCATCCAGTATTGGATAATCGCATTTAGAGTACTTTTTACCAGTTGAACTCTCCCCACAAAACTTAATAGTTCGAGGTCTAGTGACGAATCCGAGCCACCATTCGGTCTATGAGTGGTAAGTAGTGATTGACATTGAGTTTTTTTGCATGTGAGAGGGACCCCTAAATATCTAAAAGGTAGCAACCCTTCATTGTACTTTGTAATTGCCTTCATTCTCTCTTTTGTAGGCCCATCCACCCCACCGCAATAGATGTAACATTTACTGGGATTTACTTTCAGCCCTGTTGTCATAGAGAACATATTCACCGTTGCCATCAACATATCTACCGACACCACGTCGCCTCTGCAGAATAACAGGATATCATCTGCAAAAGTGAGGTGGGTAATGCCCAATCCTTCACACATTGCATGATGATTAAAATTTGGATCTAATTGCATTTTTTCCAACAGCCTGCTCAAATATTCCATCATCAGTACAAAACGCATGGGGGGAGACAGGATCCCCCTGTCTTAAGCCTCTTCTTGCCTTTAAAACCTCAGATCTTTCACCATTAATATTGAAGGAATAAGTTACATTATTTATCATCAACATTATCCATTGGATGAAGGTTCCAGACATACAAATATCCTTAAGAATGATCTCCATAGCTCCCCAATCCACCATACTGTACGCTTTTTGGAGGTCTAGTTGAAGCATAGTCCTCGGTGTGCCACTCTTTCTATTGTATCCCTTCAGAAGCTCATAAGCTAACATAATGTGGTTGTGGATCACCTGGCCCGGAACGAAAGTTGCTTGAGACAAACCCACCACACTATGCAGAACCTTACTCATTCTAACAGTGACTATTTTTGATATTATTTTATAGAATGTGTTACAGCCAACAATAGGACGATAATCCTTTACTTGTTTTGCTTCACCTGATTTTGGCACCAATGTTACTACAGTATGATTGAAAGGTGTATAGATTTTCCTGTGTTCAAAAAATTCCATGCTATTATTTTTACGGAAACTCTAACCTTTTTCTTTTTCTTTGTTTTATTATTTTTATAAGATACTATTATTTTTTTTGTGGAAACTAACATTTTTCCTCTAGATTTATTATCTATATTTGTTATCTCCGTTGTTAATAAAACCTAATTTTATTAGTTTTTAGGAGAATGGCAGTGGTTATGGTTAGGTGTGTTTTCACATTGTTCTATTTTGTTTTTTAATAATTATTTTTATATTAATATTTTAAATTAAATTAAAAAAGTTTAATAGTAAATATTAAATATTAATTCTAATAGTCAAACCATATGATCGGGCAGAACAAACTAAGCTAAAAAAAAATTAATTGCATTGCTAGTTTCAGGAAATCAAAAAGTGAAAAAGGAAATGACTTTTAAGTCTATAAAACTGCAAGAAAAATTTATCAATATTTGTGTAAGTAGATCCCAACTACTACTATCATAATAAATCTATACCAACTATTGTTCAAATCTTTTCAATTTTCTTCTAATTTTATCCATGCATTTATTCCTTAAACATGGTCGGTTGGTTGAACAAGAAAACGAATAAATCTAATAAATTTGATATCAAACTCTGCCACCTTTATTTTCAACAGCTATGATAAACTTACTCAATTCATGTCATCTGAAAATCATAACCTCTAAATTGAACGGCCATTTATGGATATAGCATATACCCGCACTCGCAGGTTTACCTGCATTCACATAGTCAGCCACATCACTAGTCATTGAATTGGAATCAGACCGCATAGATTTCAAACATTTCAAAATGTTTGAAATCTACACTGCCCGATCTTTATCAACAACCATCGATATAACCGAATGTGGAAAACCTACAAGAACATGATATCCAAATTCCATAGAAAACTTCATACTGAAAACTGGGAATAACATATATTGATAGTGTCTAAACTCAAATCCAGATAACTAACTGTGCATACATGATGAAATACAGAATGTGTCAATCAAATGCCACATGATTAACTATACAAAACAAAGATTGTACATAATGTTAATCCATCAAATATTCCCAACATCATCATTGTACATCAAACATGTTAGAGAACACAACAAAAGGACTTCTTCTGTTCCTCATTAGTAGTATAACATAACCCAATGTAATGTAACTAAAATGGAAAAGGGAAAGTAAACTAACAATAACAATATACAAAGAGTACCAATTGTTCCAATGATTCCACAAATTCATACATTATCTCCCCCAACAAAGAATTTCAACCCAATAATTTCTCTTTTCGAAAGAAAAAAAAATGAAGAAAGAATTAATAAGAAAAGTAAGTTTTTTCAAGAAGAAGAACGCTCGTATCTGTTATCATTGGTATTCAAAAGTTGTCTCCTTTTGATTACCAAGAACCCAACCAGACCAACCTGAAGAAACGCCGCAATGCCGAGGAACAAAAGTCCGACGATTTTCCCAGCATTCATTCCGTGTGGCGGCGGAGGTGGAGGTGGGGGCGGCGGTGAATAAACATGGTGGTGGTGGCGGTGGCGGTGGTGTGGAGGGGGTGGTGATCTTATTTCATTGGGAGGAATGTGATGCCCTCGGGGCGAGGGAGCGGGATTGGGATCCAGAGGAGGAGGCGGTGATTCTGGCGGAGGAGGAGGAGGTGGAGGCGGGGGAGGCGGTGGAGGAGGCGGTGGAGGTGAAGGCGACACCATAAAAACAGGCGTTTGTTGTGGTTGTTGTCGTTGTTGTTGTTGTTGAAATTGAAAATCGTTTCCATCTTGTATCTGAGATTGAACAACAAAAGCATAAAAGCTAATAAAAAAACCGAAAATCAAAACTCCCAATGGCGAAAATGTGGAATCCATGGAACAACAACGATCGAAGAATCACGTTGAATTCCAATTCCAATACGAATAATTAGGGTTTGTAGATACAAAAGGGGTTTTTTCCACATCTACCCCCAGGTAGAAAAATTCCAATACCAACAAAAGGATCCCGCTGATTCGAAATGGGTACGAATCAAAATCGTTGATTGATGATTATTGCGATGAGAATTCAAGAATGAAGGCATCTAGGGTTTTTGGCGTTTCAGCCCAAAAACGAAAAAAAAAAAAAAAAGGTCGTTTCAGGAGAGAAAGAGAGATATTGAGAATTGAAAAATCAAAACTAAATGTGAATCTCTTTCTCTCTCTTTCTCTCTGAGATTGTTTATGAGAAATGGGAGAATTGGGGGTGAATGATTATGGAATAGAAGAGGAAGTTGCAGGGAGAGAGATAGAGGGGGAGGGAGAGAGAGTAAACGAAGGTTCAACGGTTGGGGGAAGCTAATTTAGGAGAGTAATGAGCTAGCAACATGGAACGAATCTTCCCATCTGTCATCACTCTAGATTTATTTCCTATGTTACTTTCAATAATTTTGTATCTAAGGAAATCATTTTCTTTTTGACAATTTCTTTTTCATAATCTAATGTTTATTGGAGTGTTTAAGAGACCATCATGTCATCAACCGTGTGAGTATAATATTAATTCTTGTAAGATTAACTTAATGACTATTGTCTTAAAATAGGTGGTATCTATTTTGGAGAAAAAAAGGGAAGAAACTAAATATTAGCTATATTGATTATGAGTGTATGAATGAATATGGTGGTATATGTGCATAATGCAACATCAATCATAACTTTAATATGTTTGAATGTTGATGATCTATTTGTAACGGCAAACAACAAATTTGAGATAAAGAAATTTTAAAAACTTATGATGTTTGAGTTTTTGATGATTGATTTAGGCATGTTATCCCACTTCTTAGGAATGATAATTTAGAGGATTGATGATGCATCAAAGAAAATATGTGATAAAATTATCAAGAGGTTCGAGAATAAAGAATGTAATCCTGCAGTGATATCTATTATATCAAATATCAAAATAGAGAAATGAGACAAAAAAAAGACAGACTCTATAATCTTCAAACAAATTATAGGTTCACTTAGATATATGTGCAACAACAAACTAGACATTTGCTTTAATGTTGGCTTAATAAGCAGGTTTATGGACGACTCAAGAACTTACATAATCGCATCAAGAAGAGTCTTAAGGTACTTGAAGGGTGCAATAGATTATGAAATTTTATTTTCATATTGTAGAAAGAACTGTGATAAGATTGTATGTTATTCATATGCAAATCGTTGTGGTGACTAAATTGATATGAGAAGTACCACATGGTCTTAATTTAAGTTCCTTTACTCACCAATATCTTAGTGCACAAGGAAACAATCATTTATAACTCTTTCATCATGTAAATCAGAGTATATAGTTGGATCATATGTTGCATGTCAAACCATATGCATAGAATCAATCTTGAAGGAGTTGAAGGTTGATCATATGTTGCATGTTTGACCATATGCATAAAATCAATCTTGAAGGAGTTGAAGGATAAAGTCAAAAAGCCAATCAAGTTGCATTTTTTTAGTTTGTTTTCTCTATTAAGAATGTCCCTCTAGATTTATTTCATATGTGTTCATATTTATATTACTTTCAATTATTTAGTGATCTTACCTGATCAGTAGGGCCTTCCAGTAGTTGAACGCGAACAACATATGTGGTTGGTGAGTGGAAAAGGGGTGTACCTGCAAGGCACTCCAATGCCAAAGTAAGTAAGAGGTACAAAAAAGTGGTAAGCAAGAAGTGTTTCAGAATACCTGACCCTTTAGTGAAAAAGAGTATTTATAGTGAGCCCTCAGCACTGGGCCAAGGTCCTTTCTTGGGTTGGATTAGCGAAGCCCAAGGAAGAACTACCAAGGTACGCGTAAGGAGCGTGTAGACCTAGCAAGTAGTCTTGTCCTTGGTCCAACTTCCCCTATCTTTCAGGAGATAATTGGGGGTAGTTGGGTGACGTGGAAAATGGGATAATGGATCTGTCACTTGCTCGACCGCATAATATGTTTTCCCGAGTGGATGGGCATCTGCTCGACGTATTGGGTCACGACCCAATATAGTCTCTGGAGGCCCAGTCTAGAACATTTAGTATCTAAGAAAATCATTAATTTCATATAACAAATTTTTTTCTTCATAATTCAATGTTTATTAGAGTCTTTAAGGCTTTGTTTAGATGAATGGAAACAGATGGAGTAGAATGAAACAATAATGGAATATAATGATATTCTATTATTTGAATCCTTTGAAATTAGGTGGAGCGAAATGGAATGATATGGATTCCATTCCATTCAGTCACTTACCACCATATTTATTCCCCTCCAATTTGGGAGGAATGAACAATTTACTTTATTTCTCTTAAAATTTCCAAACAATATAATGAAATATTCATTCCGTTCCATTCCATTCCACTACATCTCACTCTGTTCCGCTTCGTTCCACTCCGTTTATTTTATGATATCCAAACATAGTCTAAGAGACTATGATACCAACCACATGAATAACATTTAAATTCTTATATGAGTAACAATACATGAAGGAAAATATCATTAATATTGCATTCAAATTGAAAATTGACTTATAATTCAAGACAATGTTTTTAAACTAGTTTATAAGTTTGGATGAAGAGAGCATATGTTAATAAGAAACAAATATAGTTAAGTTAGAGGATTCAAAATATTCTTCAGGCTAATCTAAGACCTTAGTCTAAGTTTGGCAAAGAATTCTTTTCACATATTATTCTCCTTAAGAGTGTGAGAGAGTTGGAAAGCCTAACCATTAGTGATGCATTGTTTGATAATGGTTATCTCTTTTTTGTAGTGACGAATAGAAACTAGCATTTATTGTAAGATGAATAAGATACATGAAATTCGATACAAAAAATGTTGTGAAAAAAGAGATAACCATTATCTCTACTTGATGAGTAAGGTCATGATCTCTACGTGAAGAATGATATAAAGAGTGGATTTAATATTCACTCTTTGAAAATTCGATTATTAATCTTGTTGAGTAAGGCATGTGAGAACAAGATTTATTTATGCTCAATATCTTTATATTTTGATAATAACAACAAAGTATTTGTGTGAAATCCATTTTTATACTCCAATGGTTGTTGTTCTAAAAGTATTGACAAACAAACTCTAACTCTGAGGGAGTTCATGAGAACCAGTGATTCTGACATGATGATATCCACTTATGCACTAAAAGAAAACAAGAATGCTCTTGTACCAACTCATCAGAAAGATATTGAGAAAATGAATGTTGATGTTGCAATGTTTTCTAGGATTCTAACTCTGAATGAGCATGACTCTGATACGCTAGTTTTGAAGACCAAGTGATGAAGATTCTAATGACTTAAAGTTCTGAAGACTGAAGGTTCTGAAGACCAGGTGCAGAAAGACACTGAATACTTGAAGCTCTGAAGGCTAAAGGTTCTAAAGACCAAATGATGAAGACTTTGAAGACACAATTATGAGTGAACCATGTTCTAAAGATTCTGAAGACTTGAAGTTGTGAAGAACAAGGGTTTCGAAGACAAGTGATGAAGTTCTGAAGACATAGTTCAGAGTGAACAAGTGTGAAACTTGGCAAGACTCTATTTAGTGTTCATCATATAACATATACAACTAAAAGGATGAAAATAAGAAATGTTGGGCTTTCTATTCTTCCACAATTCATAAGGAGTCTTACCCAGAATAGGTCTTATCGAGACTCTGTTATGAATATAACATGTTGTATTTACTGCCTCAGCCCAGAAGTGTTTTACCATGTCAGTTTCTTGGATCATGGTTTGAGCCATTTCTTGCAAAGTCCTATTCTTCCTTTCCACATCCCCTTTTTGTTGTGGAATTCTGGGACTGGAGAAATCATGGGATATGCCTTAGGAATCAAACAATTCCTTAAATTATTTGTTCTCAAACTCACCACCATGATCACTTCTAACTTTGACAATTTTGCAACCCATTTCAGTTTGTACTTGAGAGCAAAAGGTAGAGAACACATAATGAGACTTATCCTTGTGTCTTAAGAATTCTACCCATGTCCATCGGCTATAATCATCTATAATGACTAGTCCATACTTATTACCATTGACTGATGTAGTTTTCACTGGACCAAACAGATCAATGTGAAGAATTTCTAATGGTCTTGAGGTAGAGATGACATTATTTGCCTTGAAGGCAAGTTTTGAAAATTTGTCTTTCTGACAAGCTTCACAAAGAGTATATGAAGAATACTTCATATTTGGCAAGTCTCTGACCAAATCAAGCTTATTTAGCTGAGAAATCCTCCTAAAGCTAACATGGCCTAATCGACGATGTCAAAGCCACTGCTCTTCAGAAATAAACAGAAGACACTTAACATTTTGATCTTGAAGATCAAAAAATCTGATCTTATAGATGTTGTTCTTCCTCTTTCCACTAAATTGAATAGAGCCATATTTTTTACTAATGGCCTTAAAAGATTGTTGATTAAACACAATGTCATATCCAGTGTCACTAAGTTGACTTATTAACAACAGATTGTGCACTAAACTGTCAACTAGAAGAACATTAGTAATAGAAGGGAGTTTACCATTACCTATTGTTCCACAACCAATGATCTTACCCTTCTGGTTTCCTCAAAACCTGACAGTGCCTCCAGGCTTAAGTTCCATGCTTTGGAACATATGCCTTCTTTATGTCATGTATTGTGAGCAACCACTGTCCAAGTACCATTATTGGTGTTTCAATTGTGCTATTAAAGATACCTGTAACATAGACGATTTTATCTTTAAGTACCCACATTTTTGGGTCATGTTCTATTAGCCATCCTAGAGTTTCTGAAAACTTTGGGTCTTCTTGCAGAAAGATAAACAAAAGGAATCTGAACTTTTTGCTTAGATTTAGGTTCAAATTTCTGTGTCTGTGTTTGTGCACATGCTAACTCAGGACAATTAAGTTTAGTACCAGAAGGTATAAACTGATTATAGATAGGTATTATCTTTAGGGCTTTGTTTCATCAGTTTTAAAAAATTCTTTACACCCTAAACCTCTGTTACCATTTCTGCTAACACCATAAATCATTGAAGCTAGCTTGCTTCTATCTATGTTCTTAGTTATAAACTGTTGGAAAGCTCTATCATACTTGTTGATACAACTAGTATTAGATACCTTAGAGACTAATTCTTCTTCTATAACTTAGTTTTTTCTTTTCAAAGTAATGTTAATATTTTTCAGAGAGAAAATATTTTCATCCAAAGAAGAATTGCTCTGTTTAAGCTTATCTCTTTCTTTCAACGTAGCTACATGGATTTGTTTATGATCCTTGTATTTACCTTGGAGTTTATGATAGCGCTCCAACATCTCAGAGAGACACAAATATAATTAACTACGAGTAAGTTTAGAAAGTACCTCTTCTATATCTGAGTCTGAGTCTGATTATGATTATGATATTTCTTTATCTTCCAGTTCTCCAGAACCATCAAAACTAGTTATTGCCATAAAAGCAACATTTGTGGATTCTTCATCAGAATCTCCTTTTTTTAGAGTCAGAGTCATTCCAAGTATCTAAGAGTCCTTTCCTCGCATGGGTGACGTTCTTCTTAGACTTATTCTCCTTCTTGAGAAGCTTCAGACACTCAATTTTGTAATGACCTGGTTCATTACATTCAAACATATGAGTTCTTTATTAGAACTTAGTCTCCTTTTTCTGGATGATTTAGAACGTCCGTTGTTTCTTCTAGAAGCTCTGAGCTTATCCTGTATGTGTTTCCATAACCTGTTAACTTTTTTGGGAATCAGAGACATCTCATGTATTGAGTCAACATCATAGCCATATGACTCATTCTCAGCTTGATATGCCTTCTTGTTTCCAGTCTTCAGCCTAAGAGTAACAAATTTAACCTTCTTCTGAGGTTCGTCTTGTTCTAGCTCAATCTCGTGACTTCTTAAAGAACTAATGAGTTATTCAAGACTTAGGTTGTTCAAATCTTTAGCTAACTTCAAAGCTGTTACCATTGGTCTCCATTTTGAAGGAAGACTTCTGATAATTTTCTTGACATGATCTGCAGTAGAGTATAATTTGAGATACAAGCCTTATATAGGCGCTTGAGAAAAAGATATGTTGCATCACAACTGGCCATAGGAATGTCGTTAGTGAGGGTGAAAAATAATACACACAATCATCCTTACATACCACCAAATCGAGGTAATGGGGTATAAAAATTGTTAGTGGAATGGAGTGTCTTTGTACTATTATATTATTCCCTCTTATCCGTTAATCCTTATCTCCTGATCTTCAGAGACTTCTGGTTGATATATGATTGAAGCATGAGTAGAGAAAATGATATATCTCTTGATCATTAATCCTTGTCTTCAAAACATCAGATGCTTCTGGTTGAAATATGATTGAAGCATGAGTAGAGGAAAGGATTGATAAGTCTTCAAAACCTTGTTCACTCAGAACTATGTTACAAGGGAAGGTTATGATGGAAGTCTATGAAAAAATCATCTGAATATTAGATTCTATGAAACTTTTCAAAATGCTAGTTTTGGTCAAAAAAACATAATATATTATACACTAGTTTTTGACAAAATTAAATTAAATTGAGGATTGTCCAAAATGATACGAAAATTTTCAGATCCTTTGTATATGTTACGAGGGAAGGTTATGATGGAAGTCCACTAAAAAATTATCTGAAAATTTGATTTTATGAACTTTTCGAAATGCAAGTTTCGGTCAAAAAATCATAATATATTATACACTAGGTTTTTCTAGTTTCTGTCAAAAAATAAAATTAAATCGCGGACAGTTCGAAATGATACAAAACGTTTATGATACTTTATATATCTTATGATGGAAGGTTATGATGGAAGTCAATGCAAAAAATCATCTGAAAATTAGATTCAATGAAACTTTTCGAAATGCTAGTCTTGGTCAAAAAACCATAATATATTATACACTAGTTTATACTAGTTTCTGTCAAAAAATTAAATTAAATCGAGGATCGTTAAAAATGTTACGAAACATTTCTGATCCTTTCTATATGTTACGAGTGAAGGTTATGATGGAACTCCATGCAAAAAATCATCTGAAAATTAGATTCTATGAAACTTTTCAAAATACAAATTTCATTCAAAAAATCATATTGTATTATATACAAGTTTTACTAGTTTTGGTCAAACAAATTAAATTAAAGTCAAGACTGTTCAAAATGATACAAAATGTTTTAGATCCTTTCTATATGTTACGATGGAAGGTTATGATTGAACTCCATGCAAAAAATTATCTGAAAAATAGATTCAACTAAACTTTTCGAAATGCTAGTTAAGGTCAAAATGTCATAATATATTATACACTAGTTTGTACTAGTTTCGGTCAAAAAATTAAATTAATTCGAGGACTGTTCAAAATGATACAAAACTTTTCAGATCCTTTCTATATGTTACGAAAGAAGGTTATGATGGAAGTCTATGCAAAAAATAACTTAAAAATTAGATTCTATGAAACTTTTCGAAATACAAGTTTCGGTCAAAAAAACATAATGTTTATATACTAGTTTTACTAGTTTCGGTCAAAAAATTAAATTAAAGTGAGGATTGTTCAAAATGATTCGAAACGTTTTAGATCATTTCTATATGTTACGAGGGAAGGTATGATGGAATTCCATGCAAAAAAATCATCTTAAAATTAGATTCTATGAAACTTTTCGAAATGCAAGTTAAGGTAAAAAAATCATAATATATTATATAGTAGTTTGTTCTAGTTTCGGTCAAAAAATTAAATTAAATCGAGGATTGTTCAAAATGATACGAAACTTTTCAAATCCTTACTATATGTTTTGAGGGAAGGTTATGATGGAAGTCCTTGAAAAAATAATCTGAAAATTATATTTTATGAAACTTTTCGAAATGCAAGTTTCGGTCAAAAAATCAAATATATTATACATTAGTTTAGGTCAAAAAATCAAATTATATCGAGGATAGTTCGAAATGATACAAAAAATTTCTGATCCTTTCTATATTTTCTAATGGAAGGTTATGAGGGAAGTACATGCAAAAAAATTATCTTAAAATTAGATTCTATGAAACCTTTTGAAATACTAGTTTCGGTGAAAAATCGTAGTATGTTATACACAAATTTATACTAGTTTCGGTCAAAAAATCAAATTAAATCGATGATTGTTCGAAATGCTACAAAGTTTTTCAGGTCTTTTCTATATGTTACGAGGGAAGGTTATGATGGAAGTACATGCAAAAAAATTATCTCAAAATTAGATTCAATGAAACTTTTTGAAATACTAGTTTCGGTCAAAAATCGTAGTATATTATACACAATTTTATACTAGTTTCGGTCAAAAAATCAAATTAAATCGAGGATAGTTAGAAATGCTACGAAACTTTTCAGGTCTGTTTTATATGCTACGAGGAAAGGTTATGATGGAAGTACATGCACAAAATTATCTCAAAATTCGATTCTATGAAACTTTTTGAAATGCTAGTTTAGGTAAAAAAATTGTAGTATATTATACACAATTTTATACTAGTTTAAGTAAAAAAATAAAATAAAATCGAGGATTGTTTGAAATGCTAGGAAACTTTTCAAGTCCTTTTTATATGTTACGAGGAAAGGTTATGATGGAACTACATGCAAAAAAATTATCTCAAAATTACATTCAATGAATCGTTTTGAAATACTAGTTTCGGTCAAAAATCGTAGTATATTTTACATGATTTTAAACTAGTTTCGGTCAAAAAATCAAATTAAATTGAGGATAATTCGAAATGCTACAAAACTTTTCAGGTCCTTTCTATATGTTACGAGGGAATGTATTGATGGAAGTACATGCAAACAAATTATCTCAAAATTAGATTATATGAAACTTTTTGAAATACTAGTTTCGGTCAAAAATCGTAGTAAATTATACACAATTTTATACTAGTTTCGGTCAAAAAATCATATTAAATCGAGGATTGTTCAAAATGCTACAAACATTTTCAAGTCCTTTCTATACGTTACGAGGCAAGGTTATGATGGAAGTAAATGCAAAAAAATTATCTCAAAAAATAGATTCAATGAAACGTTTTGAAATACTAGTTTCGGTAAAAAATCGTAGTATATTATACACAATTTTATACTAGTTTCGGTCAAAAATTCAAATTAAATCGAGGATTGTTCGAAATACTAAGAAACTTTTCAGGTCCTTTCTATATGTTACGAGGAAAGGTTATGATGGAAGTACATACAAAAAATTATCTAAAAGTTAGATTCTATTAAACTTTTTGAAATACTAGTTTCGGTAAAAAATCCTAGTATATTATACACAATTTTATACCAGTTTCGGTCAAAAAATCATATTAATTCGAGGATTGTTCGAAATGCTAGGATACTTTTCAAGTCATTTCTATATGTTACGAGGGAAGGTAATGATGGAAGTACATGCAAAAAAATTATCTTAAAATTAGATTCTATGAAACTTTTTGAAATACTAGTTTCGGTCAAAAATCGTTGTATATTATACACAATTTATACTAGTTTCAGTCAAAAAATCAAATTAAATCGATGATTGTTCGAAATACAACGAAAGTTTTCAGATCCTTTCTATATGTTACGAAGGAAGGTTATGATGGAAGTACATGCAAAAATTATCTCAAAATTATATTCAATGAAATTTTTCGAAATACTAGTTTCGGTCAAAAATCGTAGTATATTATACACAATTTTATACTAGTTTCGATCAAAAAATCATATTAAATCGAGGATTGTTTGAAATATTACCAAATTTTTCAGGTCCGTTCTATATGTTACGAGGGAAGGTTATGATGGAATTACATGCAAAAAAATTATCTCAAAATTCGATTCTATGAAACTTTTTGAAATGCTTGTTTAGGTCAAAAAATCATAGTATATTATACACAATTTTATCCTAGTTTCATTCAAAAAATAAAATTAAATCTAGGATTGTTCGAAAAGCTTGGAAACTTTTAATGTCCTTTCTATATGTTACGTGGGATGGTTATGATGGAACTACATGCAAAAAAATTATCTCAAAATTACATTCAAAGAAACGTTTTGAAATACTAGTTTTGGTAAAAAATCGTAGTATATTTTACACAATTTTATACTAGTTTCGGTCAAAAAATTAAATTCAATCGAGGATTATTCGAAATGCTACGAAATTGTTTAGGTCCTTTCTATATGTTACGAGGGAAGGTATTGATGGAAGTACATGCAAAAAAATTATCTCAAAATTCGATTCTATGAAACTTTTTGAAATATTAGTTTCGGTCAAAAATCGTTGTATATTATACACAATTTGATACTAGTTTCGGTCAAAAAATTAAATTAAATTGAGGATTCTTCGAAATGCTACGAAACATTTCAAGTCCTTTCTATATGTTATGAGGGAAGGTTGTGGTGGAACTACATACAAAAAAATTATTTCAAAATTACATTCAATGAAACGTTTTGAAATACTAGTTTCGGTCAAAAGTCGTAGTATATTTTACACAATTTTATACTAGTTTCGGTCAAAAAATCAAATTACATCGAGGATTATTCGAAATGCTACGTAACTTTTCAGGTCCTTTCTATATGTTACGAGGGAAGGTTATGATGGAAGTACATGCAAATAAATTATCTCAATATTAGATTCTATTAAACTCTTTGAAATACTAGTTTCGGTCAAAAATCGTAGTATATTATACACAATTTTATACTAGTTTCGGTCAAAAAATAAAATTAAATCGAGGATTGTTCGATATGCTACGCAACGTTTCAGGTCCTTTCTATATGTTACGAGGGAAGATTATGATGGAAGTACATGCAAAAAAATTATCTCAAAATTCGATTCTATGAAACTATTTGAAATGCTAGTTTAGGTAAAAAAATCGTAGTATATTATACACATTTTATCCTAGTTTCAGTCAAAAAATAAAATTAAATCGAGGATTGATCGAAAAGCTACGAAACTTTTAAAGTCCTTTCTATATGTTATGGGGGAAGGTTATGATGGAACTACATGCAAAAAAATTATCTCAAAATTACATTCAAAGAAACGTTTTGAAATACTAGTTTCGGTAAAAATTCGTAGTATATTTTACACAATTTTATACTAGTTTCGGTCAAAAAATCAAATTCAATCGTGGATTATTCGAAATGCTACGAAATTTTTTAGGTCCTTTCTATATGTTACGAGGGAAGGTATTGATGGAAGTACATGCAAAAAAATTATCTCAAAATTCGATTCTATGAAACTTTTTGAAATATTAGTTTCGGTCAAATATCGTTGTATATTATACACAAGTTTATACTAGTTTCGGTCAAAAAATCATATTAAATCGAGGATTGTTCAAAATGCTACAAAAATAATCAAGTCCTTTCTATATGTTACGAGGGAAGGTTATGATGGAAGTACATGCAAAAACATTATTTCAAAATTCGATTCTATGAAACTTTTTGAAATGCTAGTTTAGTAGTATATTATACACAATTTTATACTAGTTTCGGTCAAAAAATCCAATTAAATCGAGGATTGTTCGAAATGCTAGGAAACTTTTCAAGTCCTTTCTATATGTTACGAGGGAAGGTTATGATGGATCTACATGCAAAATAAATATCTTAAAATTACTTCAATGAAACGTTTAGAAATACTAGTTTCGGTAAAAAATCGTAGTATATTTTACACAATTTTATACTAGTTTCGGTAAAAAAATCAAATTATATTGATGATTGTTTGAAATGCTACGAAACTTTTCAAGTCCTTTCTATATGTTACGAGGGAAGGTATTGATGGAAGTACATGCAAAAAAAATCTAAAAATTAGATTCTATGAAACTTTTTGAAATAATAGTTTCGGTAAAAAATCGTAGTATATTATACACAATTTTATAATACTTTTGGTCAAAAAATCATATTAAATCGAGGATTGTTCGAAATGCTACGAATATTTTCAAGTCCTTTCTATATGTTACGAGGGAAGGTTATGATGGAAGTACATTCAAAAAAAATTTATCTTAAAATTTGAATCTATGAAACTTTTTGAAAATGCTAGCTTAGGTCAAAAAATCGAAGTATATTGTACACAATTTTATACTAGTGTCGGTCAAAAAATCAAATTAAATTGAGGATTGTTCGAAATGCTACGAAACGTTTCAAATCCATTCTATATATTATGAGGTAAGGTTATGATGGAAGTACATGCAAAAAAATTATCTCAAAATTATATTCAATGAAACTTTTTGAAATACTAGTTTCGGTAAAAAATCGTAGTATATTATACATAATTTTATACTAGTTTCGGTCAAAAAATCAAATTAAATCGAGGATTGTTCGAAATGCGACGAAACTTTTCATGTCCTTTCTATATATTACGAGGGAAGGTTATGATGGAAGTACATACAAAAAAATTATGTTAATTTCGATTCTATGAAACTTTTTAAAATGCTAGTTTAGGTAACAAAATGGTAGTATATTATACACAATTTTATACTAGTTTCAGTGAAAAATAAAATTAAATCGAGGATTGTTCGAAATGCTAGGAAACTTTTCAAGTCCTTTCTATATGTTACGAGGGAACTTTATGATGGCACTACATGCAAAAAAATTATCTCAAAATTACATTCAACGAAACATTTTGAAATACTAGTTTCGATCAAAAATCGTAGTATATTTTACACAATTTTATACTAGTTTCAGTAAAAAAAAAAATTAAATCGAGGATTATTCGAAATGCTACGAAACCTTTCAGGTCCTTTTCATATGTTACGAGGGAAGGTATTGATGGAAGTACATGCAAAAAATTTATCTCAAAATTAGATTCTATGAAACTTTTTGAAATACTAGTTTCAGTCAAAAATCGTAGTATATTATACACAATTTTATACTAGTTTCGGTCAAAAAATCATATAAATCGAGGATTGTTCGAAATGCTACGAAAATTTTCAAGTCCTTTCTATATGTTACGAGGGATGGTTATGATGGAAGTAAATGCAAAAAAATTATCTCAAAATTCGATTCTATGAAACTTTTTGAAATGCTAGTTTAAGTCAAAAAATCGTAGTATATTATACACAATTTTATACTAGTTTCGGTCAAAAAATCAAACTAAATTGAGGATTGTTCGAAATGCTACGAAACTTTTCAAGTCCTTTCTATATTTTTTGAGGGTAGGTTATGATGAAAGTACATCCAAAAAAATTATCTCAAAATTACATTCAATGAAACTTTTTGAAAAACTAGTTTCGGTCAAAAATCATAGTATATTTTACACACTTTTATAAAAGTTTCGATCAAAAAATCATATTAAATCGAGGATTATTCGAAATGCTACTAAAATTTCAAGCCCTTTCTATATGTTACGAGGGAAGGTTATGATGGAAGTACATGCAACAAAATTATCTCAAAATTTGATTCTATGAAACTTTTTGAAATACTAGTTTCGATCAAATATCCTTGTATATTATACACAATTTTGTACTATTTTTGGTCAAAAAATAAAATAAAATCGAGGATTGTTCGAAATGCTACGAAACTTTTCAAGTCCTTTCTATATGTTACAAGGAAAGGTTATGATGGAAGTACATGCAAAAAAATTATCTCAAAGTTAGATTCTATGAAAGGTTTTGAAATACTAGTTTCGGTAAAAAAATCATATTAAATCGAGGATTGTTCGAAATGCAACGGAAATTTTCAAGTCCTTTCTATATGTTACAAGGGAAGGTTATGATGGAAGTACATGCAAAAATATTCTCTCAAAATTCGATTCTATGAAACTTTTTGAAATGCTAGGTTAGGTCAAAAAATCATAGTATATTATACACAATTTTATACTAGTTTCGGTCAAAAAATCAAATTAAATTGAGGATTGTTCGAAATGCTACGAAACTTTTAATGTCCTTTCTATATGTTATGAGGGAAGGTTCTGATGGAAGTACATGCAAAAAAAATCTAAAAATTAGATTCTATGAAACTTTTTGAAATACTAGTTTCGGTAAAAAATCGTAGTATATTATACACAATTTTATAATACTTTTGGTCAAAAAATCATATTAAATCGAGGATTGTTCGAAATGCTACGAATATTTTCAAGTCCTTTCTATATGTTACGAGGGAAGGTTATGATGGAAGTACATTCAAAAAAAATTTATCTTAAAATTTGAATCTATGAAACTTTTTGAAAATGCTAGCTTAGGTCAAAAAATCGAAGTATATTGTACACAATTTTATACTAGTGTCGGTCAAAAAATCAAATTAAATTGAGGATTGTTCGAAATGCTACGAAACGTTTCAAATCCATTCTATATATTATGAGGTAAGGTTATGATGGAAGTACATGTAAAAAAATTATCTCAAAATTATATTCAATGAAACTTTTTGAAATACTAGTTTCGGTAAAAAATCGTAGTATATTATACATAATTTTATACTAGTTTCGGTCAAAAAATCAAATTAAATCGAGGATTGTTCGAAATGCGACGAAACTTTTCATGTCCTTTCTATATATTACGAGGGAAGGTTATGATGGAAGTACATACAAAAAAATTATGTTAATTTCGATTCTATGAAACTTTTTAAAATGCTAGTTTAGGTAACAAAATGGTAGTATATTATACACAATTTTATACTAGTTTCAGTGAAAAATAAAATTAAATCGAGGATTGTTCGAAATGCTAGGAAACTTTTCAAGTCCTTTCTATATGTTACGAGGGAACTTTATGATGGCACTACATGCAAAAAAATTTATCTCAAAATTACATTCAACGAAACATTTTGAAATACTAGTTTCGATCAAAAATCGTAGTATATTTTACACAATTTTATACTAGTTTCAGTAAAAAAAAAAAATTAAATCGAGGATTATTCGAAATGCTACGAAACCTTTCAGGTCCTTTTCATATGTTACGAGGGAAGGTATTGATGGAAGTACATGCAAAAAATTTATCTCAAAATTAGATTCTATGAAACTTTTTGAAATACTAGTTTCAGTCAAAAATCGTAGTATATTATACACAATTTTATACTAGTTTCGGTCAAAAAATCATATAAATCGAGGATTGTTCGAAATGCTACGAAAATTTTCAAGTCCTTTCTATATGTTACGAGGGATGGTTATGATGGAAGTAAATGCAAAAAAATTATCTCAAAATTCGATTCTATGAAACTTTTTGAAATGCTAGTTTAAGTCAAAAAATCGTAGTATATTATACACAATTTTATACTAGTTTCGGTCAAAAAATCAAACTAAATTGAGGATTGTTCGAAATGCTACGAAACTTTTCAAGTCCTTTATATATTTTTTGAGGGTAGGTTATGATGAAAGTACATCCAAAAAAATTATCTCAAAATTACATTCAATGAAACTTTTTGAAAAACTAGTTTCGGTCAAAAATCATAGTATATTTTACACACTTTTATAAAAGTTTCGATCAAAAAATCATATTAAATCGAGGATTATTCGAAATGCTACTAAAATTTCAAGCCCTTTCTATATGTTACGAGGGAAGGTTATGATGGAAGTACATGCAACAAAATTATCTCAAAATTTGATTCTATGAAACTTTTTGAAATACTAGTTTCGATCAAATATCCTTGTATATTATACACAATTTTGTACTATTTTTGGTCAAAAAATAAAATAAAATCGAGGATTGTTCGAAATGCTACGAAACTTTTCAAGTCCTTTCTATATGTTACAAGGAAAGGTTATGATGGAAGTACATGCAAAAAAATTATCTCAAAGTTAGATTCTATGAAAGGTTTTGAAATACTAGTTTCGGTAAAAAAATCATATTAAATCGAGGATTGTTCGAAATGCAACGGAAATTTTCAAGTCCTTTCTATATGTTACAAGGGAAGGTTATGATGGAAGTACATGCAAAAATATTCTCTCAAAATTCGATTCTATGAAACTTTTTGAAATGCTAGGTTAGGTCAAAAAATCATAGTATATTATACACAATTTTATACTAGTTTCGGTCAAAAAATCAAATTAAATTGAGGATTGTTCGAAATGCTACGAAACTTTTAATGTCCTTTCTATATGTTATGAGGGAAGGTTCTGATGGAAGTACATGCAAAAAAAATCTAAAAATTAGATTCTATGAAACTTTTTGAAATACTAGTTTCGGTAAAAAATCGTAGTATATTATACACAATTTTATAATACTTTTGGTCAAAAAATCATATTAAATCGAGGATTGTTCGAAATGCTACGAATATTTTCAAGTCCTTTCTATATGTTACGAGGGAAGGTTATGATGGAAGTACATTCAAAAAAAATTTATCTTAAAATTTGAATCTATGAAACTTTTTGAAAATGCTAGCTTAGGTCAAAAAATCGAAGTATATTGTACACAATTTTATACTAGTGTCGGTCAAAAAATCAAATTAAATTGAGGATTGTTCGAAATGCTACGAAACGTTTCAAATCCATTCTATATATTATGAGGTAAGGTTATGATGGAAGTACATGTAAAAAAATTATCTCAAAATTATATTCAATGAAACTTTTTGAAATACTAGTTTCGGTAAAAAATCGTAGTATATTATACATAATTTTATACTAGTTTCGGTCAAAAAATCAAATTAAATCGAGGATTGTTCGAAATGCGACGAAACTTTTCATGTCCTTTCTATATATTACGAGGGAAGGTTATGATGGAAGTACATACAAAAAAATTATGTTAATTTCGATTCTATGAAACTTTTTAAAATGCTAGTTTAGGTAACAAAATGGTAGTATATTATACACAATTTTATACTAGTTTCAGTGAAAAATAAAATTAAATCGAGGATTGTTCGAAATGCTAGGAAACTTTTCAAGTCCTTTCTATATGTTACGAGGGAACTTTATGATGGCACTACATGCAAAAAAATTTATCTCAAAATTACATTCAACGAAACATTTTGAAATACTAGTTTCGATCAAAAATCGTAGTATATTTTACACAATTTTATACTAGTTTCAGTAAAAAAAAAAAATTAAATCGAGGATTATTCGAAATGCTACGAAACCTTTCAGGTCCTTTTCATATGTTACGAGGGAAGGTATTGATGGAAGTACATGCAAAAAATTTATCTCAAAATTAGATTCTATGAAACTTTTTGAAATACTAGTTTCAGTCAAAAATCGTAGTATATTATACACAATTTTATACTAGTTTCGGTCAAAAAATCATATAAATCGAGGATTGTTCGAAATGCTACGAAAATTTTCAAGTCCTTTCTATATGTTACGAGGGATGGTTATGATGGAAGTAAATGCAAAAAAATTATCTCAAAATTCGATTCTATGAAACTTTTTGAAATGCTAGTTTAAGTCAAAAAATCGTAGTATATTATACACAATTTTATACTAGTTTCGGTCAAAAAATCAAACTAAATTGAGGATTGTTCGAAATGCTACGAAACTTTTCAAGTCCTTTATATATTTTTTGAGGGTAGGTTATGATGAAAGTACATCCAAAAAAATTATCTCAAAATTACATTCAATGAAACTTTTTGAAAAACTAGTTTCGGTCAAAAATCATAGTATATTTTACACACTTTTATAAAAGTTTCGATCAAAAAATCATATTAAATCGAGGATTATTCGAAATGCTACTAAAATTTCAAGCCCTTTCTATATGTTACGAGGGAAGGTTATGATGGAAGTACATGCAACAAAATTATCTCAAAATTTGATTCTATGAAACTTTTTGAAATACTAGTTTCGATCAAATATCCTTGTATATTATACACAATTTTGTACTATTTTTGGTCAAAAAATAAAATAAAATCGAGGATTGTTCGAAATGCTACGAAACTTTTCAAGTCCTTTCTATATGTTACAAGGAAAGGTTATGATGGAAGTACATGCAAAAAAATTATCTCAAAATTAGATTCTATGAAAGGTTTTGAAATACTAGTTTCGGTAAAAAAATCATATTAAATCGAGGATTGTTCGAAATGCAACGGAAATTTTCAAGTCCTTTCTATATGTTACAAGGGAAGGTTATGATGGAAGTACATGCAAAAATATTCTCTCAAAATTCGATTCTATGAAACTTTTTGAAATGCTAGGTTAGGTCAAAAAATCATAGTATATTATACACAATTTTATACTAGTTTCGGTCAAAAAATCAAATTAAATTGAGGATTGTTCGAAATGCTACGAAACTTTTAATGTCCTTTCTATATGTTATGAGGGAAGGTTCTGATGGAAGTACATGCAAAAAAATTCTAAAAATTAGATTCTATGAAACTTTTTGAAATACTAGTTTCGGTAAAAAATCGTAGTATATTATACACAATTTTATAATACTTTTGGTCAAAAAATCATATTAAATCGAGGATTGTTCGAAATGCTACGAATATTTTCAAGTCCTTTCTATATGTTACGAGGGAAGGTTATGATGGAAGTACATTCAAAAAAAATTTATCTTAAAATTTGAATCTATGAAACTTTTTGAAAATGCTAGCTTAGGTCAAAAAATCGAAGTATATTGTACACAATTTTATACTAGTGTCGGTCAAAAAATCAAATTAAATTGAGGATTGTTCGAAATGCTACGAAACGTTTCAAATCCATTCTATATATTATGAGGTAAGGTTATGATGGAAGTACATGTAAAAAAATTATCTCAAAATTATATTCAATGAAACTTTTTGAAATACTAGTTTCGGTAAAAAATCGTAGTATATTATACATAATTTTATACTAGTTTCGGTCAAAAAATCAAATTAAATCGAGGATTGTTCGAAATGCGACGAAACTTTTCATTTCCTTTCTATATATTACGAGGGAAGGTTATGATGGAAGTACATACAAAAAAATTATGTTAATTTCGATTCTATGAAACTTTTTAAAATGCTAGTTTAGGTAACAAAATGGTAGTATATTATACACAATTTTATACTAGTTTCAGTGAAAAATAAAATTAAATCGAGGATTGTTCGAAATGCTAGGAAACTTTTCAAGTCCTTTCTATATGTTACGAGGGAACTTTATGATGGCACTACATGCAAAAAAATTATCTCAAAATTACATTCAACGAAACATTTTGAAATACTAGTTTCGATCAAAAATCGTAGTATATTTTACACAATTTTATACTAGTTTCAGTCAAAAAAAAAATTAAATCGAGGATTATTCGAAATGCTACGAAACCTTTCAGGTCCTTTTCATATGTTACGAGGGAAGGTATTGATGGAAGTACATGCAAAAAATTTATCTCAAAATTAGATTCTATGAAACTTTTTGAAATACTAGTTTCAGTCAAAAATCGTAGTATATTATACACAATTTTATACTAGTTTCGGTCAAAAAATCATATAAATCGAGGATTGTTCGAAATGCTACGAAAATTTTCAAGTCCTTTCTATATGTTACGAGGGATGGTTATGATGGAAGTAAATGCAAAAAAATTATCTCAAAATTCGATTCTATGAAACTTTTTGAAATGCTAGTTTAAGTCAAAAAATCGTAGTATATTATACACAATTTTATACTAGTTTCGGTCAAAAAATCAAACTAAATTGAGGATTGTTCGAAATGCTACGAAACTTTTCAAGTCCTTTCTATATTTTTTGAGGGTAGGTTATGATGAAAGTACATCCAAAAAAATTATCTCAAAATTACATTCAATGAAACTTTTTGAAAAACTAGTTTCGGTCAAAAATCATAGTATATTTTACACACTTTTATAAAAGTTTCGATCAAAAAATCATATTAAATCGAGGATTATTCGAAATGCTACTAAAATTTCAAGCCCTTTCTATATGTTACGAGGGAAGGTTATGATGGAAGTACATGCAACAAAATTATCTCAAAATTTGATTCTATGAAACTTTTTGAAATACTAGTTTCGATCAAATATCCTTGTATATTATACACAATTTTGTACTATTTTTGGTCAAAAAATAAAATAAAATCGAGGATTGTTCGAAATGCTACGAAACTTTTCAAGTCCTTTCTATATGTTACAAGGAAAGGTTATGATGGAAGTACATGCAAAAAAATTATCTCAAAGTTAGATTCTATGAAAGGTTTTGAAATACTAGTTTCGGTAAAAAAATCATATTAAATCGAGGATTGTTCGAAATGCAACGGAAATTTTCAAGTCCTTTCTATATGTTACAAGGGAAGGTTATGATGGAAGTACATGCAAAAATATTCTCTCAAAATTCGATTCTATGAAACTTTTTAAAATGCTAGGTTAGGTCAAAAAATCATAGTATATTATACACAATTTTATACTAGTTTCGGTCAAAAAATCAAATTAAATTGAGGATTGTTCGAAATGCTACGAAACTTTTAATGTCCTTTCTATATGTTATGAGGGAAGGTTCTGATGGAAGTACATGCAAAAAAATTATCTCAAAATTACATTCATTGAAACTTTTTGAAAAAATAGTTTCAGTCAAAAATCATTGTATATTTTACACAATTTTATACTAGTTTGGTCAAAAAATCAAATAAAATCGAGGATTATTCGAAATGCTATGAAAATTTTCAAGTCCTTTCTATATGTTACGAGGGAAGGTTTTGATGGAAGTACATGCAAAAAAATTATCTCAAAATTAGATTCTATGAAACTATTTGAAATGCTAGTTTAGGTAAAAAATCGTAGTATATTATACACAATTTTATATTCAAAGAAACGTTTTGAAATACTAGTTTCGGTAAAAATATCGTAGTATATTTTACACAATTTAATACTAGTTTCGGTCAAAAAATAAAATTAAATCGAGGATTATTCAAAATGCTACGAAACTTTTCAGATTCTTTCTATATGTTATGAGGGAAGGTATTGATGGTATTACATGCAAAAACATTATCTCATAATTCGATTCTATGAATCTTTTTGAAATACTAGTTTCGGTCAAAAATCGTAGTATATTATACACAATTTTATACTAGTTTCGGTCAAAAAATAATATTAAATCGAGGATTGTTCAAAATGCTACGAAAATTTTTAAGTTGTTTCTATATGTTACGAGGGAAGGTTATGATGGAAGTACATGCAAAAAAATTATTTCAAAATTCGATTCTATGAAACTTTTTGAAATGCTAGTTTAGGTAAAAAAATTGTAGTATATTATACACAATTTTATACTAGTTTCAGTCAAAAAACATATTAAATCGATGATTGTTCAAAATGCTACGAAACGTTTCAGGTCCTTTCTATATGTTACGAAGGAAGGTTATGATGGAAGTACATGCAAAAAAATTATCTCAAAATTAGATTAAATGAAACGTTTTGAAATACTATTTTCGGTCATAAATCGTAGTATATTATACATAATTTTATACTAGATTCGGTCAAAAATCATATTAAATTGAGTATTGTTTGAAATGCTACAAAACTTTTCAGGTCTTTTCTATTTGTTACGAGGGAAAGTTATGATGGAAATACATGCAAAAAATATATCTTAAAATTAGATTCTATGAAACTTTTTTAAATACTAGTTTCGGTCAAAAATCGTAGTATATTATACACAATTTTATACTAGTTGCGTTCAAAATATTAAATTAAATCGATGATTGTTCTAAATGCTAGGAAACTTTTCAAGTCCTTTCTATATGTTACGAGGAAAGATTATGATGGAAGTACATGCAATAAAATTTTCTCAAAATTAGATTCTATGAAACTTTTTGAAATAATATTTCGATCAAAAATCGTTGTATATTGTACACAATTTTATACTAGTTCCGGTCAAAAAATAAAATAAAATCGAGGATTGTTCGAAATGCTACGAAACTTTTCAAGTCCTTTCTATATGTTACGAGGGAGGGTTATGATGGAAGTACATGCAAAAAAATTATCTCATAGTTAGATTCTATGAAAGTTTTTGAAATACTAGTTTCGGTCAAAAAATGATATTAAATCGGGGATTGTTCGAAATGCAATGAAAATTTTCAAGTCCTTTCTATATGTTACAAGGGAAGGTTATGATGGAAGTACATGCAAAAATATTCTATCAAAATTTGATTCTATGAAAATTTTTGAAATGCTTGTTTAGGTCAAAAAATCATAGTATATTATAAACAATTTTATACTAGTTTCGGTCAAAAAATCAAATTAAATTGAGGATTGTTCGAAATGCTACGAAACTTTTCATGTCCTTTCTATATGTTATGAGGGAAGGTTCTGATGGAAGTACATGCAAAAGAATTATCTCAAAATTACATTCAATAAAACTTTTTGAAAAACTAGTTTCTGTCAAAAATCAATGTATATTTTACACAATTTTATACTAGTTTCGGTCAAAAAATCAAATTAAATCGAGGATAATTTGAATTGCTACGAATATTTTCAAGTCCTTTCTATATGTTACGAGGGAAGGTTTTGATGGAAGTACATGCAAAAAAACTTATCTCAAAATTAGATTCTATGAAACTATTTGAAATGCTAGATTAGGTAAAAATCGTAGTATATTATACACAATTTTATACTAGTTTCAGTCAAAAAATAAAATTAAATCGAGGATTGTTAGAAAAACTAGGAAACTTTTCAAGTCCTTTCTATATGTTAGGAGGGAAGGTTTTGATGGAACTACATGCAAAAAATTTATCTCAAAATTACATTCAAGGAAACGTTTTGAAATACTAGTTTCGGTAAAATAATCGTAGTATATTTTACACAATTTTATACTAGTTTCATTCAAAAAATCAAATTAAATCGAGGATTATTCGAAATGCTACGAAACTTTTCAGGTTCTTTCTATATGTTACGAGGGAAGGTATTGATGGTAGTACATGCAAAAACATTATCTCATAATTCGATTCTATGAATCTTTTTGAAATACTAGTTTCGGTTAAAAATCGTAGTATATTATACACAATTTTATACTAGTTTCGGTCAAAAAATAATATTAAATCGAGGATTGTTCAAAATGCTACGAAAATTTTCAAGTTGTTTCTATATGTTACGAGGGAAGGTTATGATGGAAGTACATGCAAAAAAATTATTTCAAAATTCGATTCTATGAAACTTTTTGAAATGCTAGTTTAGGTAAAAAAATTGTAGTATATTATACACAATTTTATACTAGTTTCAGTCAAAAAATAAAATTAAATCGAGGATTGTTCGAAATGTTAGGAAACGTTTCAAGTCCTTTCTATATGTTACGAGGGAAGGTTATGATGGAACTACATGCAAATAAATTATCTCAAAATTACATTCAATGAAAATTTTTGAAATACTAGTTTGGGTTAAAAATCGTAGTATATTATACACAATTTTATACTAGTTTCGGTCAAAAAACATATTAAATCGATGATTGTTCAAAATGCTACGAAACGTTTTAGGTCCTTTCTATATGTTACGAGTGAAGGTTATGATGGAAGTACATGCAAAAAAATTATCTCAAAATTAGATTAAATGAAACGTTTTGAAATACTATTTTCGGTCATAAATCGTAGTATATTATACATAATTTTATACTAGATTCGGTCAAAAATCATATTAAATTGAGGATTGTTTGAAATGCTACAAAACTTTTCAGGTCTTTTCTATTTGTTACGAGGGAAGGTTATGATGGAAATACATGCAAAAAATATATCTCAAAATTAGATTCTATGAAACTTTTTTAAATACTAGTTTCGGTCAAAAATCGTAGTATATTATACACAATTTTATACTAGTTTCGTTCAACAAATTAAATTAAATCGATGATTGTTCTAAATGCTAGGAAACTTTTCAAGTCCTTTCTATATGTTACGAGGAAAGATTATGATGGAAGTACATGCAATAAAATTTTCTCAAAATTAGATTCTATGAAACTTTTTAAAATAATATTTCGATCAAAAATCGTTGTATATTATACACAATTTTATACTAGTTCCGGTCAAAAAATAAAATAAAATCGAGGATTGTTCGAAATGCTACGAAACTTTTCAAGTCCTTTCTATATGTTACGAGGGAGGGTTATGATGGAAGTACATGCAAAAAAATTATCTCAAAGTTAGATTCTATGAAAGTTTTTGAAATACTAGTTTCGGTAAATAAATCATATTAAATCGAGGATTGTTCGAAATGCAACGAAAATTTTCAAGTCATTTCTATATGTTACGAGGGAAGGTTATGATGGAAGTACATGCAAAAATATTCTCTCAAAATTCGATTCTATGAAACTTTTTAAAATGCTAGTTTAGGTCAAAAAATCATAGTATATTATACACAATTTTATACTAGTTTCGGTCAAAAAATCAAATTAAATTGAGGATTGTTCGAAATGCTACGAAACTTTTAATGTCCTTTCTATATGTTATGAGGGATGGTTCTGATGGAAGTACATGCAAAAAAATTATCTCAAAATTACATTCATTGAAACTTTTTGAAAAAATAGTTTCAGTCAAAAATCATTGTATATTTTAGACAATTTTATACTAGTTTGGTCAAAAAATCAAATTAAATCGAGGATAATTTGAATTGCTACGAATATTTTCAAGTTGTTTTTATATGTTACGAGGGAAGGTTATGATGGAAGTACATGCAAAAAAATTATCTCAAAATTAGATTCTATGAAACTATTTGAAATGCTAGTTTAGGTAAAAAATCGTAGTATATTATACACAATTTTACATTCAAGGAAACGTTTTGAAATACTAGTTTCGGTAAAATAATCGTAGTATATTTTACACAATTTTATACTAGTTTCATTCAAAAAATCAAATTAAATCGAGGATTATTCGAAATGCTACGAAACTTTTCAGGTTCTTTCTATATGTTACGAGGGAAGGTATTGATGGTAGTACATGCAAAAACATTATCTCATAATTCGATTCTATGAATCTTTTTGAAATACTAGTTTCGGTTAAAAATCGTAGTATATTATACACAATTTTATACTAGTTTCGGTCAAAAAATAATATTAAATCGAGGATTGTTCAAAATGCTACGAAAATTTTCAAGTTGTTTCTATATGTTACGAGGGAAGGTTATGATGGAAGTACATGCAAAAAAATTATTTCAAAATTCGATTCTATGAAACTTTTTGAAATGCTAGTTTAGGTAAAAAAATTGTAGTATATTATACACAATTTTATACTAGTTTCAGTCAAAAAATAAAATTAAATCGAGGATTGTTCGAAATGTTAGGAAACGTTTCAAGTCCTTTCTATATGTTACGAGGGAAGGTTATGATGGAACTACATGCAAATAAATTATCTCAAAATTACATTCAATGAAAATTTTTGAAATACTAGTTTGGGTTAAAAATCGTAGTATATTATACACAATTTTATACTAGTTTCGGTCAAAAAACATATTAAATCGATGATTGTTCAAAATGCTACGAAACGTTTTAGGTCCTTTCTATATGTTACGAGTGAAGGTTATGATGGAAGTACATGCAAAAAAATTATCTCAAAATTAGATTAAATGAAACGTTTTGAAATACTATTTTCGGTCATAAATCGTAGTATATTATACATAATTTTATACTAGATTCGGTCAAAAATCATATTAAATTGAGGATTGTTTGAAATGCTACAAAACTTTTCAGGTCTTTTCTATTTGTTACGAGGGAAGGTTATGATGGAAATACATGCAAAAAATATATCTCAAAATTAGATTCTATGAAACTTTTTTAAATACTAGTTTCGGTCAAAAATCGTAGTATATTATACACAATTTTATACTAGTTTCGTTCAACAAATTAAATTAAATCGATGATTGTTCTAAATGCTAGGAAACTTTTCAAGTCCTTTCTATATGTTACGAGGAAAGATTATGATGGAAGTACATGCAATAAAATTTTCTCAAAATTAGATTCTATGAAACTTTTTAAAATAATATTTCGATCAAAAATCGTTGTATATTATACACAATTTTATACTAGTTCCGGTCAAAAAATAAAATAAAATCGAGGATTGTTCGAAATGCTACGAAACTTTTCAAGTCCTTTCTATATGTTACGAGGGAGGGTTATGATGGAAGTACATGCAAAAAAATTATCTCAAAGTTAGATTCTATGAAAGTTTTTGAAATACTAGTTTCGGTAAATAAATCATATTAAATCGAGGATTGTTCGAAATGCAACGAAAATTTTCAAGTCATTTCTATATGTTACGAGGGAAGGTTATGATGGAAGTACATGCAAAAATATTCTCTCAAAATTCGATTCTATGAAACTTTTTAAAATGCTAGTTTAGGTCAAAAAATCATAGTATATTATACACAATTTTATACTAGTTTCGGTCAAAAAATCAAATTAAATTGAGGATTGTTCGAAATGCTACGAAACTTTTAATGTCCTTTCTATATGTTATGAGGGATGGTTCTGATGGAAGTACATGCAAAAAAATTATCTCAAAATTACATTCATTGAAACTTTTTGAAAAAATAGTTTCAGTCAAAAATCATTGTATATTTTAGACAATTTTATACTAGTTTGGTCAAAAAATCAAATTAAATCGAGGATAATTTGAATTGCTACGAATATTTTCAAGTTGTTTTTATATGTTACGAGGGAAGGTTATGATGGAAGTACATGCAAAAAAATTATCTCAAAATTAGATTCTATGAAACTATTTGAAATGCTAGTTTAGGTAAAAAATCGTAGTATATTATACACAATTTTACATTCAAGGAAACGTTTTGAAATACTAGTTTCGGTAAAATAATCGTAGTATATTTTACACAATTTTATACTAGTTTCATTCAAAAAATCAAATTAAATCGAGGATTATTCGAAATGCTACGAAACTTTTCAGGTTCTTTCTATATGTTACGAGGGAAGGTATTGATGGTAGTACATGCAAAAACATTATCTCATAATTCGATTCTATGAATCTTTTTGAAATACTAGTTTCGGTTAAAAATCGTAGTATATTATACACAATTTTATACTAGTTTCGGTCAAAAAATAATATTAAATCGAGGATTGTTCAAAATGCTACGAAAATTTTCAAGTTGTTTCTATATGTTACGAGGGAAGGTTATGATGGAAGTACATGCAAAAAAATTATTTCAAAATTCCATTCTATGAAACTTTTTGAAATGCTAGTTTAGGTAAAAAAATTGTAGTATATTATACACAATTTTATACTAGTTTCAGTCAAAAAATTAAATTAAATCGAGGATTGTTCGAAATGTTAGGAAACGTTTCAAGTCCTTTTTATATGTTACGAGGGAAGGTTATGATGGAACTACATGCAAATAAATTATCTCAAAATTACATTCAATGAAAATTTTTGAAATACTAGTTTGGGTTAAAAATCGTAGTATATTATACACAATTTTATACTAGTTTCGGTCAAAAAACATATTAAATCGATGATTGTTCAAAATGCTACGAAACGTTTTAGGTCCTTTCTATATGTTACGAGTGAAGGTTATGATGGAAGTACATGCAAAAAAATTATCTCAAAATTAGATTAAATGAAACGTTTTGAAATACTATTTTCGGTCATAAATCGTAGTATATTATACATAATTTTATACTAGATTCGGTCAAAAATCATATTAAATTGAGGATTGTTTGAAATGCTACAAAACTTTTCAGGTCTTTTCTATTTGTTACGAGGGAAGGTTATGATGGAAATACATGCAAAAAATATATCTCAAAATTAGATTCTATGAAACTTTTTTAAATACTAGTTTCGGTCAAAAATCGTAGTATATTATACACAATTTTATACTAGTTTCGTTCAAAAAATTAAATTAAATCGATGATTGTTCTAAATGCTAGGAAACTTTTCAAGTCCTTTCTATATGTTACGAGGAAAGATTATGATGGAAGTACATGCAATAAAATTTTCTCAAAATTAGATTCTATGAAACTTTTTAAAATAATATTTCGATCAAAAATCGTTGTATATTATACACAATTTTATACTAGTTCCGGTCAAAAAATAAAATAAAATCGAGGATTGTTCGAAATGCTACGAAACTTTTCAAGTCCTTTCTATATGTTACGAGGGAGGGTTATGATGGAAGTACATGCAAAAAAATTATCTCAAAGTTAGATTCTATGAAAGTTTTTGAAATACTAGTTTCGGTAAATAAATCATATTAAATCGAGGATTGTTCGAAATGCAACGAAAATTTTCAAGTCATTTCTATATGTTACGAGGGAAGGTTATGATGGAAGTACATGCAAAAATATTCTCTCAAAATTCGATTCTATGAAACTTTTTAAAATGCTAGTTTAGGTCAAAAAATCATAGTATATTATACTAGTTTCGGTCAAAAAATCAAATTAAATTGAGGATTGTTCGAAATGCTACGAAACTTTTAATGTCCTTTCTATATGTTATGAGGGATGGTTCTGATGGAAGTACATGCAAAAAAATTATCTCAAAATTACATTCATTGAAACTTTTTGAAAAAATAGTTTCAGTCAAAAATCATTGTATATTTTAGACAATTTTATACTAGTTTGGTCAAAAAATCAAATTAAATCGAGGATAATTTGAATTGCTACGAATATTTTCAAGTTGTTTTTATATGTTACGAGGGAAGGTTATGATGGAAGTACATGCAAAAAAATTATCTCAAAATTAGATTCTATGAAACTATTTGAAATGCTAGTTTAGGTAAAAAATCGTAGAATATTATACACAATTTTACATTCAAGGAAACGTTTTGAAATACTAGTTTCGGTAAAATAATCGTAGTATATTTTACACAATTTTATACTAGTTTCATTCAAAAAATCAAATTAAATCGAGGATTATTCGAAATGCTACGAAACTTTTCAGGTTCTTTCTATATGTTACGAGGGAAGGTATTGATGGTAGTACATGCAAAAACATTATCTCATAATTCGATTCTATGAATCTTTTTGAAATACTAGTTTCGGTTAAAAATCGTAGTATATTATACACAATTTTATACTAGTTTCGGTCAAAAAATAATATTAAATCGAGGATTGTTCAAAATGCTACGAAAATTTTCAAGTTGTTTCTATATGTTACGAGGGAAGGTTATGATGGAAGTACATGCAAAAAAATTATTTCAAAATTCGATTCTATGAAACTTTTTGAAATGCTAGTTTAGGTAAAAAAATTTGTAGTATATTATACACAATTTTATACTAGTTTCAGTCAAAAAATAAAATTAAATCGAGGATTGTTCGAAATGTTAGGAAACGTTTCAAGTCCTTTCTATATGTTACGAGGGAAGGTTATGATGGAACTACATGCAAATAAATTATCTCAAAATTACATTCATTGAAAATTTTTGAAATACTAGTTTGGGTTAAAAATCGTAGTATATTATACACAATTTTATACTAGTTTCGGTCAAAAAACATATTAAATCGATGATTGTTCAAAATGCTACGAAACGTTTTAGGTCCTTTCTATATGTTACGAGTGAAGGTTATGATGGAAGTACATGCAAAAAAATTATCTCAAAATTAGATTAAATGAAACGTTTTGAAATACTATTTTCGGTCATAAATCGTAGTATATTATACATAATTTTATACTAGATTCGGTCAAAAATCATATTAAATTGAGGATTGTTTGAAATGCTACAAAACTTTTCAGGTCTTTTCTATTTGTTACGAGGGAAGGTTATGATGGAAATACATGCAAAAAATATATCTCAAAATTAGATTCTATGAAACTTTTTTAAATACTAGTTTCGGTCAAAAATCGTAGTATATTATACACAATTTTATACTAGTTTCGTTCAAAAAATTAAATTAAATCGATGATTGTTCTAAATGCTAGGAAACTTTTCAAGTCCTTTCTATATGTTACGAGGAAAGATTATGATGGAAGTACATGCAATAAAATTTTCTCAAAATTAGATTCTATGAAACTTTTTAAAATAATATTTCGATCAAAAATCGTTGTATATTATACACAATTTTATACTAGTTCCGGTCAAAAAATAAAATAAAATCGAGGATTGTTCGAAATGCTACGAAACTTTTCAAGTCCTTTCTATATGTTACGAGGGAGGGTTATGATGGAAGTACATGCAAAAAAATTATCTCAAAGTTAGATTCTATGAAAGTTTTTGAAATACTAGTTTCGGTAAATAAATCATATTAAATCGAGGATTGTTCGAAATGCAACGAAAATTTTCAAGTCATTTCTATATGTTACGAGGGAAGGTTATGATGGAAGTACATGCAAAAATATTCTCTCAAAATTCGATTCTATGAAACTTTTTAAAATGCTAGTTTAGGTCAAAAAATCATAGTATATTATACACAATTTTATACTAGTTTCGGTCAAAAAATCAAATTAAATTGAGGATTGTTCGAAATGCTACGAAACTTTTAATGTCCTTTCTATATGTTATGAAGGAAGTTTCTGATGGAAGTACATGCAAAAAAATTATCTCAAAATTACATTCATTGAAACTTTTTGAAAAAATAGTTTCAGTCAAAAATCATTGTATATTTTAGACAATTTTATACTAGTTTGGTCAAAAAATCAAATTAAATCGAGGATAATTTGAATTGCTACGAATATTTTCAAGTTGTTTCTATATGTTACGAGGGAAGGTTATGATGGAAGTACATGCAAAAAAATTATCTCAAAATTAGATTCTATGAAACTATTTGAAATGCTAGTTTAGGTAAAAAATCGTAGTATATTATACACAATTTTATATTCAAAGAAACGTTTTGAAATACTAGTTTCGGTAAAAATATCATAGTATATTTTACACAATTTAATACTAGTTTCGGTCAAAAAATTAAATTAAATCGAGGATTATTCAAAATGCTACGAAACTTTTCAGATTCTTTCTATATGTTATGAGGGAAGGTATTGATGGTAGTACATGCAAAAACATTATCTCATAATTCGATTCTATGAATCTTTTTGAAATACTAGTTTCGGTCAAAAATCGTAGTATATTATACACAATTTTATACTAGTTTCGGTCAAAAAATAATATTAAATCGAGGATTGTTCAAAATGCTACGAAAATTTTCAAGTTGTTTCTATATGTTACGAGGGAAGGTTATGATGGAAGTACATGCAAAAAAATTATTTCAAAATTCGATTCTATGAAACTTTTTGAAATGCTAGTTTAGGTAAAAAAATTGTAGTATATTATACACAATTTTATACTAGTTTCGGTCAAAAAACATATTAAATCGATGATTGTTCAAAATGCTACGAAACGTTTCAGGTCCTTTCTATATGTTACGAAGGAAGGTTATGATGGAAGTACATGCAAAAAATTATCTCAAAATTAGATTAAATGAAACGTTTTGAAATACTATTTTCGGTCATAAATCGTAGTATATTATAAATAATTTTATACTAGATTCGGTCAAAAATCATATTAAATTGAGGATTGTTTGAAATGCTACAAAACTTTTCAGGTCTTTTCTATTTGTTACGAGGGAAAGTTATGATGGAAATACATGCAAAAAATATATCTCAAAATTAGATTCTATGAAACTTTTTTAAATACTAGTTTTGGTCAAAAATCGTAGTATATTATACACAATTTTATACTAGTTTCGTTCAAAAAATTAAATTAAATCGATTATTGTATTAAATGCTAGGAAACTTTTCAAGTCCTTTCTATATGTTACGAGGAAAGATTATGATGGAAGTACATGCAATAAAATTTTCTCAAAATTAGATTCTATGAAACTTTTTAAAATAATATTTCGATCAAAAATCGTTGTATATTGTACACAATTTTATACTAGTTCCGGTCAAAAAATAAAATAAAATCGAGGATTGTTCGAAATGCTACGAAACTTTTCAAGTCCTTTCTATATGTTACGAGGGAGGGTTATGATGGAAGTACATGCAAAAAAATTATCTCATAGTTAAAATCTATGAAAGTTTTTGAAATACTAGTTTCGGTCAAAAAATCATATTAAATCGAGGATTGTTCGAAATGCAATGAAAATTTTCAAGTCCTTTCTATATGTTACAAGGGAAGGTTATGATGGAAGTACATGCAAAAATATCCTATCAAAATTTGATTCTATGAAAATTTTTGAAATGCTTGTTTAGGTCAAAAAATCATAGTATATTATAAACAATTTTATACTAGTTTCGGTCAAAAAATCAACTTAAATTGAGGATTGTTCGAAATGCTACGAAACTTTTCATGTCCTTTCTATATGTTATGAGGGAAGGTTCTGATGGAAGTACATGCAAAAGAATTATCTCAAAATTACATTCAATAAAACTTTTTGAAAAACTAGTTTCTGTCAAAAATCAATGTATATTTTACACAATTTTATACTAGTTTCGGTGAAAAAATCAAATTAAATCGAGGATAATTTGAATTGCTACGAAAATTTTCAAGTCCTTTCTATATGTTACGAGGGAAGGTTTTGATGGAAGTACATGCAAAAAAACTTATCTCAAAATTAGATTCTATAAAACTATTTGAAATGCTAGTTTAGGTAAAAATCGTAGTATATTATACACAATTTTATACTAGTTTCAGTCAAAAAATAAAATTAAATCGAGGATTGTTAGAAAAACTAGGAAACTTTTCAAGTCCTTTCTATATGTTAGGAGGGAAGGTTTTGATGGAACTACATGCAAAAAAATTATCTCAAAATTACATTCAAGGAAACGTTTTGAAATACTAGTTTCGGTAAAATAATCGTAGGATATTTTACACAATTTTATACTAGTTTCAGTCAAAAAATCAAATTAAATCGAGGATTATTCGAAATGCTACGAAACTTTTCAGGTTCTTTCTATATGTTACGAGGGAAGGTATTGATGGTAGTACATGCAAAAACATTATCTCATAATTCGATTCTATGAATCTTTTTGAAATACTAGTTTCGGTCAAAAATCGTAGTATATTATACACAATTTTATACTAGTTTCGGTCAAAAAATAATATTAAATCGAGGATTGTTCAAAATGCTACGAAAATTTTCAAGTTGTTTCTATATGTTACGAGGGAAGGTTATGATGGAAGTACATGCAAAAAAATTATTTCAAAATTCGATTCTATGAAACTTTTTGAAATGCTAGTTTAGGTAAAAAAATTTGTAGTATATTATACACAATTTTATACTAGTTTCAGTCAAAAAATAAAATTAAATCGAGGATTGTTCGAAATGTTAGGAAACGTTTCAAGTCCTTTCTATATGTTACGAGGGAAGGTTATGATGGAACTACATGCAAATAAATTATCTCAAAATTACATTCATTGAAAATTTTTGAAATACTAGTTTGGGTTAAAAATCGTAGTATATTATACACAATTTTATACTAGTTTCGGTCAAAAAACATATTAAATCGATGATTGTTCAAAATGCTACGAAACGTTTTAGGTCCTTTCTATATGTTACGAGTGAAGGTTATGATGGAAGTACATGCAAAAAAATTATCTCAAAATTAGATTAAATGAAACGTTTTGAAATACTATTTTCGGTCATAAATCGTAGTATATTATACATAATTTTATACTAGATTCGGTCAAAAATCATATTAAATTGAGGATTGTTTGAAATGCTACAAAACTTTTCAGGTCTTTTCTATTTGTTACGAGGGAAGGTTATGATGGAAATACATGCAAAAAATATATCTCAAAATTAGATTCTATGAAACTTTTTTAAATACTAGTTTCGGTCAAAAATCGTAGTATATTATACACAATTTTATACTAGTTTCGTTCAAAAAATTAAATTAAATCGATGATTGTTCTAAATGCTAGGAAACTTTTCAAGTCCTTTCTATATGTTACGAGGAAAGATTATGATGGAAGTACATGCAATAAAATTTTCTCAAAATTAGATTCTATGAAACTTTTTAAAATAATATTTCGATCAAAAATCGTTGTATATTATACACAATTTTATACTAGTTCCGGTCAAAAAATAAAATAAAATCGAGGATTGTTCGAAATACTACGAAACTTTTCAAGTCCTTTCTATATGTTACGAGGGAGGGTTATGATGGAAGTACATGCAAAAAAATTATCTCAAAGTTAGATTCTATGAAAGTTTTTGAAATACTAGTTTCGGTAAATAAATCATATTAAATCGAGGATTGTTCGAAATGCAACGAAAATTTTCAAGTCATTTCTATATGTTACGAGGGAAGGTTATGATGGAAGTACATGCAAAAATATTCTCTCAAAATTCGATTCTATGAAACTTTTTAAAATGCTAGTTTAGGTCAAAAAATCATAGTATATTATACACAATTTTATACTAGTTTCGGTCAAAAAATCAAATTAAATTGAGGATTGTTCGAAATGCTACGAAACTTTTAATGTCCTTTCTATATGTTATGAAGGAAGTTTCTGATGGAAGTACATGCAAAAAAATTATCTCAAAATTACATTCATTGAAACTTTTTGAAAAAATAGTTTCAGTCAAAAATCATTGTATATTTTAGACAATTTTATACTAGTTTGGTCAAAAAATCAAATTAAATCGAGGATAATTTGAATTGCTACGAATATTTTCAAGTTGTTTCTATATGTTACGAGGGAAGGTTATGATGGAAGTACATGCAAAAAAATTATCTCAAAATTAGATTCTATGAAACTATTTGAAATGCTAGTTTAGGTAAAAAATCGTAGTATATTATACACAATTTTATATTCAAAGAAACGTTTTGAAATACTAGTTTCGGTAAAAATATCATAGTATATTTTACACAATTTAATACTAGTTTCGGTCAAAAAATTAAATTAAATCGAGGATTATTCAAAATGCTACGAAACTTTTCAGATTCTTTCTATATGTTATGAGGGAAGGTATTGATGGTAGTACATGCAAAAACATTATCTCATAATTCGATTCTATGAATCTTTTTGAAATACTAGTTTCGGTGAAAAATCGTAGTATATTATACACAATTTTATACTAGTTTCGGTCAAAAAATAATATTAAATCGAGGATTGTTCAAAATGCTACGAAAATTTTCAAGTTGTTTCTATATGTTACGAGGGAAGGTTATGATGGAAGTACATGCAAAAAAATTATTTCAAAATTCGATTCTATGAAACTTTTTGAAATGCTAGTTTAGGTAAAAAAATTGTAGTATATTATACACAATTTTATACTAGTTTCGGTCAAAAAACATATTAAATCGATGATTGTTCAAAATGCTACGAAACGTTTCAGGTCCTTTCTATATGTTACGAAGGAAGGTTATGATGGAAGTACATGCAAAAAATTATCTCAAAATTAGATTAAATGAAACGTTTTGAAATACTATTTTCGGTCATAAATCGTAGTATATTATAAATAATTTTATACTAGATTCGGTCAAAAATCATATTAAATTGAGGATTGTTTGAAATGCTACAAAACTTTTCAGGTCTTTTCTATTTGTTACGAGGGAAAGTTATGATGGAAATACATGCAAAAAATATATCTCAAAATTAGATTCTATGAAACTTTTTTAAATACTAGTTTTGGTCAAAAATCGTAGTATATTATACACAATTTTATACTAGTTTCGTTCAAAAAATTAAATTAAATCGATGATTGTATTAAATGCTAGGAAACTTTTCAAGTCCTTTCTATATGTTACGAGGAAAGATTATGATGGAAGTACATGCAATAAAATTTTCTCAAAATTAGATTCTATGAAACTTTTTAAAATAATATTTCGATCAAAAATCGTTGTATATTGTACACAATTTTATACTAGTTCCGGTCAAAAAATAAAATAAAATCGAGGATTGTTCGAAATGCTACGAAACTTTTCAAGTCCTTTCTATATGTTACGAGGGAGGGTTATGATGGAAGTACATGCAAAAAAATTATCTCATAGTTAAAATCTATGAAAGTTTTTGAAATACTAGTTTTGGTCAAAAAATCATATTAAATCGAGGATTGTTCGAAATGCAATGAAAATTTTCAAGTCCTTTCTATATGTTACAAGGGAAGGTTATGATGGAAGTACATGCAAAAATATCCTATCAAAATTTGATTCTATGAAAATTTTTGAAATGCTTGTTTAGGTCAAAAAATCATAGTATATTATAAACAATTTTATACTAGTTTCGGTCAAAAAATCAACTTAAATTGAGGATTGTTCGAAATGCTACGAAACTTTTCATGTCCTTTCTATATGTTATGAGGGAAGGTTCTGATGGAAGTACATGCAAAAGAATTATCTCAAAATTACATTCAATAAAACTTTTTGAAAAACTAGTTTCTGTCAAAAATCAATGTATATTTTACACAATTTTATACTAGTTTCGGTGAAAAAATCAAATTAAATCGAGGATAATTTGAATTGCTACGAAAATTTTCAAGTCCTTTCTATATGTTACGAGGGAAGGTTTTGATGGAAGTACATGCAAAAAAACTTATCTCAAAATTAGATTCTATGAAACTATTTGAAATGCTAGTTTAGGTAAAAATCGTAGTATATTATACACAATTTTATACTAGTTTCAGTCAAAAAATAAAATTAAATCGAGGATTGTTAGAAAAACTAGGAAACTTTTCAAGTCCTTTCTATATGTTAGGAGGGAAGGTTTTGATGGAACTACATGCAAAAAAATTATCTCAAAATTACATTCAAGGAAACGTTTTGAAATACTAGTTTCGGTAAAATAATCGTAGGATATTTTACACAATTTTATACTAGTTTCAGTCAAAAAATCAAATTAAATCGAGGATTATTCGAAATGCTACGAAACTTTTCAGGTTCTTTCTATATGTTACGAGGGAAGGTATTGATGGTAGTACATGCAAAAACATTATCTCATAATTCGATTCTATGAATCTTTTTGAAATACTAGTTTCGGTCAAAAATCGTAGTATATTATACACAATTTTATACTAGTTTCGGTCAAAAAATAATATTAAATCGAGGATTGTTCAAAATGCTACGAAAATTTTCAAGTTGTTTCTATATGTTACGAGGGAAGGTTATGATGGAAGTACATGCAAAAAAATTATTTCAAAATTCGATTCTATGAAACTTTTTGAAATGCTAGTTTAGGTAAAAAAATTTGTAGTATATTATACACAATTTTATACTTGTTTCAGTCAAAAAATAAAATTAAATCGAGGATTGTTCGAAATGTTAGGAAACGTTTCAAGTCCTTTCTATATGTTACGAGGGAAGGTTATGATGGAACTACATGCAAATAAATTATCTCAAAATTACATTCATTGAAAATTTTTGAAATACTAGTTTGGGTTAAAAATCGTAGTATATTATACACAATTTTATACTAGTTTCGGTCAAAAAACATATTAAATCGATGATTGTTCAAAATGCTACGAAACGTTTTAGGTCCTTTCTATATGTTACGAGTGAAGGTTATGATGGAAGTACATGCAAAAAAATTATCTCAAAATTAGATTAAATGAAACGTTTTGAAATACTATTTTCGGTCATAAATCGTAGTATATTATACATAATTTTATACTAGATTCGGTCAAAAATCATATTAAATTGAGGATTGTTTGAAATGCTACAAAACTTTTCAGGTCTTTCTATTTGTTACGAGGGAAGGTTATGATGGAAATACATGCAAAAAATATATCTCAAAATTAGATTCTATGAAACTTTTTTAAATACTAGTTTCGGTCAAAAATCGCAGTATATTATACACAATTTTATACTAGTTTCGTTCAAAAAATTAAATTAAATCGATGATTGTTCTAAATGCTAGGAAACTTTTCAAGTCCTTTCTATATGTTACGAGGAAAGATTATGATGGAAGTACATGCAATAAAATTTTCTCAAAATTAGATTCTATGAAACTTTTTAAAATAATATTTCGATCAAAAATCGTTGTATATTATACACAATTTTATACTAGTTCCGGTCAAAAAATAAAATAAAATCGAGGATTGTTCGAAATGCTACGAAACTTTTCAAGTCCTTTCTATATGTTACGAGGGAGGGTTATGATGGAAGTACATGCAAAAAAATTATCTCAAAGTTAGATTCTATGAAAGTTTTTGAAATACTAGTTTCGGTAAATAAATCATATTAAATCGAGGATTGTTCGAAATGCAACGAAAATTTTCAAGTCATTTCTATATGTTACGAGGGAAGGTTATGATGGAAGTACATGCAAAAATATTCTCTCAAAATTCGATTCTATGAAACTTTTTAAAATGCTAGTTTAGGTCAAAAAATCATAGTATATTATACACAATTTTATACTAGTTTCGGTCAAAAAATCAAATTAAATTGAGGATTGTTCGAAATGCTACGAAACTTTTAATGTCCTTTCTATATGTTATGAAGGAAGTTTCTGATGGAAGTACATGCAAAAAAATTATCTCAAAATTACATTCATTGAAACTTTTTGAAAAAATAGTTTCAGTCAAAAATAATTGTATATTTTAGACAATTTTATACTAGTTTGGTCAAAAAATCAAATTAAATCGAGGATAATTTGAATTGCTACGAATATTTTCAAGTTGTTTCTATATGTTACGAGGGAAGGTTATGATGGAAGTACATGCAAAAAAATTATCTCAAAATTAGATTCTATGAAACTATTTGAAATGCTAGTTTAGGTAAAAAATCGTAGTATATTATACACAATTTTATATTCAAAGAAACGTTTTGAAATACTAGTTTCGGTAAAAATATCATAGTATATTTTACACAATTTAATACTAGTTTCGGTCAAAAAATTAAATTAAATCGAGGATTATTCAAAATGCTACGAAACTTTTCAGATTCTTTCTATATGTTATGACGGAAGGTATTGATGGTAGTACATGCAAAAACATTATCTCATAATTCGATTCTATGAATCTTTTTGAAATACTAGTTTCGGTCAAAAATCGTAGTATATTATACACAATTTTATACTAGTTTCGGTCAAAAAATAATATTAAATCGAGGATTGTTCAAAATGCTACGAAAATTTTCAAGTTGTTTCTATATGTTACGAGGGAAGGTTATGATGGAAGTACATGCAAAAATATTATTTCAAAATTCGATTCTATGAAACTTTTTGAAATGCTAGTTTAGGTAAAAAAATTGTAGTATATTATACACAATTTTATACTAGTTTCGGTCAAAAAACATATTAAATCGAGGATTGTTCAAAATGCTACGAAACGTTTCAGGTCCTTTCTATATGTTACGAGGGAAGGTTATGATGGAACTACATGCAAAAAATTATCTCAAAATTAGATTAAATGAAACGTTTTGAAATACTATTTTCGGTCATAAATCGTAGTATATTATAAATAATTTTATACTAGATTCGGTCCAAAATCATATTATATTGAGGATTGTTTGAAATGCTACAAAACTTTTCAGGTCTTTTCTATTTGTTACGAGGGAAAGTTATGATGGAAATACATGCAAAAAATATATCTCAAAATTAGATTCTATGAAACTTTTTTAAATACTAGTTTTGGTCAAAAATCGTAGTATATTATACAAAATTTTATACTAGTTTCGTTCAAAAAATTAAATTAAATCGATGATTGTATTAAATGCTAGGAAACTTTTCAAGTCCTTTCTATATGTTACGAGGAAAGATTATGATGGAAGTACATGCAATAAAATTTTCTCAAAATTAGATTCTATGAAACTTTTTAAAATAATATTTCGATCAAAAATCGTTGTATATTGTACACAATTTTATACTAGTTCCGGTCAAAAAATAAAATAAAATCGAGGATTGTTCGAAATGCTACGAAACTTTTCAAGTCCTTTCTATATGTTACGAGGGAGGGTTATGATGGAAGTACATGCAAAAAAATTATCTCATAGTTAAATTCTATGAATGTTTTTGAAATACTAGTTTCGGTCAAAAAATCATATTAAATCGAGGATTGTTCGAAATGCAATGAAAATTTTCAAGTCCTTTCTATATGTTACAAGGGAAGGTTATGATGGAAGTACATGCAAAAATATTCTATCAAAATTTGATTCTATGAAAATTTTTGAAATGCTTGTTTAGGTCAAAAAATCATAGTATATTATAAACAATTTTATACTAGTTTCGGTCAAAAAATCAACTTAAATTGAGGATTGTTTGAAATGCTACGAAACTTTTCATGTTCTTTCTATATGTTATGAGGGAAGGTTCTGATGGAAGTACATGCAAAAGAATTATCTCAAAATTACATTCAATAAAACTTTTTGAAAAACTAGTTTCTGTCAAAAATCAATGTATATTTTACACAATTTTATACTAGTTTCGGTGAAAAAATCAAATTAAATCGAGGATAATTTGAATTGCTACGAAAATTTTCAAGTCCTTTCTATATGTTACGCGGGAAGGTTTTGATGGAAGTACATGCAAAAAAACTTATCTCAAAATTAGATTCTATGAAACTATTTGAAATGCTAGTTTAGGTAAAAATCGTAGTATATTATACACAATTTTATACTAGTTTCAGTCAAAAAATAAAATTAAATCGAGGATTGTTAGAAAAACTAGGAAACTTTTCAAGTCCTTTCTATATGTTAGGAGGGAAGGTTTTGATGGAACTACATGCAAAAAAATTATCTCAAAATTACATTCAAGGAAACGTTTTGAAATACTAGTTTCGGTAAAATAATCGTAGGATATTTTACACAATTTTATACTAGTTTCAGTCAAAAAATCAAATTAAATCGAGGATTATTCGAAATGCTACGAAACTTTTCAGGTTCTTTCTATATGTTACGAGGGAAGGTATTGATGGTAGTACATGCAAAAACATTATCTCATAATTCGATTCTATGAATCTTTTTGAAATACTAGTTTCGGTCAAAAATCGTAGTATATTATACACAATTTTATACTAGTTTCAGTCAAAAAATAATATTAAATCGAGGATTGTTCAAAATGCTACAAAAATTTTCAAGTTGTTTCTATATGTTACGAGGGAAGGTTTTGATGGAAGTACATGCAAAAAAATTATTTCGAAATTCGATCCTATGAAACTTTTTGAAATGCTAGTTTAGGTAAAAAAATTGTAGTATATTATACACAATTTTATACTAGTTTCAGTCAAAAAAGAAAATTAAATCGAGGATTGTTCGAAATGTTAGGAAACGTTTCAAGTCCTTTCTATATGTTACGAGGGAAGGTTATGATGGAACTACATGCAAATAAATTATCTCAAAATTACATTCAATGAAAATTTTTGAAATACTAGTTTGGGTTAAAAATCGTAGTATATTATACACAATTTTATACTAGTTTCGGTCAAAAAACATATTAAATCGATGATTTTTCAAAATGCTACGAAACGTTTCAGGTCCTTTTTATATGTTACGAGTGAAGGTTATGATGGAAGTACATGCAAAAAAATTATCTCAAAATTAGATTAAATGAAACGTTTTGAAATACTATTTTCGGTCATAAATCGTAGTATATTATACATAATTTTATACTAGATTCGGTCAAAAATCATATTAAATTGAGGATTGTTTGAAATGCTACAAAACTTTTCAGGTCTTTTCTATTTGTTACGAGGGAAGGTTATGATGGAAATACATGCAAAAAATATATCTCAAAATTAGATTCTATGAAACTTTTTTAAATACTAGTTTCGGTCAAAAATCATAGTATATTATACACAATTTTATACTAGTTTCGTTCAAAAAATTAAATTAAATCGATGATTGTTCTAAATGCTAGGAAACTTTTCAAGTCCTTTCTATATGTTACGAGGAAAGATTATGATGGAAGTACATGCAATAAAATTTTCTCAAAATTAGATTCTATGAAACTTTTTAAAATAATATTTCGATCAAAAATCGTTGTATATTATACACAATTTTATACTAGTTCCGATCAAAAAATAAAATAAAATCGAGGATTGTTCGAAATGCTACGAAACTTTTCAAGTCCTTTCTATATGTTACGAGGGAGGGTTATGATGGAAGTACATGCAAAAAAATTATCTCAAAGTTAGATTCTATGAAAGTTTTTGAAATACTAGTTTCGGTAAATAAATCATATTAAATCGAGGATTGTTCGAAATGCAACGAAAATTTTCAAGTCATTTCTATATGTTACGAGGGAAGGTTATGATGGAAGTACATGCAAAAATATTCTCTCAAAATTCGATTCTATGAAACTTTTTAAAATGCTAGTTTAGGTCAAAAAATCATAGTATATTATACACAATTTTATACTAGTTTCGGTCAAAAAATCAAATTAAATTGAGGATTGTTCGAAATGCTACGAAACTTTTAATGTCCTTTCTATATGTTATGAGGGAAGGTTCTGATGGAAGTACATGCAAAAAAAAAATCTCAAAATTACATTCATTGAAACTTTTTGAAAAACTAGTTTCAGTAAAAAATCATTGTATATTTTACACAATTTTATACTAGTTTGCTCAAAAAATCAAATAAAATCGAGAATTATTCGAAATGCTACGAAAATTTTCAAGTCCTTTCTATGTTACGAGGGAAGGTTTTGATGGAAGTACATGCAAAAAAATTATCTCAAATTTAGATTCTATGAAACTATTTGAAATGCTAGTTTAGGTAAAAAATCGTAGTATATTATACACAATTTTATACTAGTTTGAGTTAAAAAATAAAATTAAATCGAGGATTGTTCGAAAAGCTAGGAAACTTTTCAAGTCCTTTCTATATGTTACGAGGGAAGGTTATGATGGAACTACAGGAAAAAAAATTATCTCAAAATAACATTCAAAGAAACGTTTTGAAATACTAGTTTCGGTAAGAATATCGTAGTATATTTTACACAATTTAATACTAGTTTCGGTCAAAAAATAAAATTAAATCGAGGATTATTCTAAATGCTACGAAACTTTTCAGGTTCTTTCTATATGTTATGAGGGAAGGTATTGATGGTAGTACATGCAAAAACATTATCTCATAATTCGATTCTATGAATCTTTTTGAAATACTAGTTTCGGTCAAAAATCGTAGTATATTATACACAATTTTATACTAGTTTCGGTCAAAAAATAATATTAAATCGAGGATTGTTCAAAATGCTACGAAAATTTTCAAGTTATTTCTATATGTTACGAGGGAAGGTTATGATGGAAGTACACGCAAAAAAATTATTTCAAAATTCGATTCTATGAAACTTTTTGAAATGCTAGTTTAGGTAAAAAAATTGTAGTATATTATACACAATTTTATACTAGTTTCAGTCAAAAAATAAAATTAAATCGAGGATTTTTCGAAATGTTAGGAAACGTTTCAAGTCCTTTCTATATGTTACGAGGGAAGGTTATGATGGAACTACATGCAAATAAATTATCTCAAAATTACATTCAATGAAACGTTTTGAAATACTAGTTTCGGTTAAAAATCGTAGTATATTATACACAATTTTATACTAGTTTCGATCAAAAAACATATTAAATCGATGATTGTTCAAAATGCTACGAAACGTTTTAGGTCCTTTCTATATGTTACGAGGAAGGTTATGATGGAAGTACATGCAAAAAAATTATCTCAAAATTAGATTAAATGAAACGTTTTGAAATACTATTTTCGGTCATAAATCGTAGTATATTATACATAATTTTATACTAGTTTCGGTCAAAAATCATATTAAATTGAGGATTGTTTGAAATGCTACAAAACTTTTCAGGTCTTTTCTATTTGTTACGAGGGAAGGTTATGATGGAAATACATGCAAAAAAATTATCTCAAAATTAGATTCTATGAAACTTTTTGAAATACTAGTTTCGGTAAAAAATCGTAGTATATTATACACAATTTTATACTAGTTTCGTTCAAAAAATTAAATTAAATCGATGATTGTTCGAAATGCTAGGAAACTTTTCAAGTCCTCTCTATATGTTACGAGGGATGGTTATGATGGAAGTAAATGCAAAAAAATTATCTCAAAATTCGATTCTATGAAACTTTTTGAAATGCTAGTTTAAGTCAAAAAATCGTAGTATATTATACACAATTTTATACTAGTTTCGGTCAAAAAATCAAACTAAATTGAGGATTGTTCGAAATGCTACGAAACTTTTCAAGTCCTTTCTATATTTTTTGAGGGTAGGTAATGATGAAAGTACATCCAAAAAAATTATCTCAAAATTACATTCAATGAAACTTTTTGAAAAACAGGTTTCGGTCAAAAATCATAGTATATTTTACACACTTTTATAATAGTTTCGATCAAAAAATCATATTAAATCGAGGATTATTCGAAATGCTACTAAAATTTCAAGCCCTTTCTATATGTTACGAGGGAAGGTTATGATGGAAGTACATGCAACAAAATTATCTCAAAATTTGATTCTATGAAACTTTTTGAAATACTAGTTTCGATCAAATATCCTTGTATATTATACACAATTTTGTACTATTTTTGGTCAAAAAATAAAATAAAATCGAGGATTGTTCGAAATGCTACGAAACCTTTCAAGTCCTTTCTATATGTTACAAGGAAAGGTTATGATGGAAGTACATGCAAAAAAATTATCTCAAAGTTAGATTCTATGAAAGGTTTTCAAATACTAGTTTCGGTAAAAAAATCATATTAAATCGAGGATTGTTCGAAATGCAACGAAAATTTTCAAGTCCTTTCTATATGTTACGAGGGAAGGTTATGATGGAAGTACATGCAAAAATATTCTCTCAAAATTCGATTCTATGAAACTTTTTGAAATGCTAGTTTAGGTCAAAAAATCATAGTATATTATACACAATTTTATACTAGTTTCGGTCAAAAAATTAAATTAAATTGAGGATTGTTCGAAATGCTACGAAACTTTTAATGTCCTTTCTATATGTTATGAGGGAAGGTTCTGATGGAAGTACATGCAAAAAAATTATCTCAAAATTACATTCATTGAAACTTTTTGAAAAACTAGTTTCAGTCAAAAATCATTGTATATTTTACACAATTTTATACTAGTTTGGTCAAAAAATCAAATAATATCGAGGATTATTCGAAATGCTACGAAAATTTTCAAGTCCTTTCTATATGTTACGAGGGAAGGTTTTGATGGAAGTACATGCAAAAAAATTATCTCAAAATTAGATTCTATGAAACTATTTGAAATGCTAGTTTAGGTAAAAAATCGTAGTATATTATACACAGTTTTATATTCAAAGAAACGTTTTGAAATACTAGTTTCGGTAAAAATATCGTAGTATATTTTACACAATTTAATACTAGTTTCGGTCAAAAAATAAAATTAAATCGAGGATTATTCAAAATGCTACAAAACTTTTCAGATTCTTTCTATATGTTATGACGGAAGGTATTGATGATAGTACATGCAAAAACATTATCTCATAATTCGATTCTATGAATCTTTTTGAAATACTAGTTTCGGTCAAAAATCGTAGTATATTATACACAATTTTATACTAGTTTAGGTCAAAAAATAATATTAAATCGAGGATTGTTCAAAATGCTACGAAAATTTTCAAGTTGTTTCTATATGTTACGAGGGAAGGTTATGATGGAAGTACATGCAAAAAAATTATTTCAAAATTCGATTCTTTGAAACTTTTTGAAATGCTAGTTTAGGTAAAAAAATTGTAGTATATTATACACAATTTTATACTAGTTTCGGTCAAAAAACATATTAAATCGATGATTGTTCAAAATGCTACGAAACTTTTCAGGTCCTTTCTATATGTTATGAGGGAAGGTTATGATGGAAGTACATGCAAAAAAATTATCTCAAAATTAGATTAAATGAAACGTTTTGAAATACTGTTTTCGGTCATAAATCGTAGTATATTATACATAATTTTATACTAGATTCGGTCAAAAATCATATTAAATTGAGGATTGTTTGAAATGCTACAAAACTTTTCAGGTCTTTTCTATTTGTTACGAGGGAAGGTTATGATGGAAATACATGCAAAAAATATATCTCAAAATTAGATTCTATGAAACTTTTTTAAATACTAGTTTCGGTCAAAAATCGTAGTATATTATACACAATTTTATACTAGTTTCGTTCAAAAAATTAAATTAAATCGATGATTGTTCTAAATGCTAGGAAACTTGTCAAGTCCTTTCTATATGTTACGAGGAAAAATTATGATGGAAGTACATGCAATAAAATTTTCTCAAAATTAGATTCTTTGAAACTTTTTAAAATAATATTTCGATCAAAAATCGTTGTATATTGTACACAATTTTATACTAGTTCCGTTCAAAAAATAAAATAAAATCGAGGATTGTTCGAAATGCTACGAAACTTTTCAAGTCCTTTCTATATGTTACGAGGGAGGGTTATGATGGAAGTACATGCAAAAAAATTATCTCATAGTTAGATTCTATGAAAGTTTTTGAAATACTAGTTTCGGTCAAAAAATCATATTAAATCGAGGATTGTTCGAAATGCAATGAAAATTTTCAAGTCCTTTCTATATGTCACAAGGGCAGGTTATGATGGAAGTACATGCAAAAATATTCTATCAAAATTTGATTCTATGAAATTTTTTGAAATGCTTGTTTAGGTCAAAAAATCATAGTATATTATACACAATTTTATACTAGTTTCGGTCAAAAAATCAAATTAAATTGAGGATTGTTCGAAATGCTATGAAACTTTTCATGTCCTTTCTATATGTTATGAGGGAAGGTTCTGATGGAAGTACATGCAAAAGAATTATCTCAAAATTACATTCAATAAAACTTTTTGAAAAACTAGTTTCTGTCAAAAATCAATGTATATTTTACACAATTTTATACTAGTTTCGGTCAAAAAATCAAATTAAATCGAGGATAATTTGAATTGCTACGAATATTTTCAAGTCCTTTATATATGTTACGAGGGAAGGTTTTGATGGAAGTACATGCAAAAAAACTTATCTCAAAATTAGATTCTATGAAACTATTTGAAATGCTAGTTTAGATAAAAATCGTAGTATATTATACACAATTTTATACTAGTTTCAGTCAAAAAATAAAATTAAATCGAGGATTGTTAGAAAGAATAGGAAACTTTTCAATTCCTTTCTATATGTTAGGAGGGAAGGTTTTGATGGAACTACATGCAAAAAAATTATCTCAAAATTACATTCAATGAAACGTTTTGAAATACTAGTTTCGGTAAAATAATCGTAGTATATTTTACACAATTTTATACTAGTTTCAGTCAAAAAATCAAATTAAATCGAGGATTATTCGAAATGCTACGAAACTTTTCAGGTTCTTTCTATATGTTACGAGGGAAGGTATTGATGGTAGTACATGCAAAAACATTATCTCATAATTCGATTCTATGAATCTTTTTGAAATACTAGTTTCGGTCAAAAATCGTAGTATATTATACACAATTTTATACTAGTTTCGGTCAAAAAATAATATTAAATCGAGGATTGTTCAAAATGCTACGAAAATTTTCAAGTTGTTTCTATATGTTACGAGGGAAGGTTATGATGGAAGTACATGCAAAAAAATTATTTAAAAATTCGATTCTATGAAACTTTTTGAAATGCTAGTTTAGGTAAAAAAATTGTAGTATATTATACACAATTTTATACTAGTTTCAGTCAAAAAATAAAATTAAATCGAGGATTGTTCGAAATGGTAGGAAACGTTTCAAGTCCTTTCTATATGTTACGAGGGAAGGTTATGATGGAACTACATGCAAATAAATTATCTCAAAATTACATTCAATGAAAATTTTTGAAATACTAGTTTGGGTTAAAAATCGTAGTATATTATATACAATTTTATACTAGTTTCGATCAAAAAACATATTAAATCGATGATTGTTCAAAATGCTACGAAACGTTTCAGGTCCTTTCTATATGTTACGAGGGAAGGTTATGATGGAAGTAGATGCAAAAAAATTATCTCAAAATTAGATTAAATGAAACGTTTTGAAATACTATTTTTCGGTCATAAATCGTAGTATATTATACATAATTTTATACTAGATTCGGTCAAAAATCATATTAAATTAAGGATTGTTTGAAATGCTACAAAACTTTTCAGGTCTTTTCTTTTTGTTACGAGGGAAGGTTATGATGGAAATACATGCAAAAAATATATCTCAAAATTAGATTCTATGAAACTTTTTTAAATACTAGTTTCGGTCAAAAATCGTAGTATATTATTCACAATTTTATACTAGTTTCGTTCAAAAAATTAAATTAAATCGATGATTGTTCTAAATGCTAGGAAACTTTTCAAGTCCTTTCTATATGTTACGAGGAAAGATTATGATGGAAGTACATGCAATAAAATTTTCTCAAAATTAGATTCTATGAAACTTTTTAAAATAATATTTCGATCATAAATCGTTGTATATTATACACAATTTTATACTAGTTCCGGTCAAAAAATAAAATAAAATCGAGGATTGTTCGAAATGGTACGATACTTTTCAAGTCCTTTCTATATGTTACGAGGGAGGGTTATGATGGAAGTACATGCAAAAAAATTATCTCAAAGTTAGATTCTATGAATGTTTTTGAAATACTAGTTTCGGTAAAAAATCATATTAAATCGAGGATTGTTTGAAATGCAACGAAAATTTTCAAGTCATTTCTATATGTTACGAGGGAAGGTTATGATGGAAGTACATGCAAAAATACTCTCTCAAAATTCGATTCTATGAAACTTTTTAAAATGCTAGGTTAGGTCAAAAAATCATAGTATATTATACACAATTTTATACTAGTTTCGGTCAAAAAATCAAATTAAATTGAGGATTGTTCGAAATGCTACGAAACTTTTAATGTCCTTTCTATATGTTATGAGGGAAGGTTCTGATGGAAGTACATGCAAAAAAATTATCTCAAAATTACATTCATTGAAACTTTTTGAAAAAATAGTTTCAGTCAAAAATCATTGTATATTTTACACAATTTTATACTAGTTTGGTCAAAAAATCAAATAAAATCGAGGATTATTCGAAATGCTATGAAAATTTTCAAGTCCTTTCTATATGTTACGAGGGAAGGTTTTGATGGAAGTACATGCAAAAAAATTATCTCAAAATTAGATTCTATGAAACTATTTGAAATGCTAGTTTAGGTAAGAAATCGTAGTATATTATACACAATTTTATACTAGTTTGAGTCAAAAAATAAAATTAAATCGAGGATTGTTCGAAAAGATAGGAAACTTTTCAAGTCCTTTCTATATGTTACGAGGGAAGGTTATGATGGAACTACAGGAAAACAAATTATCTCAAAATTACATTCAAAGAAACGTTTTGAAATACTAGTTTCGGTAAAAATATCGTAGTATATTTTACACAATTTAATACTAGTTTCGGTCAAAAAATAAAATTAAATCGAGGATTATTCTAAATGCTACGAAACTTTTCAGGTTCTTTCTATATGTTATGAGGGAAGGTATTGATGGTAGTACATGCAAAAACATTATCTCATAATTCGATTCTATGAATCTTTTTGAAATACTAGTTTCGGTAAAAAATCGTAGTATATTATACACAATTTTATACTAGTTTCGGTCAAAAAATAATATTAAATCGAGGATTGTTCAAAATGCTACGAAAATTTTCAAGTTGTTTCTATATGTTACGAGGGAAGGTTATGATGGAAGTACATGCAAAAAAATTATTTCAAAATTCGATTCTATGAAACTTTTTGAAATGCTAGTTTAGGTAAAAAAATTGTAGTATATTATACACAATTTTATACTAGTTTCAGTCAAAAAATAAAATTAAATCGAGGATTTTTCGAAATGTTAGGAAACGTTTCAAGTCCTTTCTATATGTTACGAGGGAAGGTTATGATGGAACTACATGCAAATAAATTATCTCAAAATTACATTCAATGAAACGTTTTGAAATACTAGATTCGGTTAAAAATCGTAGTATATTATACACAATTTTATACTAGTTTCGATCAAAAAACATATTAAATCGATGATTGTTCAAAATGCTACGAAACGTTTTAGGTCCTTTCTATATGTTACGAGGAAGGTTATGATGGAAGTACATGCAAAAAAATTATCTCAAAATTAGATTAAATGAAACGTTTTGAAAATACTATTTTCAGTCATAAATCGTAGTATATTATACATAATTTTATACTAGTTTCGGTCAAAAATCATATTAAATTGAGGATTGTTTGAAATGCTACAAAACTTTTCAGGTCTTTTCTATTTGTTACGAGGGAAGGTTATGATGGAAATACATGCAAAAAAATTATCTCAAAATTAGATACTATGAAACTTTTTGAAATACTAGTTTCGGTAAATAATCGTAGTATATTATACACAATTTTATACTAGTTTCGTTCAAAAAACTAAATTAAATCGATGATTGTTCGAAATGCTAGGAAACTTTTCAAGTCCTTTCTATATGTTACGAGGAAAGATTATGATGGAAGTACATGCAAAAAAATTATCTCAAAATTAGATTCTATGAAAATTTTAGAAATACTAGTTTCGATTAAAAATCGTTGTATATTATACACAATTTTATACTAGTTTCGGTCAAAAAATAAAATAAAATCGAGGATTGTTCGAAATGCTACGAAACTTTTCAAGTCCTTTCTATATGTTACGAGGGAGGGTTATGATGGAAGTACATGCAAAAAAATTATCTCAAAGTTAGATTCTATGAAAGTTTTTGAAATACTAGTTTCGGTCAAAAAATTATATTAAATCGAGGATTGTTCGAAATGCAATGAAAATTTTCAAGTCCTTTCTATATGTTACGAGGGAAGGTTATGATGGAAGTACATGCAAAAATATTCTATCAAAATTTGATTCTATGAAAATTTTTGAAATGCTTGTTTAGGTCAAAAAATCATAGTATATTATACACAATTTTATACTAGTTTCGGTCAAAAAATCAAATTAAATTGAGGATTGTTCGAATTGCTACGAAACTTTTCATGTCCTTTCTATATGTTATGAGGGAAGGTTCTGATGGAATGCAAAAGAATTATCTCAAAATTACATTCAATGAAACTTTTTGAAAAACTAGTTTCTGTAAAAAATCAATGTATATTTTACACAATTTTATACTAGTTTCGGTCAAAAAATCAAATTAAATCGAGGATAATTTGAAATGCTACGAATATTTTCAAGTCCTTTCTATATGTTACGAGGGAAGGTTTTGATGGAAGTACATGCAAAAAAACTTATCTCAAAATTAGATTCTATGAAACTATTTGAAATCCTAGTTTAGGTAAAAACGTAGTATATTATACACAATTTTATACTAGTTTCAGTCAAAAAATAAAATTAAATCGAGGATTGTTCGAAAAACTAGGAAACTTTTCAAGTCCTTTCTATATGTTACGAGGGAAGGTTTTGATGGAACTACATGCAAAAAAATTATCTCAAAAATAACTTCAATGAAACGTTTTGAAATACTAGTTTCGGGAAAAAAATCGTAGTATATTTTACACAATTTTATACTAGTTTCGGTCAAAAAATCAAATTAAATCTAGGATTATTCGAAATACTACGAAACTTTTCAAGTTCTTTCTATATGTTATGAGGGAAGGTATTGATGGAAGTACAAGCAAAAAAATTATATCAAAATTCAATTCTATGAATCTTTTTGAAATACTAGTTTCGGTCAAAAATCGTAGTATATTATACACAATTTTATACTACTTTTGGTCAAAAAATCAAATTAAATCGAGGATTGTTCGAAATGCTACGAAAAGTTTCTGGTCCTTTCTATATGTTACAAGGGAAGTTTATGATGGAAGTACATGTAAAAAAATTATCTCAAAATTATATTCTATGAAACTTTTTGAAATACTAGTTTCGATCAAAAATCGTAGTACATTATACACAATTTTATACTAGTTTCGGTCAAAAAATTATATTAAATCGAGGATTGTTCAAATTGCTACGAAACGTTTCAGGTCCTTTCTATATGTTACGAGGGAAGGTTTTGATGGAAGTACATGCAAAAAAATTATCTCAAAATTAGATTCAATGAAACGTTTTGAAATACTAGTTTCGGTCAAAAATCGAAATATATTATACACAATTTAATACTAGTTTCGGTCAAAAAATCAAATTAAATCGAGGATTGTTCGAAATGCTACGAAACTTTTCAGGTCCTTTCTATATGTTAAGAGGGAAGTTTATGATGGAAGTACATACAAAAACATTATATCAAAGTTAGATTCTATGAAACTTTTTGAAATACTAGTTTGTGTTAAAAATCGTAGTATATTATACACAATTTTATACTAGTTTCGGACATAAAATCATATTAAATCGAGAATTGTTCAAAATGCTAAGAAATATTTTAGTTCCTTTCTATATGTTACGAGGGAAGGTTATGATGGAAGTACATGCAAAAAAATATCTCAAAATTAGATTCAATGAAACGTTTTGAAATACTAGTTTCGGTCAAAAATCGTAGTATATTATACATAATTTTATACTAGTTTCGGTCAAAAATCATATTAAATTGAGGATTGTTCGAAATGCTACGAAACTTTTCAGGTCCTTTCTATATGTTACGAGTGAAGGTTATGATGGAAGTACATGCAAAAAAATTATCTCAAAATTAGTTTCTATGGAAGTTTTTGAAATACTAGTTTCGGTCAAAAACCGTAGTATATTATACACAATTTATACTAGTTTTGATCAAAAAATCAAATTAAATCGATAATTATTCGAAATGCTACGAAAATTTTAATGTCCTTTCTATATGTTACGAGGGAAGGTTATGATGGAAGGATATGCAAACAATTATCTTAAAATTAGATTAAACGTAACATTTTGAAATAATAGTTTTGTTCAAAAATCGTAGTATATTATACACAATTTTATACTAGTTTCGGTCAAAAAATCAAATTAAATTGAGGATTGTTCGAAATGCAACGAAAGATTTCAGGTCCTTTCTATATGTTAAGAGGGAAGTTTATGATGAAAGTATATGCACAAAAATTATCTCAAAATTAGATTCTATGAAACTTTTTGAAATACTAGTTTCGGTCAAAAATCGTAGTATACTATACACAATTTAGAACTAGTTTCGGTTAAAAAATCATATTAAATCAAGGATTGTTTAAAATGCTACGAAACTTTTCAGGTCCTTTCTATATGTTACAAGGGAAGGTTATGATGGAAGTACATTCAAAAAAATTATCTCAAAATTAGATTCTATGACAGTTTTTGAAATACTAGTTTCGGTCAAAAAATCAAATTAAATCGATGATTGTTCGAAATGCTAGGAATATTTCAGGTCCTTTCTATATGTTACGTGGGAAGGTTATGATGGAAGTACATGCAAAAAAAATATCTCAAAATTAGATTCTTTGAAACTTTTTGAAATACTAGTTCGGTAAAAAATCGTAGTATATAATACACAATTTTAGACTAGTTTCGGTAAAAAAATCAAATTAAATCGATGATTGTTCGAAATTCTAGAAAACTTTTCAAGTCCTTTCTATATATTACGAGGAAAGGTTATGATGGAAGTACATGCAAAAAATTATCTCAAAATTAGATTAAATGAATCGTTTCGAAATACTAGTTTCGGTAAAAAATCGTAGTATATTTTATACAATTTTATACTAGTTTCGGTCAAAAAATCAAATTAAATTGAGGATTATTCAAAATGCTACGAAACTTTTCAGGTTCTTTATATATGTTACGAGGGAAGGTTATGATGGAAGTACATGCAAAAAAATTTTCTCAAAATTAGATTCAATGAAATTTTTTGAAATACTAGTTTCGGTCAAAAATCGTACTATATCATACAAAATTTATACTTGTTTCGGTCAAAAAATCAAATTAAATCGATGATTGTTCGAAATGCTACGAAAATTTTCAGGTCCTTTCTATATGTTACGACGGAAGGTTATGATGGAAGTACATGCAAAAAAATTATCTTAAAATTAGATTCAATGAAACATTTTGAAATAATAGTTTCGGTCAAAAATTGTAGTATATTATACACAATTTTATACTAGTTTGGGTCAAAAAATCAAATTAAATCGAGGATTGTTCGAAATGCTACGAAACTTTTCTGGTCCTTTCTATATGTTACAAGGGAAGTTTATGATGGAAGTACATGCAAAAAAATTATCTCAAAATTAGATTCTATGAAACTTTTTGAAATACTAGTTTCGGTCAAAAATCTTAGTATATTATACACAATTTTATACTAGTTTCGGTCAAAAAATCAAATTAAATCGAGAATTGTTCAAAATGATACGAAACTTTTCAGGTCCTTTCTATACGTTAAGAAGGAAGTTTATGATGGAAGTACATGCAAAAATATTATCTCAAAATTAGATTCTATGAAACGTTTTGAAATACTAGTTTGGGTAAAAAATCGTAGTATATTATACATAATTTTATACTAGTTTCGGTCATAAAATCATATTAAATCGAGGATTGCTCAAAATGCTACGAAACATTTCAGGTCCTTTCTATATGTTACGAGGGAAGGTTATGATAGAAGTACATGCAAAAAATTTATCTCAAAATTAGATTCAATGAAACGTTTTGAAATGCTAGTTTCAGTCAAAAATCGTAGTATATTATACACAATTTTATACTAGTTTCCGTCAAAAAATCATATTAAATCGAGGATTGTGCAAAATGCTACGAAACTGTTCAGGTCCTTTCTATATTTTACGAGGGAAGGTTATGATGGAAGTACATGCAAAAAATTATCTCAAAATTAGATTCAATGAAAAGTTTTAAAATACTAGTTTCGGTCAAAAATCGTAGTATATTATAAATAATTGTATACTAGTTTCAGTCAAAAATCATATTAAATCAAGGATTGTTCGAAATGATACAAAACTTTTAAGGTCCTTTCTATTTGTTACGAGTTTAGGTTATGATGGAAGTACATGCAAAAAAATTATCTCAAAATTAGATTCTATGAAAGTTTTTGAAATACTAGTTTCAGTAAAAAATCATAGTATATTATACACAATTTATACTAGTTTCGGTTAAAAAATCAAATTAAATCGATGATTGTTCGAAATGCTACGAAAATTTTCAGGTCCTTTCTATATGTTAAGAGGGAAGGTTATGATGGAAGTACATGCAAAAAAATTATCTTAAAATTAGATTCAATGAAACATTTTGAAATAATAGTTTCGGTAAAAAATCGTAGTATATTATACACAATTTTATACTAGTTTCGTTCAAAAAATTAAATTAAATCGATGATTGTTCGAAATGCTAGGAAACTTTTCAAATCCTTTCTATATGTTACGAGGAAAGATTATGATGGAAGTACATGCAAAAAAATTATCTCAAAATTAGATTCTATGAAAATTTTAGAAATACTAGTTACGATAAAAAATCGTTGTATATTATACACAATTTTATACTAGTTTCGGTCAAAAAATAAAATAAAATCGAGGATTGTTCGAAATGCTACGAAACTTTTCAAGTCCTTTCTATATGTTACGAGGGAGGGTTATGATGGAAGTACATGCAAAAAAATTATCTCAAAGTTAGATTTTATGAAAGTTTTTGAAATACTAGTTTCGGTAAAAAAATTATATTAAATCGAGGATTGTTCGAAATGCAATGAAAATTTTCAAGTCCTTTCTATATGTTACGAGGGAAGGTTATGATGGAAGTACATGCAAAAATATTCTATCAAAATTTGATTCTATGAAAATTTTTGAAATGCTTGTTTAGGTCAAAAAATCATAGTATATTATACACAATTTTATACTAGTTTCGGTCAAAAAATCAAATTAAATTGAGAATTGTTCGAATTGCTACGAAACTTTTCATGTCCTTTCTATATGTTACAAGGGAAGGTTATGATGGAAGTACATTCAAAAAAATTATCTCAAAATTAGATTCTATGACAGTTTTTGAAATACTAGTTTCGGTCAAAAATCGTAGTATATTATACACAATTTATACTAGTTTCGGTCAAAAAATCAAATTAAATTGATGATTGTTCGAAATGCTACGAATATTTCAGGTCCTTTTTATATGTTACGTGGGAAGGTTATGATGGAAGTACATGCAAAAAAAATATCTCAAAATTAGATTCTTTGAAACTTTTTGAAATACTAGTTCGGTAAAAAATCGTAGTATATAATACACAATTTTATACTAGTTTCGGTAAAAAAATCAAATTAAATCGATGATTGTTCGAAATGCTAGAAAACTTTTCAAGTCCTTTCTATATATTACGAGGAAAGGTTATGATGGAAGTACATGCAAAAAATTATCTCAAAATTAGATTCAATGAATCGTTTCGAAATACTAGTTTCGGTCAAAAATCGTAGTATATTTTACACAATTTTATACTAGTTTCGGTCAAAAAATCAAATTAAAATGAGGATTATTCAAAATGCTATTAAACTTTTCAGGTTCTTTATATATGTTACGAGGGAAGGTTATGATGGAAGTACATGCAAAAACATTTTCTCAAAATTAGATTCAATGAAATTTTTTGAAATACTAGTTTCGGTCAAAAATCGTACTATATCATACAAAATTTATACTAGTTTCGGTCAAAAAATCAAATTAAATCGATGATTGTTCGAAATGCTACGAAAATTTTCAGGTCCTTTCTATATGTTACGAGGGAAGGTTATGATGGAAGTACATGCAAAAAATTTATCTTAAAATTAGATTCAATGAAACATTTTGAAATAATAGTTTCGGTCAAAAATTGTAGTATATTATACACAATTTTATACTAGTTTGGGTCAAAAAATCAAATTAAATCGAGGATTGTTCGAAATGGTGGGAAACGTTTCAAGTCCTTTCTATATGTTACGAGGGAAGGTTATGATGGAACTACATGCAAATAAATTATCTCAAAATTACATTCAATGAAAATTTTTGAAATACTAGTTTGGGTTAAAAATCGTAGTATATTATATACAATTTTATACTAGTTTCGATCAAAAAAAATATTAAATCGATGATTGTTCAAAATGCTACGAAACGTTTCAGGTCCTTTCTATATGTTACGAGGGAAGGTTATGATGGAAGTAGATGCAAAAAAATTATCTCAAAATTAGATTAAATGAAACGTTTTGAAATACTATTTTTCGGTCATAAATCGTAGTATATTATACATAATTTTATACTAGATTCGGTCAAAAATCATATTAAATTAAGGATTGTTTGAAATGCTACAAAACTTTTCAGGTCTTTTCTATTTGTTACGAGGGAAGGTTATGATGGAAATACATGCAAAAAAATATATCTCAAAATTAGATTCTATGAAACATTTTTAAATACTAGTTTCGGTCAAAAATCGTAGTATATTATTCACAATTTTATACTAGTTTCGTTCAAAAAATTAAATTAAATCGATGATTGTTCTAAATGCTAGGAAACTTTTCAAGTCCTTTCTATATGTTACGAGGAAAGATTATGATGGAAGTACATGCAATAAAATTTTCTCAAAATTAGATTCTATGAAACTTTTTAAAATAATATTTCGATCATAAATCGTTGTATATTATACACAATTTTATACTAGTTCCGGTCAAAAAATAAAATAAAATCGAGGATTGTTCGAAATGGTACGATACTTTTCAAGTCCTTTCTATATGTAACGAGGGAGGGTTATGATGGAAGTACATGCAAAAAAATTATCTCAAAGTTAGATTCTATGAATGTTTTTGAAATACTAGTTTCGGTAAAAAATCATATTAAATCGAGGATTGTTTGAAATGCAACGAAAATTTTCAAGTCATTTCTATATGTTACGAGGGAAGGTTATGATGGAAGTACATGCAAAAATATTCTCTCAAAATTCGATTCTATGAAACTTTTTAAAATGCTAGGTTAGGTCAAAAAATCATAGTATATTATACACAATTTTATACTAGTTTCGGTCAAAAAATCAAATTAAATTGAGGATTGTTCGAAATGCTACGAAACTTTTAATGTCCTTTCTATATGTTATGAGGGAAGGTTCTGATGGAAGTACATGCAAAAAAATTATCTCAAAATTACATTTATTGAAACTTTTTGAAAAAATAGTTTCAGTCAAAAATCATTGTATATTTTACACAATTTTATACTAGTTTGGTCAAAAAATCAAATAAAATCGAGGATTATTCGAAATGCTATGAAAATTTTCAAGTCCTTTCTATATGTTACGAGGGAAGGTTTTGATGGAAGTACATGCAAAAAAATTATCTCAAAATTAGATTCTATGAAACTATTTGAAATGCTAGTTTATGTAAGAAATCGTAGTATATTATACACAATTTTATACTAGTTTGAGTCAAAAAATAAAATTAAATCGAGGATTGTTCGAAAAGATAGGAAACTTTTCAAGTCCTTTCTATATGTTACGAGGGAAGGTTATGATGGAACTACAGGAAAACAAATTATCTCAAAATTACATTCAAAGAAACGTTTTGAAATACTAGTTTCGGTAAAAATATCCTAGTATATTTTACACAATTTAATACTAGTTTCGGTCAAAAAATAAAATTAAATCGAGGATTATTCTAAATGCTACGAAACTTTTCAGGTTCTTTCTATATGTTATGAGGGAAGGTATTGATGGTAGTACATGCAAAAACATTATCTCATAATTCGATTCTATGAATCTTTTTGAAATACTAGTTTCGGTAAAAAATCGTAGTATATTATACACAATTTTATACTAGTTTCGGTCAAAAAATAATATTAAATCGAGGATTGTTCAAAATGCTACGAAAATTTTCAAGTTGTTTCTATATGTTACGAGGGAAGGTTATGATGGAAGTACATGCAAAAAAATTATTTCAAAATTCGATTCTATGAAACTTTTTGAAATGCTAGTTTAGGTAAAAAAATTGTAGTATATTATACACAATTTTATACTAGTTTCAGTCAAAAAATAAAATTAAATCGAGGATTTTTCGAAATGTTAGGAAACGTTTCAAGTCCTTTCTATATGTTACGAGGGAAGGTTATGATGGAACTACATGCAAATAAATTATCTCAAAATTACATTCAATGAAACGTTTTGAAATACTAGATTCGGTTAAAAATCGTAGTATATTATACACAATTTTATACTAGTTTCGATCAAAAAACATATTAAATCGATGATTGTTCAAAATGCTACGAAACGTTTTAGGTCCTTTCTATATGTTACGAGGAAGGTTATGATGGAAGTACATGCAAAAAAATTATCTCAAAATTAGATTAAATGAAACGTTTTGAAAATACTATTTTCAGTCATAAATCGTAGTATATTATACATAATTTTATACTAGTTTCGGTCAAAAATCATATTAAATTGAGGATTGTTTGAAATGCTACAAAACTTTTCAGGTCTTTTCTATTTGTTACGAGGGAAGGTTATGATGGAAATACATGCAAAAAAATTATCTCAAAATTAGATACTATGAAACTTTTTGAAATACTAGTTTCGGTAAATAATCGTAGTATATTATACACAATTTTATACTAGTTTCGTTCAAAAAACTAAATTAAATCGATGATTGTTCGAAATGCTAGGAAACTTTTCAAGTCCTTTCTATATGTTACGAGGAAAGATTATGATGGAAGTACATGCAAAAAAATTATCTCAAAATTAGATTCTATGAAAATTTTAGAAATACTAGTTTCGATTAAAAATCGTTGTATATTATACACAATTTTATACTAGTTTCGGTCAAAAAATAAAATAAAATCGAGGATTGTTCGAAATGCTACGAAACTTTTCAAGTCCTTTCTATATGTTACGAGGGAGGGTTATGATGGAAGTACATGCAAAAAAATTATCTCAAAGTTAGATTCTATGAAAGTTTTTGAAATACTAGTTTCGGTCAAAAAATTATATTAAATCGAGGATTGTTCGAAATGCAATGAAAATTTTCAAGTCCTTTCTATATGTTACGAGGGAAGGTTATGATGGAAGTAAATGCAAAAATATTCTATCAAAATTTGATTCTATGAAAATTTTTGAAATGCTTGTTTAGGTCAAAAAATCATAGTATATTATACACAATTTTATACTAGTTTCGGTCAAAAAATCAAATTAAATTGAGGATTGTTCGAATTGCTACGAAACTTTTCATGTCCTTTCTATATGTTATGAGGGAAGGTTCTGATGGAATGCAAAAGAATTATCTCAAAATTACATTCAATGAAACTTTTTGAAAAACTAGTTTCTGTCAAAAATCAATGTATATTTTACACAATTTTATACTAGTTTCGGTCAAAAAATCAAATTAAATCGAGGATAATTTGAAATGCTACGAATATTTTCAAGTCCTTTCTATATGTTACGAGGGAAGGTTTTGATGGAAGTACATGCAAAAAAACTTATCTCAAAATTAGATTCTATGAAACTATTTGAAATGCTAGTTTAGGTAAAAACGTAGTATATTATACACAATTTTATACTAGTTTCAGTCAAAAAATTAAATTAAATCGAGGATTGTTCGAAAAACTAGGAAACTTTTCAAGTCCTTTCTATATGTTACGAGGGAAGGTTTTGATGGAACTACATGCAAAAAAATTATCTCAAAAATACATTCAATGAAACGTTTTGAAATACTAGTTTCGGGAAAAAAATCGTAGTATATTTTACACAATTTTATACTAGTTTCGGTCAAAAAATCAAATTAAATCTAAGATTATTCGAAATACTACGAAACTTTTCAAGTTCTTTCTATATGTTACGAGGGAAGGTATTGATGGAAGTACAAGCAAAAAAATTATATCAAAATTCAATTCTATGAATCTTTTTGAAATACTAGTTTCGGTCAAAAAATCGTAGTATATTATACACAATTTTATACTAGTTTCGGTCAAAAAATCATATTAAATCGATGATTGTTCGTAATGCTAGGTAACATTTCAAGTCCTTTCTATATGTTACGAGGAAAGGTTATGATGGAAGTACATGCAAAAAAATTATCTTAAAATTAGACTCAATGAAACATTTTGAAATAATAGTTTCGGTCAAAAATCGTAGTATATTATACACAATTTTATACTACTTTTGGTCAAAAAATCAAATTAAATCGAGGATTGTTCGAAATGCTACGAAAAGTTTCTGGTCCTTTCTATATGTTACAAGGGAAGTTTATGATGGAAGTACATGTAAAAAAATTATCTCAAAATTATATTCTATGAAACTTTTTGAAATACTAGTTTCGATCAAAAATCGTAGTACATTATACACAATTTTATACTAGTTTCGGTCAAAAAATTATATTAAATCGAGGATTGTTCAAATTGCTACGAAACGTTTCAGGTCCTTTCTATATGTTACGAGGGAAGGTTTTGATGGAAGTACATGCAAAAAAATTATCTCAAAATTAGATTCAATGAAACGTTTTGAAATACTAGTTTCGGTCAAAAATCGAAATATATTATACACAATTTTATACTAGTTTCGGTCAAAAAATCAAATTAAATCGAGGATTGTTCGAAATGCTACGAAACTTTTCAGGTCCTTTCTATATGTTAAGAGTGAAGTTTTTGATGGAAGTACATACAAAAACATTATATCAAAGTTAGATTCTATGAAACTTTTTGAAATACTAGTTTGTGTTAAAAATCGTAGTATATTATACACAATTTTATACTAGTTTCGGACATAAAATCATATTAAATCGAGAATTGTTCAAAATGCTAAGAAATATTTTAGGTCCTTTCTCTATGTTACGAGGGAAGGTTATGATGGAAGTACATGCAAAAAAATATCTCAAAATTAGGTTCAATGAAACGTTTTGAAATACTAGTTTCGGTCAAAAATCGTAGTATATTATACATAATTTTATACTAGTTTCGGTCAAAAATCATATTAAATTGAGGATTGTTCGAAATGCTACGAAACTTTTCAGGTCCTTTCTATATGTTACGAGTGAAGGTTATGATGGAAGTACATGCAAAAAAATTATCTCAAAATTAGTTTCTATGGAAGTTTTTGAAATACTAGTTTCGGTCAAAAACCGTAGTATATTATACACAATTTATACTAGTTTTGATCAAAAAATCAAATTAAATCGATAATTATTCGAAATGCTACGAAAATTTTAATGTCCTTTCTATATGTTACGAGGGAAGGTTATGATGGAAGGATATGCAAACAATTATCTTAAAATTAGATTAAACGTAACATTTTGAAATAATAGTTTTGTTCAAAAATCGTAGTATATTATACACAATTTTATACTAGTTTCGGTCAAAAAATCAAATTAAATCGAGGATTGTTCGAAATGCAACAAAAGATTTCAGGTCCTTTCTATATGTTAAGAGGGAAGTTTATGATGAAAGTATATGCACAAAAATTATCTCAAAATTAGATTCTATGAAACTTTTTGAAATACTAGTTTCGGTCAAAAATCGTAGTATACTATACACAATTTTGAACTAGTTTCGGTTAAAAAATCATATTAAATCAAGGATTGTTTAAAATGCTACGAAACTTTTCAGGTCCTTTCTATATGTTACAAGGGAAGGTTATGATGGAAGTACATTCAAAAAAATTATCTCAAAATTAGATTCTATGACAGTTTTTGAAATACTAGTTTCGGTCAAAAAATCAAATTAAATCGATGATTGTTCGAAATGCTAGGAATATTTCAGGTCCTTTCTATATGTTACGTGGGAAGGTTATGATGGAAGTACATGCAAAAAAAATATCTCAAAATTAGATTCTTTGAAACTTTTTGAAATACTAGTTCGGTAAAAAATCGTAGTATATAATACACAATTTTAGACTAGTTTCGGTAAAAAAATCAAATTAAATCGATGATTGTTCGAAATTCTAGAAAACTTTTCAAGTCCTTTCTATATATTACGAGGAAAGGTTATGATGGAAGTACATGCAAAAAATTATCTCAAAATTAGATTAAATGAATCGTTTCGAAATACTAGTTTCGGTAAAAAATCGTAGTATATTTTATACAATTTTATACTAGTTTCGGTCAAAAAATCAAATTAAATTGAGGATTATTCAAAATGCTACGAAACTTTTCAGGTTCTTTATATATGTTACGAGGGAAGGTTATGATGGAAGTACATGCAAAAAAATTTTCTCAAAATTAGATTCAATGAAATTTTTTGAAATACTAGTTTCGGTCAAAAATCGTACTATATCATACAAAATTTATACTTGTTTCGGTCAAAAAATCAAATTAAATCGATGATTGTTCGAAATGCTACGAAAATTTTCAGGTCCTTTCTATATGTTACGACGGAAGGTTATGATGGAAGTACATGCAAAAAAATTATCTTAAAATTAGATTCAATGAAACATTTTGAAATAATAGTTTCGGTCAAAAATTGTAGTATATTATACACAATTTTATACTAGTTTGGGTCAAAAAATCAAATTAAATCGAGGATTGTTCGAAATGCTACGAAACTTTTCTGGTCCTTTCTATATGTTACAAGGGAAGTTTATGATGGAAGTACATGCAAAAAAATTATCTCAAAATTAGATTCTATGAAACTTTTTGAAATACTAGTTTCGGTCAAAAATCTTAGTATATTATACACAATTTTATACTAGTTTCGGTCAAAAAATCAAATTAAATCGAGAATTGTTCAAAATGATACGAAACTTTTCAGGTCCTTTCTATACGTTAAGAAGGAAGTTTATGATGGAAGTACATGCAAAAATATTATCTCAAAATTAGATTCTATGAAACGTTTTGAAATACTAGTTTGGGTAAAAAATCGTAGTATATTATACATAATTTTATACTAGTTTCGGTCATAAAATCATATTAAATCGAGGATTGCTCAAAATGCTACGAAACATTTCAGGTCCTTTCTATATGTTACGAGGGAAGGTTATGATAGAAGTACATGCAAAAAATTTATCTCAAAATTAGATTCAATGAAACGTTTTGAAATGCTAGTTTCAGTCAAAAATCGTAGTATATTATACACAATTTTATACTAGTTTCCGTCAAAAAATCATATTAAATCGAGGATTGTGCAAAATGCTACGAAACTGTTCAGGTCCTTTCTATATTTTACGAGGGAAGGTTATGATGGAAGTACATGCAAAAAATTATCTCAAAATTAGATTCAATGAAAAGTTTTGAAATACTAGTTTCGGTCAAAAATCGTAGTATATTATAAATAATTGTATACTAGTTTCAGTCAAAAATCATATTAAATCAAGGATTGTTCGAAATGATACAAAACTCTTAAGGTCCTTTCTATTTGTTACGAGTTTAGGTTATGATGGAAGTACATGCAAAAAAATTATCTCAAAATTAGATTCTATGAAAGTTTTTGAAATACTAGTTTCAGTAAAAAATCATAGTATATTATACACAATTTATACTAGTTTCGGTTAAAAAATCAAATTAAATCGATGATTGTTCGAAATGCTACGAAAATTTTCAGGTCCTTTCTATATGTTAAGAGGGAAGGTTATGATGGAAGTACATGCAAAAAAATTATCTTAAAATTAGATTCAATGAAACATTTTGAAATAATAGTTTCGGTAAAAAATCGTAGTATATTATACACAATTTTATACTAGTTTCGTTCAAAAAATTAAATTAAATCGATGATTGTTCGAAATGCTAGGAAACTTTTCAAATCCTTTCTATATGTTACGAGGAAAGATTATGATGGAAGTACATGCAAAAAAATTATCTCAAAATTAGATTCTATGAAAATTTTAGAAATACTAGTTACGATAAAAAATCGTTGTATATTATACACAATTTTATACTAGTTTCGGTCAAAAAATAAAATAAAATCGAGGATTGTTCGAAATGCTACGAAACTTTTCAAGTCCTTTCTATATGTTACGAGGGAGGGTTATGATGGAAGTACATGCAAAAAAATTATCTCAAAGTTAGATTTTATGAAAGTTTTTGAAATACTAGTTTCGGTAAAAAAATTATATTAAATCGAGGATTGTTCGAAATGCAATGAAAATTTTCAAGTCCTTTCTATATGTTACGAGGGAAGGTTATGATGGAAGTACATGCAAAAATATTCTATCAAAATTTGATTCTATGAAAATTTTTGAAATGCTTGTTTAGGTCAAAAAATCATAGTATATTATACACAATTTTATACTAGTTTCGGTCAAAAAATCAAATTAAATTGAGAATTGTTCGAATTGCTACGAAACTTTTCATGTCCTTTCTATATGTTACAAGGGAAGGTTATGATGGAAGTACATTCAAAAAAATTATCTCAAAATTAGATTCTATGACAGTTTTTGAAATACTAGTTTCGGTCAAAAATCGTAGTATATTATACACAATTTATACTAGTTTCGGTCAAAAAATCAAATTAAATTGATGATTGTTCCAAATGCTACGAATATTTCAGGTCCTTTCTATATGTTACGTGGGAAGGTTATGATGGAAGTACATGCAAAAAAAATATCTCAAAATTAGATTCTTTGAAACTTTTTGAAATACTAGATCGGTAAAAAATCGTAGTATATAATACACAATTTTATACTAGTTTCGGTAAAAAAATCAAATTAAATCGATGATTGTTCGAAATGCTAGAAAACTTTTCAAGTCCTTTCTATATATTACGAGGAAAGGTTATGATGGAAGTACATGCAAAAAATTATCTCAAAATTAGATTCAATGAATCGTTTCGAAATACTAGTTTCGGTCAAAAATCGTAGTATATTTTACACAATTTTATACTAGTTTAGGTCAAAAAATCAAATTAAAATGAGGATTATTCAAAATGCTATTAAACTTTTCAGGTTCTTTATATATGTTACGAGGGAAGGTTATGATGGAAGTACATGCAAAAACATTTTCTCAAAATTAGATTCAATGAAATTTTTTGAAATACTAGTTTCGGTCAAAAATCGTACTATATCATACAAAATTTATACTAGTTTCGGTCAAAAAATCAAATTAAATCGATGATTGTTCGAAATGCTACGAAAATTTTCAGGTCCTTTCTATATGTTACGAGGGAAGGTTATGATGGAAGTACATGCAAAAAATTTATCTTAAAATTAGATTCAATGAAACATTTTGAAATAATAGTTTCGGTCAAAAATTGTAGTATATTATACACAATTTTATACTAGTTTGGGTCAAAAAATCAAATTAAATCGAGGATTGTTCGAAATGCTACGAAACTTTTCTGGTCCTTTCTATATGTTACAATGGAAGTTTATGATGGAAGTACATGCAAAATAATTATCTCAAAATTAGATTATATGAAACTTTTTGAAATACTAGTTTCGGTCAAAAATCTTAGTATATTATACACAATTTTATACTAGTTTCGGTCAAAAAATCAAATTAAATCGAGAATTGTTCAAAATGATACGAAACTTTTCAGGTCCTTTCTATACGTTAAGAGGGAAGTTTATGATGGAAGTACATGCAAAAATATTATCTCAAAATTAGATTCTATGAAACGTTTTGAAATACTAGTTTGGGTAAAAAATCGTAGTATATTATACATAATTTTATACTAGTTTCGGTCATAAAATCATATTAAATCGAGGATTGCTCAAAATGCTACGAAACATTTCAGGTCCTTTCTATATGTTACGAGGGAAGGTTATGATAGAAGTACATGCAAAAAATTTATCTCAAAATTAGATTCAATGAAACGTTTTGAAATGCTAGTTTCAGTTAAAAATCGTAGTATATTATACACAATTTTATACTAGTTTCCGTCAAAAAATGATATTAAATCGAGGATTGTGCAAAATGCTACGAAACTGTTCAGGTCCTTTCTATATGTTACGAGGGAAGGTTATGATGGAAGTACATGCAAAAAATTATCTCAAAATTAGATTCAATGAAAAGTTTTGAAATACTAGTTTCGGTCAAAAATCGTAGTATATTATAAATAATTGTATACTAGTTTCAGTCAAAAATCATATTAAATCAAGGATTGTTCGAAATGATACGAAACTTTTAAATCCTTTCTATTTGTTACGAGTGAAGGTTATGATGGAAGTACATGCAAAAAAATTATCTCAAAATTAGATTCTATGAAAGTTTTTGAAATACTAGTTTCGGTCAAAAATCATAGTATATTATACACAATTTATACTAGTTTCGGTTAAAAAATCAAATTAAATCGATGATTGTTCGAAATGCTACGAAAATTTTCAGGTCCTTTCTATATGTTAAGAGGGAAGGTTATGATGGAAGTACATGCAAAAAAATTATCTTAAAATTAGATTCAATGAAACATTTTGAAATAATAGTTTCGGTAAAAAATCGTAGTATATTATACACAATTTTATACTAGTTTCGGTCAAAAAATCAAATTAAATCGAGGATTGTTCGAAATGCTAGGAAACTTTTCAAGTCCTTTCTATATGTTACGAGGAAAGATTATGATGGAAGTACATGCAAAAAAATTATCTCAAAATTAGATTATATGAAACTTTTTGAAATACTAGTTTGGGTCAAAAATCGTTGTATATTATACACAATTTTATACTAGTTTCAGTAAAAAAAATCATATTAAATCGAGGATTGTTCGAAATGCTACGAAACTTTTCAGGTCCTTTCTATATGTTACGAGGGAAGGTTATGATGGAAGTACATGCAAAAAAATTATCTTAAAATTAAATTCAATGAAACGTTTTGAAAGACTAGTTTCGGTCAAAAATCGTAGTAAATTATACATAATTTTATACTAGTTTCGCTCAAAAATCGTATTAAATCGAAGATTGTTGGAAATGCTACGAAACTTTTCAGGTTCTTTCTATTTGTTAAGAGTGAAAGTTATGATGGAAGTACATGCAAAAAAATTATCTCAAAATTAGATTCTATGAATGTTTTTGAAATACTAGTTTCGGTCAAAAATCGTAGTATATTATACAAAATTAATACTAGTTTCGGTAAAAAAATCAAATTAAATCGATGATTGTTCGAAATGCTACGAAAATTTTCAGGTCCTTTCTATATATTAAGAGGGAAGGTTATGATGGAAGTACATGCAAAAAAATTATCTTAAAATTAGATTCAATGAAACATTTTGAAATAAAAGTTTCGGTCAAAAATTGTAGTATATTATACACAATTTTATACTAGTTTGGGTCAAAAAATCAAATTAAATCGAGGATTGTTCGAAATGCTACGAAACTTTTCTGGTCCTTTCTATATGTTACAAGGGAAGTTTATGATGGAAGTACATGCATAAAAATTATCTCAAAATTAGATTCTATGAAACTTTTTGAAATACTAATTTCGGTCAAAAATCTTAGTATATTATACACAATTTTATACTAGTTTCGGTCAAAAAAACAAATTAAATCGAGGATTGTTCGAAATACTACGAAAGATTTCAGGTCCTTTCTATATGTTAAGAGGGAAGTTTATGATGAAAGTATATGCACAAAATATATCTCAAAATTAGATTCTATGAAACATTTTGAAATACTAGTTTCGGTCAAAAATCTTGTATACTATACACAATTTTGTACTAGTTTCGGTAAAAAAATCATATTAAATCGAGGATTGTTCAAAATGCTAAAAAAACGTTTCAGGTCCTTTCTATATTTTACAAAGGAAGGTTATGATGGAAGTACATGCAAAAAAATTATCTCAAAATTAGATTCTATGAAAGTTTTTGAAATACTAGTTTCGGTCAAAAATCGTAGTATATTATACACAATTTATACTAGTTTCGGTCAAAAAATCAAATTAAATCGATGATTGTTCGAAATGCTACGAATATTTCAGGTCCTTTCTATATGTTACGAGGGAAGGTTATGATGGAAGTACATGCAAAAAAAATATCTCAAAATTAGATTCTATGGAACTTTTTGAAATACTAGTTTCGGTAAAAAATCGGAGTATATAATACACAATATTATACTAGTTTCGGTAAAAAAATCAAATTAAATCGATGATTGTTCGAAATGCTAGAAAACTTTTCAAGTCCTTTCTATATATTACGAGGAAAGGTTATGATGGAAGTACATGCAAAAAATTATCTCAAAATTAGATTCAATGAATCGTTTCGAAATACTAGTTTCGGTCAAAAATCGTAGTATATTTTACACAATTTTATACTAGTTTCGGTCAAAAAATCAAATTAAATTGAGGATTATTCGAAATGCTACGAAACTTTTCAGGTTCTTTATATATGTTACGAGGGAAGGTTATGATGGAAGTACATGCAAATTTTTTTTCTCAAAATTAGATTCAATGAAATTTTTTGAAATACTAGTTTCGGTTAAAAATCGTACTATATCATACAAAATTTATACTAGTTTCGGTCAAAAAATCAAATTAAATCGATGATTGTTCGAAATGCTACGAAAATTTTCAGGTCCTTTCTATATGTTACGAGGGAAGGTTATGATGGAAGTACATGCAAAAAAATTATCTTAAAATTAGATTCAATGAAACATTTTGAAATAATAGTTTCGGTCAAAAATTGTAGTATATTATACACAATTTTATACTAGTTTGGGTCAAAAAATCAAATCAAATCGAGGATTGTTCGAAATGCTACGATACTTTTCTGGTCCTTTCTATATGTTACAAGGGAAGTTTATGATGGAAGTACATGCAAAAAAATTATCTCAAAATTAGATTCTATGAAACTTTTTGAAATACTAGTTTCGGTCAAAAATCTTAGTATATTATACATAATTTTATACTAGTTTCGGTCAAAAAATCAAATTAAATCGAGAATTGTTCAAAATGATACGAAACTTTTCAGGTCCTTTCTATACGTTAAGAGGGAAGTTTGTGATGGAAGTACATGCAAAAATATTATCTCAAAATTAGATTCTATGAAACGTTTTGAAATACTAGTTTGGGTAAAAAATCGTAGTATATTATACATAATTTTATACTAGTTTTGGTCATAAAATCATATTAAATCGAGGATTGCTCAAAATGCTACGAAACATTTCAGGTCCTTTCTATATGTTACGTGGGAAGGTTATGATAGAAGTACATGCAAAAAATTTATCTGAAAATTATATTGAATGAAACGTTTTGAAATGCTAGTTTCAGTCAAAAATCGTAGTATATTATACACAATTTTATACTAGTTTCCGTCAAAAAATCATAATAAATAAGGATTGTGCAAAATGCTACGAAACTGTTCAGGTCCTTTCTATATGTTACGAGGGAAGGTTATGATGGAAGTACATGCAAAAAATTTATCTCAAAATTAGATTCAATGATACGTTTTGAAATACTAGTTTCGGTCAAAAATCGTAGTATATTATAAATAATTTTATACTAGTTTCAGTCAAAAATCATATTAAATCAAGGATTGTTCGAAATGATACGAAACTTTTCATGTCCTTTCTATTTGTTACGAGTGAAGGTTATGATGGAAGTACATGCAAAAAAATTATCTCAAAATTAGATTCTATGAAAGTTTTTGAAATACAAGTTTCGGTCAAAAATCATAGTATATTATACACAATTTATACTAGTTTCGGTTAAAAAATCAAATTAAATCGATGATTGTTCGAAATGCTACGAAAATTTCCAGGTCCTTTCTATATGTTAAGAGGGAAGGTTATGATGGAAGTACATGCAAAAAAATTATCTTAAAATTAGATTCAATGAAACATTTTGAAATAATAGTTTCGGTAAAAAATCGTAGTATATTATACACAATTTTATACTAGTTTCGGTCAAAAAATCAAATTAAATCGAGGATTGTTCGAAATGCTATGAAACTTTTTAAGTCCTTTCTATATGTTAAAAGGGAAGTTTATAATGGAAGTACATGCAAAAAAAATCTCAAAATTAGATTATATGAAACTTTTTGAAATACTAGTTTGGGTCAAAAATCGTAGTATACTATACACAATTTTATACTAGTTTCGAGAATAAAGAATGTAATCCTGCAGTGATATCTATTATATCAAATATCAAAATAGAGAAATGAGACAAAAAAAAGACAGTCTCTATAATCTTCAAACAAATTATAGGTTCACTTAGATATTTGTGCAACAACAAACTAGACATTTGCTTTAATGTTGGCTTAATAAGCAGGTTTATGGACGACTCAAGAACTTACATAATCGCATCAAGAAGAGTCTTAAGGTACTTGAAGGGTGCAATAGATTATGAAATTTTATTTTCATATTGTAGAAAGAACTGTGATAAGATTGTATGTTATTCATATGCAAATCGTTGTGGTGACTAAATTGATATGAGAAGTACCACATGGTCTTAATTTAAGTTCCTTTACTCACCAATATCTTAGTGCACAAGGAAACAATCATTTATAACTCTTTCATCATGTAAATCAGAGTATATAGTTGGATCATATGTTGCATGTCAAACCATATGCATAGAATCAATCTTGAAGGAGTTGAAGGTTGATCATATGTTGCATGTTTGACCATATGCATAGAATCAATCTTGAAGGAGTTGAAGGATAAAGTCAAAAAGCCAATCAAGTTGCATTTTTTTAGTTTGTTTTCTCTATTAAGAATGTCCCTCTAGATTTATTTCATATGTGTTCATATTTATATTACTTTCAATTATTTAGTGATCTTACCTGATCAGTAGAGCCTTCCAGTAGTTGAACGCGAACAACATATGTGGTTGGTGAGTGGAAAAGGGGTGTACCTGCAAGGCACTCCAATGCCAAAGTAAGTAAGAGGTACAAAAAAGTGGTAAGCAAGAAGTGTTTCAGAATACCTGACCCTTTAGTGAAAAAGAGTATTTATAGTGAGCCCTCAGCACTGGGCCAAGGTCCTTTCTTGGGTTGGATTAGCGAAGCCCAAGGAAGAACTACCAAGGTACGCGTAAGGAGCGTGTAGACCTAGCAAGTAGTCTTGTCCTTGGTCCAACTTCCCCTATCTTTCAGGAGATAATTGGGGGTAGTTGGGTGACGTGGAAAATGGGATAATGGATCTGTCACTTGCTCGACCGCATAATATGTTTTCCCGAGTGGATGGGCATCTGCTCGACGTATTGGGTCACGACCCAATATAGTCTCTGGAGGCCCAGTCTAGAACATTTAGTATCTAAGAAAATCATTAATTTCATATAACAAATTTTTTTCTTCATAATTCAATGTTTATTAGAGTCTTTAAGGCTTTGTTTAGATGAATGGAAACAGATGGAGTAGAATGAAACAATAATGGAATATAATGATATTCTATTATTTGAATCCTTTGAAATTAGGTGGAGCAAAATGGAATGATATGGATTCCATTCCATTCAGTCACTTACCACCATATTTATTCCCCTCCAATTTGGGAGGAATGAACAATTTACTTTATTTCTCTTAAAATTTCCAAACAATATAATGAAATATTCATTCCGTTCCATTCCATTCCACTACATCTCACTCTGTTCCGCTTCGTTCCACTCCGTTTATTTTATGATATCCAAACATAGTCTAAGAGACTATGATACCAACCACATGAATAACATTTAAATTCTTATATGAGTAACAATACATGAAGGAAAATATCATTAATATTGCATTCAAATTGAAAATTGACTTATAATTCAAGACAATGTTTTTAAACTAGTTTATAAGTTTGGATGAAGAGAGCATATGTTAATAAGAAACAAATATAGTTAAGTTAGAGGATTCAAAATATTCTTCAGGCTAATATAAGACCTTAGTCTAAGTTTGGCAAAGAATTCTTTTCACATATTATTCTCCTTAAGAGTGTGAGAGAGTTGGAAAGCCTAACCATTAGTGATGCATTGTTTGATAATGGTTATCTCTTTTTTGTAGTGACGAATAGAAACTAGCATTTATTGTAAGATGAATAAGATACATGAAATTCGATACAAAAAATGTTGTGAAAAAAGAGATAACCATTATCTCTACTTGATGAGTAAGGTCATGATCTCTACGTGAAGAATGATATAAAGAGTGGATTTAATATTCACTCTTTGAAAATTCGATTATTAATCTTGTTGAGTAAGGCATGTGAGAACAAGATTTATTTATGCTCAATATCTTTATATTTTGATAATAACAACAAAGTATTTGTGTGAAATCCATTTTTATACTCCAATGGTTGTTGTTCTAAAAGTATTGACAAACAAGCTCTAACTCTGAGGGAGTTCATGAGAACCAGTGATTCTGACATGATGATATCCACTTATGCACTAAAAGAAAACAAGAATGCTCTTGTACCAACTCATCAGAAAGATATTGAGAAAATGAATGTTGATGTTGCAATGTTTTCTAGGATTCTAACTCTGAATGAGCATGACTCTGATACGCTAGTTTTGAAGACCAAGTGATGAAGATTCTAATGACTTAAAGTTCTGAAGACTGAAGGTTCTGAAGACCAGGTGCAGAAAGACACTGAATACTTGAAGCTCTGAAGGCTAAAGGTTCTAAAGACCAAATGATGAAGACTTTGAAGACACAATTATGAGTGAACCATGTTCTGAAGATTCTGAAGACTTGAAGTTGTGAAGAACAAGGGTTTCGAAGACAAGTGATGAAGTTCTGAAGACATAGTTCAGAGTGAACAAGTGTGAAACTTGGCAAGACTCTATTTAGTGTTCATCATATAACATATACAACTAAAAGGATGAAAATAAGAAATATTGGGCTTTCTATTCTTCCACAATTCATAAGGAGTCTTACCCAGAATAGGTCTTATCGAGACTCTGTTATGAATATAACATGTTGTATTTACTGCCTCAGCCCAGAAGTGTTTTACCATGTCAGTTTCTTGGATCATGGTTTGAGCCATTTCTTGCAAAGTCCTATTCTTCCTTTCCACATCCCCTTTTTGTTGTGGAATTCTGGGACTGGAGAAATCATGGGATATGCCTTAGGAATCAAACAATTCCTTAAATTATTTGTTCTCAAACTCACCACCATGATCACTTCTAACTTTGACAATTTTGCAACCCATTTCAGTTTGTACTTGAGAGCAAAAGGTAGAGAACACATAATGAGACTTATCCTTGTGTCTTAAGAATTTTACCCATGTCCATCGGCTATAATCATCTACAATGACTAGTCCATACTTATTACCATTGACTGATGTAGTTTTCACTGGACCAAACAAATCAATGTGAAGAATTTCTAATGGTCTTGAGGTAGAGATGACATTATTTGCCTTGAAGGCAAGTTTTGAAAATTTGTCTTTCTGACAAGCTTCACAAAGAGTATATGAAGAATACTTCATATTTGGCAAGTCTCTGACCAAATCAAGCTTATTTAGCTGAGAAATCCTCCTAAAGCTAACATGGCCTAATCGACGATGTCAAAGCCACTGCTCTTCAGAAATAAACAGAAGACACTTAACATTTTGATCTTGAAGATCAAAAAATCTGATCTTATAGATGTTGTTCTTCCTCTTTCCACTAAATTGAATAGAGCCATATTTTTTACTAATGGCCTTAAAAGATTGTTGATTAAACACAATGTCATATCCAGTGTCACTAAGTTGACTTATTAACAACAGATTGTGCACTAAACTGTCAACTAGAAGAACATTAGTAATAGAAGGGAGTTTACCCTTACCTATTGTTCCACAACCAATGATCTTACCCTTCTGGTTTCCTCAAAACCTGACAGTGCCTCCAGGCTTAAGTTCCATGCTTTGGAACATATGCCTTCTTTATGTCATGTATCGTGAGCAACCACTGTCCAAGTACCATTATTGGTGTTTCAATTGTGCTATTAAAGATACCTGTAACATAGACGATTTTATCTTTAAGTACCCACATTTTTGGGTCATGTTCTATTAGCCATCCTAGAGTTTCTGAAAACTTTGGGTCTTCTTGCAGAAAGATAAACAAAAGGAATCTGAACTTTTTGCTTAGATTTAGGTTCAAATTTCTGTGTCTGTGTCTGTGCACATGCTAACTAAGGACAATTAAGTTTAGTACCAGAAGGTATAAACTGATTATAGATAGGTATTATCTTTAGGGCTTTGTTTCATCAGTTTTAAAAAATTCTTTACACCCTAAACCTCTGTTACCATTTCTGCTAACACCATAAATCATTGAAGCTAGCTTGCTTCTATCTATGTTCTTAGTTATAAACTGTTGGAAAGCTCTATCATACTTGTTGATACAACTAGTATTAGATACCTTAGAGACTAATTCTTCTTCTATAACTTAGTTTTTTCTTTTCAAAGTAATGTTAATATTTTTCAGAGAGAAAATATTTTCATCCAAAGAAGAATTGCTCTGTTTAAGCTTATCTCTTTCTTTCAACGTAGCTACATGGATTTGTTTATGATCCTTGTATTTACCTTGGAGTTTATGATAGCGCTCCAACATCTCAGAGAGACACAAATATAATTAACTACGAGTAAGTTTAGAAAGTACCTCTTCTATATCTGAGTCTGAGTCTGATTATGATTATGATATTTCTTTATCTTCCAGTTCTCCAGAACCATCAAAACTAGTTGTTGCCATAAAAGCAACATTTGTGGATTCTTCATCAGAATCTCCTTTTTTTAGAGTCAGAGTCATTCCAAGTATCTAAGAGTCCTTTCCTCGCATGGGTGACGTTCTTCTTAGACTTATTCTCCTTCTTGAGAAGCTTCAGACACTCAATTTTGTAATGACCTGGTTCATTACATTCAAACATATGAGTTCTTTATTAGAACTTAGTCTCCTTTTTCTGGATGATTTAGAACGTCCGTTGTTTCTTCTAGAAGCTCTGAGCTTATCCTGTATGTGTTTCCATAACCTGTTAACTTTTTTGGGAATCAGAGACATCTCATGTATTGAGTCAACATCATAGCCATATGACTCATTCTCAGCTTGATATGCCTTCTTGTTTCCAGTCTTCAGCCTAAGAGTAACAAATTTAACCTTCTTCTGAGGTTCGTCTTGTTCTAGCTCAATCTCGTGACTTCTTAAAGAACTAATGAGTTATTCAAGACTTAGGTTGTTCAAATCTTTAGCTAACTTCAAAGCTGTTACCATTGGTCTCCATTTTGAAGGAAGACTTCTGATAATTTTCTTGACATGATCTGCAGTAGAGTATAATTTGAGATACAAGCCTTATATAGGCGCTTGAGAAAAAGATATGTTGCATCACAACTGGCCATAGGAATGTCGTTAGTGAGGGTGAAAAATAATACACACAATCATCCTTACATACCACCAAATCGAGGTAATGGGGTATGAAAATTGTTAGTGGAATGGAGTGTCTTTGTACTATTATATTATTCCCTCTTATCCATTAATCCTTATCTCCTGATCTTCAGAGACTTCTGGTTGATATATGATTGAAGCATGAGTAGAGAAAATGATATATCTCTTGATCATTAATCCTTGTCTTCAAAACATCAGATGCTTCTGGTTGAAATATGATTGAAGCATGAGTAGAGGAAAGGATTGATAAGTCTTCAAAACCTTGTTCACTCAGAACTATGTTACAAGGGAAGGTTATGATGGAAGTCTATGAAAAAATCATCTGAATATTAGATTCTATGAAACTTTTCAAAATGCTAGTTTTGGTCAAAAAAACATAATATATTATACACTAGTTTTTGACAAAATTAAATTAAATTGAGGATTGTCCAAAATGATACGAAAATTTTCAGATCCTTTGTATATGTTACGAGGGAAGGTTATGATGGAAGTCCACTAAAAAATTATCTGAAAATTTGATTTTATGAACTTTTCGAAATGCAAGTTTCGGTCAAAAAATCATAATATATTATACACTAGGTTTTTCTAGTTTCTGTCAAAAAATAAATTAAATCGCGGACAGTTCGAAATGATACAAAACGTTTATGATACTTTATATATCTTATGATGGAAGGTTATGATGGAAGTCAATGCAAAAAATCATCTGAAAATTAGATTCAATGAAACTTTTCGAAATGCTAGTCTTGGTCAAAAAACCATAATATATTATACACTAGTTTATACTAGTTTCTGTCAAAAAATTAAATTAAATCGAGGATCGTTAAAAATGTTACGAAACATTTCTGATCCTTTCTATATGTTACGAGTGAAGGTTATGATGGAACTCCATGCAAAAAATCATCTGAAAATTAGATTCTATGAAACTTTTCAAAATACAAATTTCATTCAAAAAATCATATTGTATTATATACAAGTTTTACTAGTTTTGGTCAAACAAATTAAATTAAAGTCAAGACTGTTCAAAATGATACAAAATGTTTTAGATCCTTTCTATATGTTACGATGGAAGGTTATGATTGAACTCCATGCAAAAAATTATCTGAAAAATAGATTCAACTAAACTTTTCGAAATGCTAGTTAAGGTCAAAATGTCATAATATATTATACACTAGTTTGTACTAGTTTCGGTCAAAAAATTAAATTAATTCGAGGACTGTTCAAAATGATACAAAACTTTTCAGATCCTTTCTATATGTTACGAAAGAAGGTTATGATGGAAGTCTATGCAAAAAATAACTTAAAAATTAGATTCTATGAAACTTTTCGAAATACAAGTTTCGGTCAAAAAAACATAATGTTTATATACTAGTTTTACTAGTTTCGGTCAAAAAATTAAATTAAAGTGAGGATTGTTCAAAATGATTCGAAACGTTTTAGATCATTTCTATATGTTACGAGGGAAGGTATGATGGAATTCCATGCAAAAAAATCATCTTAAAATTAGATTCTATGAAACTTTTCGAAATGCAAGTTAAGGTAAAAAAATCATAATATATTATATAGTAGTTTGTTCTAGTTTCGGTCAAAAAATTAAATTAAATCGAGGATTGTTCAAAATGATACGAAACTTTTCAAATCCTTACTATATGTTTTGAGAGAAGGTTATGATGGAAGTCCTTGAAAAAATAATCTGAAAATTATATTTTATGAAACTTTTCGAAATGCAAGTTTCGGTCAAAAAATCAAATATATTATACATTAGTTTAGGTCAAAAAATCAAATTATATCGAGGATAGTTCGAAATGATACAAAAAATTTCTGATCCTTTCTATATTTTCTAATGGAAGGTTATGAGGGAAGTACATGCAAAAAAATTATCTTAAAATTAGATTCTATGAAACCTTTTGAAATACTAGTTTCGGTGAAAAATCGTAGTATGTTATACACAAATTTATACTAGTTTCGGTCAAAAAATCAAATTAAATCGATGATTGTTCGAAATGCTACAAAGTTTTTCAGGTCTTTTCTATATGTTACGAGGGAAGGTTATGATGGAAGTACATGCAAAAAAATTATCTCAAAATTAGATTCAATGAAACTTTTTGAAATACTAGTTTCGGTCAAAAATCGTAGTATATTATACACAATTTTATACTAGTTTCGGTCAAAAAATCAAATTAAATCGAGGATAGTTAGAAATGCTACGAAACTTTTCAGGTCTGTTTTATATGCTACGAGGAAAGGTTATGATGGAAGTACATGCAAAAAATTATCTCAAAATTCGATTCTATGAAACTTTTTGAAATGCTAGTTTAGGTAAAAAAATTGTAGTATATTATACACAATTTTATACTAGTTTAAGTAAAAAAATAAAATAAAATCGAGGATTGTTTGAAATGCTAGGAAACTTTTCAAGTCCTTTTTATATGTTACGAGGAAAGGTTATGATGGAACTACATGCAAAAAAATTATCTCAAAATTACATTCAATGAATCGTTTTGAAATACTAGTTTCGGTCAAAAATCGTAGTATATTTTACATGATTTTAAACTAGTTTCGGTCAAAAAATCCAATTAAATTGAGGATAATTCGAAATGCTACAAAACTTTTCAGGTCCTTTCTATATGTTACGAGGGAATGTATTGATGGAAGTACATGCAAACAAATTATCTCAAAATTAGATTATATGAAACTTTTTGAAATACTAGTTTCGGTCAAAAATCGTAGTAAATTATACACAATTTTATACTAGTTTCGGTCAAAAAATCATATTAAATCGAGGATTGTTCAAAATGCTACAAACATTTTCAAGTCCTTTCTATACGTTACGAGGCAAGGTTATGATGGAAGTAAATGCAAAAAAATTATCTCAAAAAATAGATTCAATGAAACGTTTTGAAATACTAGTTTCGGTAAAAAATCGTAGTATATTATACACAATTTTATACTAGTTTCGGTCAAAAATTCAAATTAAATCGAGGATTGTTCGAAATACTAAGAAACTTTTCAGGTCCTTTCTATATGTTACGAGGAAAGGTTATGATGGAAGTACATACAAAAAATTATCTCAAAGTTAGATTCTATTAAACTTTTTGAAATACTAGTTTCGGTCAAAAATCCTAGTATATTATTATACACAATTTTATACCAGTTTCGGTCAAAAAATCATATTAATTCGAGGATTGTTCGAAATGCTAGGATACTTTTCAAGTCATTTCTATATGTTACGAGGGAAGGTAATGATGGAAGTACATGCAAAAAAATTATCTTAAAATTAGATTCTATGAAACTTTTTGAAATACTAGTTTCGGTCAAAAATCGTTGTATATTATACACAATTTATACTAGTTTCAGTCAAAAAATCAAATTAAATCGATGATTGTTCGAAATACAACGAAAGTTTTCAGATCCTTTCTATATGTTACGAAGGAAGGTTATGATGGAAGTACATGCAAAAATTATCTCAAAATTATATTCAATGAAATTTTTCGAAATACTAGTTTCGGTCAAAAATCGTAGTATATTATACACAATTTTATACTAGTTTCGATCAAAAAATCATATTAAATCGAGGATTGTTTGAAATGTTACCAAATTTTTCAGGTCCGTTCTATATGTTACGAGGGAAGGTTATGATGGAATTACATGCAAAAAAATTATCTCAAAATTCGATTCTATGAAACTTTTTGAAATGCTTGTTTAGGTCAAAAAATCATAGTATATTATACACAATTTTATCCTAGTTTCATTCAAAAAATAAAATTAAATCTAGGATTGTTCGAAAAGCTTGGAAACTTTTAATGTCCTTTCTATATGTTACGTGGGATGGTTATGATGGAACTACATGCAAAAAAATTATCTCAAAATTACATTCAAAGAAACGTTTTGAAATAGTAGTTTCGGTAAAAAATCGTAGTATATTTTACACAATTTTATACTAGTTTCGGTCAAAAAATTCAATTCAATCGAGGATTATTCGAAATGCTACGAAATTTTTTAGGTCCTTTCTATATGTTACGAGGGAAGGTATTGATGGAAGTACATGCAAAAAAATTATCTCAAAATTCGATTCTATGAAACTTTTTGAAATATTAGTTTCGGTCAAAAATCGTTGTATATTATACACAATTTGATACTAGTTTCGGTCAAAAAATTAAATTAAATTGAGGATTCTTCGAAATGCTACGAAACATTTCAAGTCCTTTCTATATGTTATGAGGGAAGGTTATGGTGGAACTACATACAAAAAAATTATCTCAAAATTACATTCAATGAAACGTTTTGAAATACTAGTTTCGGTCAAAAGTCGTAGTATATTTTACACAATTTTATACTAGTTTCGGTCAAAAAATCAAATTACATCGAGGATTATTCGAAATGCTACGTAACTTTTCAGGTCCTTTCTATATGTTACGAGGGAAGGTTATGATGGAAGTACATGCAAAAGAATTATCTCAAAATTAGATTCTATTAAACTCTTTGAAATACTAGTTTCGGTCAAAAATCGTAGTATATTATACACAATTTTATACTAGTTTCGGTCAAAAAATAAAATTAAATCGAGGATTGTTCGATATGCTACGCAACGTTTCAGGTCCTTTCTATATATTACGAGGGAAGATTATGATGGAAGTACATGCAAAAAAATTATCTCAAAATTCGATTCTATGAAACTATTTGAAATGCTAGTTTAGGTAAAAAAATCGTAGTATATTATACACATTTTATCCTAGTTTCAGTCAAAAAATAAAATTAAATCGAGGATTGATCGAAAAGCTACGAAACTTTTAAAGTCCTTTCTATATGTTATCGGGGAAGGTTATGATGGAACTACATGCAAAAAAATTATCTCAAAATTACATTCAAAGAAACGTTTTGAAATACTAGTTTCGGTAAAAATTCGTAGTATATTTTACACAATTTTATACTAGTTTCGGTCAAAAAATCAAATTCAATCGAGGATTATTCGAAATGCTACGAAATTTTTTAGGTCCTTTCTATATGTTACGAGGGAAGGTATTGATGGAAGTACATGCAAAAAAATTATCTCAAAATTCGATTCTATGAAACTTTTTGAAATATTACTTTCGGTCAAATATCGTTGTATATTATACACAAGTTTATACTAGTTTCGGTCAAAAAATCATATTAAATCGAGGATTGTTCAAAATGCTACAAAAATAATCAAGTCCTTTCTATATGTTACGAGGGAAGGTTATGATGGAAGTACATGCAAAAACATTATTTCAAAATTCGATTCTATGAAACTTTTTGAAATGCTAGTTTAGTAGTATATTATACACAATTTTATACTAGTTTCGGTCAAAAAATCAAATTAAATCGAGGATTGTTCGAAATGCTAGGAAACTTTTCAAGTCCTTTCTATATGTTACGAGGGAAGGTTATGATGGATCTACATGCAAAATAAATATCTTAAAATTACTTCAATGAAACGTTTAGAAATACTAGTTTCGGTAAAAAATCGTAGTATATTTTACACAATTTTATACTAGTTTCGGTAAAAAAATCAAATTATATTGATGATTGTTTGAAATGCTACGAAACTTTTCAAGTCCTTTCTATATGTTACGAGGGAAGGTATTGATGGAAGTACATGCAAAAAAAATCTAAAAATTAGATTCTATGAAACTTTTTGAAATACTAGTTTCGGTAAAAAATCGTAGTATATTATACACAATTTTATAATACTTTTGGTCAAAAAATCATATTAAATCGAGGATTGTTCGAAATGCTACGAATATTTTCAAGTCCTTTCTATATGTTACGAGGGAAGGTTATGATGGAAGTACATTCAAAAAAAAATTATCTTGAAATTTGAATCTATGAAACTTTTTGAAAATGCTAGCTTAGGTCAAAAAATCGACGTATATTGTACACAATTTTATACTAGTGTCGGTCAAAAAATCAAATTAAATTGAGGATTGTTCGAAATGCTACGAAACGTTTCAAATCCATTCTATATATTATGAGGTAAGGTTATGATGGAAGTACATGCAAAAAAATTATCTCAAAATTATATTCAATGAAACTTTTTGAAATACTAGTTTCGGTAAAAAATCGTAGTATATTATACATAATTTTATACTAGTTTCGGTCAAAAAATCAAATTAAATCGAGGATTGTTCGAAATGCGACGAAACTTTTCATGTCCTTTCTATATGTTACGAGGGAAGGTTATGATGGAAGTACATACAAAAAAATTATGTTAATTTCGATTCTATGAAACTTTTTAAAATGCTAGTTTAGGTAACAAAATGGTAGTATATTATACACAATTTTTTACTAGTTTCAGTGAAAAATAAAATTAAATCGAGGATTGTTCGAAATGCTAGGAAACTTTTCAAGTCCTTTCTATATGTTACGAGGGAACTTTATGATGGCACTACATGCAAAAAAATTATCTCAAAATTACATTCAACGAAACATTTTGAAATACTATTTTCGGTCATAAATCGTAGTATATTTTACATAATTTTATACTAGTTTCGGTGAAAAATCATATTAAATTGAGGATTGTTTGAAATGCTACGAAACCTTTCAGGTCCTTTTTATATGTTACGAGGGAAGGTTATGATGGAAATACATGCAAAAAAATTATCTCAAAATTAGATTCTATGAAACTTTTTGAAATACTAGTTTCGGTAAAAAATCGTAGTATATTATACACAATTTTATACTAGTTTCGTTCAAAAAATTAAATTAAATCGATGATTGTTCGAAATGCAAGGAAACTTTTCAAGACCTCTCTATATGTTACGAGGGATGGTTATGATGGAAGTAAATGCAAAAAAATTATCTCAAAATTCGATTCTATGAAACTTTTTGAAATGCTAGTTTAAGTCAAAAAATCGTAGTATATTATACACAATTTTATACTAGTTTCGGTCAAAAAATCAAACTAAATTGAGGATTGTTCGAAATGCTACGAAACTTTTCAAGTCCTTTCTATATTTTTTGAGGGTAGGTTATGATGAAAGTACATCCAAAAAAATTATCTCAAAATTACATTCAATGAAACTTTTTGAAAAACAGGTTTCGGTCAAAAATCATAGTATATTTTACACACTTTTATAATAGTTTCGATCAAAAAATCATATTAAATCGAGGATTATTCGAAATGCTACTAAAATTTCAAGCCCTTTCTATATGTTACGAGGGAAGGTTATGATGGAAGTACATGCAAAAAAATTATCTCAAAATTTGTTTCTATGAAACTTTTTGAAATACTAGTTTCGATCAAATATCCTTGTATATTATACACAATTTTGTACTATTTTTGGTCAAAAAATAAAATAAAATCGAGGATTGTTCGAAATGCTACGAAACTTTTCAAGTCCTTTCTATATGTTACAAGGAAAGGTTATGATGGAAGTACATGCAAAAAAATTATCTCAAAGTTAGATTCTATGAAAGGTTTTCAAATACTAGTTTCGGTAAAAAAATCATATTAAATCGAGGATTGTTCGAAATGCAAAGAAAATTTTCAAGTCCTTTCTATATGTTAAGAGGGAAGGTTATGATGGAAGTACATGCAAAAATATTCTCTCAAAATTCGATTCTATGAAACTTTTTGAAATGCTAGTTTAGGTCAAAAAATCATAGTATATTATACACAATTTTATACTAGTTTCGGTCAAAAAATCAAATTAAATTGAGGATTGTTCGAAATGCTACGAAACTTTTAATGTCCTTTCTATATGTTATGAGGGAAGGTTCTGATGGAAGTACATGCAAAAAAAATTATCTCAAAATTACATTCATTGAAACTTTTTGAAAAACTAGTTTCAGTCAAAAATCATTGTATATTTTACACAATTTTATACTAGTTTGGTCAAAAAATCAAATAATATCGAGGATTATTCGAAATGCTACGAAAATTTTCAAGTCCTTTCTATATGTTACGAGGGAAGGTTTTGATGGAAGTACATGCAAAAAAATTATCTCAAAATTAGATTCTATGAAACTATTTGAAATGCTAGTTTAGGTAAAAAATCGTAGTATATTATACACAGTTTTATATTCAAAGAAACGTTTTGAAATACTAGTTTCGGTAAAAATATCGTAGTATATTTTACACAATTTAATACTAGTTTCGGTCAAAAAATAAAATTAAATCGAGGATTATTCAAAATGCTACGAAACTTTTCAGATTCTTTCTATATGTTATGGCGGAAGGTATTGATGGTAGTACATGCAAAAACATTATCTCATAATTCGATTCTATGAATCTTTTTGAAATACTCGTTTCGGTAAAAAATCGTAGTATATTATACACAATTTTATACTAGTTTCGGTCAAAAAATAATATTAAATCGAGGATTGTTCAAAATGCTACGAAAATTTTCAAGTTGTTTCTATATGTTACGAGGGAAGGTTATGATGGAAGTACATGCAAAAAAATTATTTCAAAATTCGATTCTATGAAACTTTTTGAAATGCTAGTTTAGGTAAAAAAATTGTAGTATATTATACACAATTTTATAATAGTTTCGGTCAAAAAACATATTAAATCGATGATTGTTCAAAATGCTACGAAACTTTTCAGGTCCTTTCTATATGTTACGAGGGAAGGTTATGATGGAAGTACATGCAAAAAAATTATCTCAAAATTAGATTAAATGAAACGTTTTGAAATACTATTTTCGGTCATAAATCGTAGTATATTATACATAATTTTATACTAGATTCGGTCAAAAATCATATTAAATTGAGGATTGTTTGAAATGCTACAAAACTTTTCAGGTCTTTTCTATTTGTTACGAGGGAAGGTTATGATGGAAATACATGCAAAAAATATATCTCAAAATTAGATTCTATGAAACTTTTTTAAATACTAGTTTCGGTCAAATATCGTAGTATATTATACACAATTTTATACTAGTTTCGTTCAAAAAATTAAATTAAATCGATGAATGTTCTAAATGCTAGGAAACTTTTCAAGTCCTTTCTATATGTTACGAGGAAAGATTATGATGGAAGTACATGAAATAAAATTTTCTCAAAATTAGATTCTATGAAACTTTTTAAAATAATATTTCGATCAAAAATCGTTGTATATTGTACACAATTTTATACTAGTTCCGGTCAAAAAAAAATCCTGGATTGTTCGAAATGCTACAAAACTTTTCAAGTCCTTTCTATATGTTACGAGGGAGGGTTATGATGGAAGTACATGCAAAAAAATTATCTCATAGTTAGATTCTATGAAAGTTTTTGAAATACTAGTTTCGGTCAAAAAATCATATTAAATCGAGGATTGTTCGAAATGCAATTAAAATTTTCAAGTCCTTTCTATATGTTACAAGGGTAGGTTATGATGGAAGTACATGCAAAAATATTCTATCAAAATTTGATTCTATGAAAATTTTTGAAATGCTTGTTTAGGTCAAAAAATCATAGTATATTATACACAATTTTATACTAGTTTCGGTCAAAAAATCAAATTAAATTGAGGATTGTTCGAAATGCTACGAAACTTTTCATGTCCTTTCTATATGTTATGAGGGAAGGTTCTGATGGAAGTACATGCAAAAGAATTATCTCAAAATTACATTCAATAAAACTTTTTGAAAAACTAGTTTCTGTCAAAAATCAATGTATATTTTACACAATTTTATACTAGTTTCGGTCAAAAAATCAAATTAAATCGAGGATAATTTGAATTGCTACGAATATTTTCAAGTCCTTTCTATATGTTACGAGGGAAGGTTTTGATGGAAGTACATGCAAAAAAACTTATCTCAAAATTAGATTCTATGAAACTATTTGAAATGCTAGTTTAGATAAAAATCGTAGTATATTATACACAATTTTATACTAGTTTCAGTCAAAAAATAAAATTAAATCGAGGATTGTTAGAAAAACTAGGAAACTTTTCAAGTCCTTTCTATATGTTAGGAGGGAAGGTTTTGATGGAACTTCATGCAAAAAAATTATCTCAAAATTACATTCTATGAAACGTTTTGAAATACTAGTTTCGATAAAATAATCGTAGTATATTTTACACAATTTTATACTAGTTTCAGTCAAAAAATCAAATTAAATCGAGGATTATTCGAAATGCTACGAAACTTTTCAGGTTCTTTCTATATGTTACGAGGGAAGGTATTGATGGTAGTACATGAAAAAACATTATCTCATAATTCGATTCTATGAATCTTTTTGAAATACTAGTTTCGGTCAAAAATCGTAGTATATTATACACAATTTTATACTAGTTTCGGTCAAAAAATAAAATTAAATCGAGGATTGTTCAAAATGCTACGAAAATTTTCAAGTTGTTTCTATATGTTACGAGGGAAGGTTATGATGGAAGTACATGCAAAAAAATTATTTAAAAATTCGATTCTATGAAACTTTTTGAAATGCTAGTTTAGGTAAAAAAATTGTAGTATATTATACACAATTTTATACTAGTTTCAGTCAAAAAATAAAATTAAATCGAGGATTGTTCGAAATGTTAGGAAACGTTTCAAGTCCTTTCTATATGTTACGAGGGATGGTTATGATGGAACTACATGCAAATAAATTATCTCAAAATTACATTCAATGAAATTTTTTGAAATACTAGTTTGGGTTAAAAATCGTAGTATATTATGCACAATTTTATACTAGTTTCGGTCAAAAAACATATTAAATCGATGATTGTTCAAAATTCTACGAAACATTTCAGGTCCTTTCTATATGTTACGAGGGAAGGTTATGATGGAAGTACATGCAAAAAAATTATCTCAAAATTAGATTAAATGAAACGTTTTGAAATACTATTTTTCGGTCATAAATCGTAGTATATTATACATAATTTTATACTAGATTCGGTCAAAAATCATATTAAATTAAGGATTGTTTGAAATGCTACAAAACTTTTCAGGTCTTTTCTATTTGTTACGAGGGAAGGTTATGATGGAAATACATGCAAAAAATATATCTCAAAATTAGATTCTATGAAACTTTTTTAAATACTAGTTTCGGTCAAAAATCGTAGTATATTATTCACAATTTTATACTAGTTTCGTTCAAAAAATTAAATTAAATCGATGATTGTTCTAAATGCTAGGAAACTTTTCAAGTCCTTTCTATATGTTACGAGGAAAGATTATGATGGAAGTACATGCAATAAAATTTTCTCAAAATTAGATTCTATGAAACTTTTTAAAATAATATTTCGATCAAAAATCGTTGTATATTATACACAATTTTATACTAGTTCCGGTCAAAAAATAAAATAAAATCGAGGATTGTTCGAAATGCTACGATACTTTTCAAGTCCTTTCTATATGTTACGAGGGAGGGTTATGATGGAAGTACATGCAAAAAAATTATCTCAAAGTTAGATTCTATGAAAGTTTTTGAAATACTAGTTTCGGTAAAAAATCATATTAAATCGAGGATTGTTCGAAATGCAACGAAAATTTTCAAGTCATTTCTATATGTTACGAGGGAAGGTTATGATGGAAGTACATGCAAAAATATTCTCTCAAAATTCGATTCTATGAAACTTTTTAAAATGCTAGTTTAGGTCAAAAAATCATAGTATTTTATACACAATTTTATACTAGTTTCGGTCAAAAAATCAAATTAAATTGAGGATTGTTCGAAATGCTACGAAACTTTTAATGTCCTTTCTATATGTTATGAGGGAAGGTTCTGATGGAAGTACATGCAAAAAAATTATCTCAAAATTACATTCATTGAAACTTTTTGAAAAACTAGTTTCAGTAAAAAATCATTGTATATTTTACACAATTTTATACTAGTTTGCTCAAAAAATCAAATAAAATCGAGAATTATTCGAAATGCTACGAAAATTTTCAAGTCCTTTCTATATGTTACGAGGGAAGGTTTTGATGGAAGTACATGCAAGAAAATTATCTCAAAATTCGATTCTATGAAACTATTTGAAATGCTAGTTTAGGTAAAAAATCGTAGTATATTAATCACAATTTTATACTAGTTTGAGTCAAAAAATAAAATTAAATCGAGGATTGTTCGAAAAGCTAGGAAACTTTTCAAGTCCTTTCTATATGTTACGAGGGAAGGTTATGATGGAACTACAGGAAAAAAAAATTATCTCAAAATTACATTCAAAGAAACGTTTTGAAATACTAGTTTCGGTAAAAATATCGTAGTATATTTTACACAATTTTATACTAGTTTCGATCAAAAAACATATTAAATCGATGATTGTTCAAAATGCTACGAAACGTTTTAGGTCCTTTCTATATGTTACGAGGAAGGTTATGATGGAAGTACATGCAAAAAAATTATCTCAAAATTAGATTAAATGAAACGTTTTGAAATACTATTTTCGGTCATAAATCGTAGTATATTATACATAATTTTATACTAGTTTCGGTCAAAAATCATATTAAATTGAGGATTGTTTGAAATGCTACAAAACTTTTCAGGTCTTTTCTATTTGTTACGAGGGAAGGTTATGATGGAAATACATGCAAAAAAATTATCTCAAAATTAGATTCTATGAAACTTTTTGAAATACTAGTTTCGGTAAATAATCGTAGTATATTATACACAATTTTATACTAGTTTCGTTCAAAAAATTAAATTAAATCGATGATTGTTCGAAATGCTAGGAAACTTTTCAAGTCCTTTCTATATGTTACGAGGAAAGATTATGATGGAAGTACATGCAAAAAAATTATCTCAAAATTAGATTCTATGAAAATTTTAGAAATACTAGTTTCGATCAAAAATCGTTGTTTATTATACACAATTTTATACTAGTTTCAGTCAAAAAATAAAATAAAATCGAGGATTGTTCGAAATGCTACGAAACTTTTCAAGTCCTTTCTATATGTTACGAGGGAGGGTTATGATGGAAGTACATGCAAAAAAATTATCTCAAAGTTAGATTCTATGAAAGTTTTTGAAATACTAGTTTCGGTCAAAAAATTATATTAAATCGAGGATTGTTCGAAATGCAATGAAAATTTTCAAGTCCTTTCTATATGTTACGAGGGAAGGTTATGATGGAAGTACATGCATAAATTTTCTATCAAAATTTGATTCTATGAAAATTTTTGAAATGCTTGTTTAGGTCAAAAAATCATAGTATATTATACACAATTTTATACTAGTTTCGGTCAAAAAATCAAATTAAATTGAGGATTGTTCGAATTGCTACGAAACTTTTCATGTCCTTTCTATATGTTATGAGGGAAGGTTCTGATGGAAGTACATGCAAAAGAATTATCTCAAAATTACATTCAATGAAACTTTTTGAAAAACTAGTTTCTGTCAAAAATCAATGTATATTTTACACAATTTTATACTAGTTTCGGTCAAAAATTCAAATTAAATCGAGGATAATTTGAAATGCTACGAATATTTTCAAGTCCTTTCTATATGTTACGAGGGAAGGTTTTGATGGAAGTACATGCAAAAAAACTTATCTCAAAATTAGATTCTATGAAACTATTTGAAATGCTAGTTTAGGTAAAAATCGTAGTATATTATACACAATTTTATACTAGTTTCAGTCAAAAAATAAAATTAAATCGAGGATTGTTCGAAAAACTAGGAAACTTTTCAAGTCCTTTCTATATGTTACGAGGGAAGGTTTTGATGGAACTACATGCAAAAAAATTATCTCAAAAATACATTCAATGAAACGTTTTGAAATACTAGTTTCGCGAAAAAAATCGTAGTATATTTTACACAATTTTATACTAGTTTCGGTCAAAAAATCAAATTAAATCTAGGATTATTCGAAATACTACGAAACTTTTCAAGTTTTTTCTATATGTTACGAGGGATGGTATTGATGGAAGTACAAGCAAAAAAATTATATCAAAATTCGATTCTATGAATCTTTTTGAAATACTAGTTTCGGTCAAAAATCGTAGTATATTATACACAATTTTATACTAGTTTCGGTCAAAAAATCATATTAAATCGATGATTGTTCGAAATGCTAGGTAACATTTCAAGTCCTTTCTATATGTTACGAGGAAAGATTATGATGGAAGTACATGCAAAAAAATTATCTTAAAATTAGACTCAATGAAACATTTTGAAATAATAGTTTCGGTCAAAAATCGTAGTATATTATACAGAATTTTATACTACTTTTGGTCAAAAAATCAAATTAAATCGAGGATTGTTCGAAATGCTACGAAAAGTTTCTGGTCCTTTCTATATGTTACAAGGGAAGTTTATGATGGAAGTACATGTAAAAAAATTATCTCAAAATTATATTCTATGAAACTTTTTGAAATACTAGTTTCGATCAAAAATCGTAGTACATTATACACAATTTTATACTAGTTTCGGTCAAAAAATCAAATTAAATCGAGGATTGTTCGAAATGCGACGAATATTTCAGGTCCTTTCTATATGTTACGAGGGAAGGTTATGATGGAAGTACATGCAAAAAAATTATCTCAAAATTAGATTCAATGAAACGTTTTGAAATACTAGTTTCGGTCAAAAATCGAAATATATTATACACAATTTTATACTAGTTTCGGTCAAAAAATCAAATTAAATCGAGGATTGTTCGAAATGCTACGAAACTTTTCAGGTCTTTTCTATATGTTAAGAGGGAAGTTTATGATGGAAGTACATACAAAAACATTATCTCAAAGTTAGATTCTATGAAACTTTTTGAAATACTAGTTTGGGTTAAAAATCGTAGTATATTATACACAATTTTATACTAGTTTCGGACATAAAATCATATTAAATCGAGAATTGTTCATAATGCTAAGAAATATTTTAGGTCCTTTCTATATGTTACGAGGGAAGGTTAAGATGGAAGTACATGCAAAAAAAAATCTCAAAATTAGATTCAATGAAACGTTTTGAAATACTAGTTTCGGTCAAAAATCGTAGTATATTATACATAATTTTATACTAGTTTCGGTCAAAAATCATATTAAATTGAGGATTGTTCGAAATGCTACGAAAGTTTTCAGGTCCTTTCTATATGTTACGAGTGAAGGTTATGATGGAAGTACATGCAAAAAAATTATCTGAAAATTAGTTTCTATGGAAGTTTTTGAAATACTAGTTTTAGTCAAAAACCGTAGTATATTATACACAATTTACACTAGTTTTGATCAAAAAATCAAATTAAATCGATAATTATTCGAAATGCTACGAAAATTTTAATGTCCTTTCTATATGTTACGAGGGAAGGTTATGATGGAAGGATATGCAAACAATTATCTTAAAATTAGATTAAACGTAACATTTTTAAATAATAGTTTCGTTCAAAAATTGTAGTATATTATACACAATTTTATACTAGTTTCGGTCAAAAAATCAAATTAAATCGAGGATTGTTCGAAATGCAACGAAAGATTTCAGGTCCTTTCTATATGTTAAGAGGGAAGTTTATGATGAAAGTATATGCACAAAAATTATCTCAAAATTAGATTCTATGAAACTTTTTGAAATACTAGTTTCGGTCAAAAATCGTAGTATACTATACACAATTTTGAACTAGTTTCGGTCAAAAAATAATATTAAATCGAGGATTGTTCAAAATGCTACGTAACTTTTCAGGTTCTTTCTATATGTTACAAGGGAAGGTTATGATGGAAGTACATTCAAAAAAATTATCTCAAAATTAGATTCTATGACAGTTTTTGAAATACTAGTTTCGGTCAAAAATCGTAGTATATTATACACAATTTATACTAGTTTCGGTCAAAAAATCAAATTAAATCGATGATTGTTCGAAATGCTACGAATATTTCAGGTCCTTTCTATATGTTACGTGGGAAGGTTATGATGGAAGTACATGCAAAAAAAATATCTCAAAATTAGATTCTTTGAAACTTTTTGAAATACTAGTTCGGTAAAAAATCGTAGTATATAATACACAATTTTATACTAGTTTCGGTAAAAAAATAAAATTAAATCGATGATTGTTCGAAATGCTAGAAAACTTTTCAAGTCCTTTCTATATATTACGAGGAAAGGTTATGATGGAAGTACATGCAAAAAATTATCTCAAAATTAGATTCAATGAATCGTTTCGAAATACTAGTTTCGGTCAAAAATCGTAGTATATTTTACCCAATTTTATACTAGTTTCGGTCCAAAAATCAAATTAAATTGAGGATTATTCAAAATGCTACGAAACTTTTCATGTTCTTTATATATGTTACGAGGGAAGGTTATGATGGAAGTACATGCAAAAACATTTTCTCAAAATTAGATTCAATGAAATTTTTTGAAATACTAGTTTCGCTCAAAAATCGTACTATATCATACAAAATTTATACTAGTTTCGGTCAAAAAATCAAATTAAATCGATGATTGTTCGAAATGCTACGAAAATTTTCAGGTCCTTTCTATATGTTACGAGGGAAGGTTACGATGGAAGTACATGCAAAAAAATTATCTTAAAATTAGATTCAATGAAACATTTTGAAATAATAGTTTCGGTCAAAAATTGTAGTATATTATACACAATTTTATACTAGTTTGGGTCAAAAAATCAAATTAAATAGAGGATTGTTCGAAATGCTACCAAACTTTTCTGGTCCTTTCTATATGTTACAAGGGAAGTTTATGATGGAAGTACATGCAAAAAAATTCTCTCAAAATTAGATTCTATGAAACTTTTTGAAATACTAGTTTCGGTCAAAAATCTTAGTATATTATACACAATTTTATACTAGTTTCGGTCAAAAAATCAAATTAAATCGAGAATTGTTCAAAATGATACGAAACTTTTCAGGTCCTTTCTATACGTTAAGAGGGAAGTTTATGATGGAAGTACATGCAAAAATATTATCTCAAAATTAGATTCTATGAAACGTTTTGAAATACTAGTTTGGGTAAAAAATCGTAGTATATTATACATAATTTTGTACTAGTTTCGGTCATAAAATAATATTAAATCGAGGATTGCTCAAAATGCTACGAAACATTTCAGGTCCTTTCTATATGTTACGAGGGAAGGTTATGATAGAAGTACATGCAAAAAATTTATCTCAAAATTAGATTCAATGAAACGTTTCGAAATGCTAGTTTCAGTCAAAAATCGTAGTATATTATACACAATTTTATACTAGTTTCCGTCAAAAAATCATATTAAATCGAGGATTGTGCAAAATGCTACGAAACTGTTCAGGTACTTTCTATATGTTACGAGGGAAGGTTATGATGGAAGTACATGCAAAAAATTATCTCAAAATTAGATTCAATGAAAAGTTTTGAAATACTAGTTTCGGTCAAAAATCGTAGTATATTATAAATAATTGTATACTAGTTTCAGTCAAAAATCATATTAAATCAAGGATTGTTCGAAATGATACGAAACTTTTAAGGTCCTTTCTATTTGTTACGAGTGAAGGTTATGATGGAAGTACATGCAAAAAAATTATCTCAAAATTAGATTCTATGAAAGTTTTTGAAATACTAGTTTCGGTCAAAAATCATAGTATATTATACACAATTTATACTAGTTTCGGTTAAAAAATCAAATTAAATCGATGATTGTTCGAAATGCTACGAAAATTTTCAGGTCCTTTCTATATGTTAAGAGGGAAGGTTATGATGGAAGTACATGCAAAAAAATTATCTTAAAATTAGATTCAATGAAACATTTTGAAATAATAGTTTCGGTAAAAAATCGTAGTATATTATACACAATTTTATACTAGTTTCGGTCAAAAAATCAAATTAAATCGAGGATTGTTCGAAATGCTAGGAAACTTTTCAAGTCCTTTCTATATGTTACGAGGAAAGATTATGATGGAAGTACATGCAAAAAAATTATCTCAAAATTAGATTATATGAAACTTTTTGAAATACTAGTTTGGGTCAAAAATCGTAGTATATTATACACAATTTAATACTAGTTTCAGTAAAAAAATCATATCAAATCGAGGATTGTTCGAAATGCTACGAAACTTTTCAGGTCCTTTCTATATGTTACGAGGGAAGGTTATGATGGAAGTACATGCAAAAAAATTATCTTAAAATTAAATTCAATGAAACGTTTTGAAAGACTAGTTTCGGTCAAAAATCGTAGTAAATTATACATAATTTTATACTAGTTTCGCTCAAAAATCGTATTAAATCGAAGATTGTTGGAAATGCTACGAAACTTTTCAGGTTCTTTCTATTTGTTAAGAGTGAAAGTTATGATGGAAGTACATGCAAAAAAATTATCTCAAAATTAGATTCTATGAATGTTTTTGAAATACTAGTTTCGGTCAAAAATCGTAGTATATTATACAAAATTAATACTAGTTTCGGTAAAAAAATCAAATTAAATCGATGATTGTTCGAAATGTTACGAAAATTTTCAGGTCCTTTCTATATGTTAAGAGGGAAGGTTATGATGGAAGTACATGCAAAAAAATTATCTTAAAATTAGATTCAATGAAACATTTTGATATAATAGTTTCGGTCAAAAATTGTAGTATATTATACACAATTTTATACTAGTTTGGGTCAAAAAATCAAATTAAATCGAGGATTGTTCGAAATGCTACGAAACTTTTCTGGTCCTTTCTATATGTTACAAGGGAAGTTTATGATGGAAGTACATGCATAAAAATTATCTCAAAATTAGATTCTATGAAACTTTTTGAAATACTAGTTTCGGTCAAAAATCTTAGTATATTATACACAATTTTATACTAGTTTCGGTCTAAAAAACAAATTAAATCGAGGATTGTTCGAAATGCTACGAAAGATTTCAGGTCCTTTCTATATGTTAAGAGGGAAGTTTATGATGAAAGTATATGCACAAAATATATCTCAAAATTAGATTCTATGAAACTTTTTGAAATACTAGTTTCGGTCAAAAATCTTGTATACTATACACAATTTTGTACTAGTTTTGGTAAAAAAATCATATTAAATCGAGGATTGTTCAAAATGCTACAAAACGTTTCAGGTCCTTTCTATATTTTACAAAGGAAGGTTATGATGGAAGTACATGCAAAAAAATTATATCAAAATTAGATTCTATGAAAGTTTTTGAAATACTAGTTTCGGTCAAAAATCGTAGTATATTATACACAATTTATACTAGTTTCTGTCAAAAAATCAAATTAAATCGATGATTGTTCGAAATGCTACGAATATTTTAGGTCCTTTCTATATGTTACGAGGGAAGGTTATGATGGAAGTACATGCAAAAAAAATATCTCAAAATTAGATTCTATGAAACTTTTTGAAATACTAGTTTCGGTAAAAAAATCGAAGTATATAATACACAATTTTATACTAGTTTCGGTAAAAAAATCAAATTAAATCGATGATTGTTCGAAATGCTAGAAAACATTTCAAGTCCTTTCTATATATTACGAGGAAAGGTTATGATGGAAGTACATGCAAAAAATTATCTCAAAATTAGATTCAATGAATCGTTTTGAAATACTAGTTTCGGTCAAAAATCGTAGTATATTTTACACAATTTTATACTAGTTTCGGTCAAAAAATCAAATTAAATTGAGGATTATTCGAAATGCTACGAAATTTTTCAGGTTCTTTATATATGTTACGAGGGAAGGTTATGATGGAAGTACATGCAAATTTTTTTTCTCAAAATTAGATTCAATGAAATTTTTTGAAATACTAGTTTCAGTCAAAAATCGTACTATATCATACAAAATTTATACTAGTTTCGGTCAAAAAATCAAATTAAATCGATGATTGTTCGAAATGCTACGAAAATTTTCAGGTCCTTTCTATATGTTGCGAGGGAAGGTTATAATGGAAGTACATGCAAAAAAATTATCTTAAAATTAGATTCAATGAAACATTTTGAAATAATAGTTTCGGTCAAAAATTGTAGTATATTATACACAATTTTATACTAGTTTGGGTCAAAAAATCAAATTAAATCGAGGATTGTTCGAAATGCTACGAAACTTTTCTGGTCCTTTCTATATGTTACAAGGGAAGTTTATGATGGAAGTACATGCAAAAAAATTATCTCAAAATTAGATTCTATGAAACTTTTTGAAATACTAGTTTCGGTCAAAAATCTTAGTATATTATACACAATTTTATACTAGTTTCGGTCAAAAAATCAAATTAAATTGAGAATTGTTCAAAATGATACGAAACTTTTCAGGTCCTTTCTATACGTTAAGAGGGAAGTTTGTGATGGAAGTACATGCAAAAATATTATCTCAAAATTAGATTCTATGAAACGTTTTGAAATACTAGTTTGGGTAAAAAATCGTAGTATATTATACAAAATTTTATACTAGTTTCGGTCATAAAATCATATTAAATCGAGGATTGCTCAAAATGCTACGAAACATTTCAGGTCCTTTCTATATGTTACGTGGGAAGGTTATGATAGAAGTACATGCAAAAAATTTATCTGAAAATTAGATTCAATGAAACGTTTTGAAATGCTAGTTTCAGTCAAAAATCGTAGTATATTATACACAATTTTATACTAGTTTCCGTCAAAAAATCATAATAAATCGAGGATTGTGCAAAATGCTACGAAACTGTTCAGGTCCTTTCTATATGTTACGAGGGAAGGTTATGATGGAAGTACATGCAAAAAATTTATCTCAAAATTAGATTCAATGAAACGTTTTGAAATACTAGTTTCGGTCAAAAATCGTAGTATATTATAAATAATTTTATACTAGTTTCAGTCAAAAATCATATTAAATCAAGGATTGTTCGAAATGATACGAAACTTTTCAGGTCCTTTCTATATGTTACGAGGGAAGGTTATGATGGAAGTACATGCAAAAAAATCATCTTAAAATTAAATTCAATGAAACGTTTTGAAAGACTAGTTTCGGTCAAAAATCGTAGTATATTATACATAATTTTATACAAGTTTTGCTCAAAAATCGTATTAAATCGAAGATTGTTGGAAATGCTACGAAGCTTTTCAGGTCCTTTCTATTTTGTTAAGAGTGAAAGTTATGATGGAAGTACATGCAAAAAAATTATCTCAAAATTAGATTCTATGAATGTTTTTGAAATACTAGTTTCGGTCAAAAATCGTAGTATATTATACACAATTAATACTAGTTTCGGTAAAAAAATCAAATTAAATCGATGATTGTTCGAAATGCTACGAAAATTTTCAGGTCCTTTCTATATGTTAAGAGGGAAGGTTATGATGGAAGTACATGCAAAAAAATTATCTTAAAATTAGATTCAATGAAACATTTTGAAATAATAGTTTCGGTCAAAAATTGTAGTATATTATACACAATTTTATACTAGTTTGGGTCAAAAAATCAAATTAAATCGAGGATTGTTCGAAATGATACGAAACTTTTCTGGTCCTTTCTATATGTTACAAGGGAAGTTTATGATGGAAGTACATGCATAAAAATTATCTCAAAATTAGATTCTATGAAACTTTTTGAAATACTAGTTTCGGTCAAAAATCTTAGTATATTATACACAATTTTATACTAGTTTCGGTCAAAAAAACAAATTAAATCGAGGATTGTTCGAAATGCTACGAAAGATTTCAGGTCCTTTCTATATGTTAAGAGGGAAGTTTATGATGAAAGTATATGCACAAAATATATCTCAAAATTAGATTCTATGAAACGTTTTGAAATACTAGTTTGGGTAAAAAATCGTCGTATATGATACATAATTTTATACTAGTTTCGGTCATAAAATCATATTAAATCGAGGATTGCTCAAAATGCTACGAAACATTTCAGGTCCTTTCTATATGTTACTTGGGAAGGTTATGATAGAAGTACATGCAAAAAATTTATCTGAAAATTAGATTCAATGAAACGTTTTGAAATGCTAGTTTCAGTCAAAAATCGTAGTATATTATACACAATTTTATACTAGTTTCCGTCAAAAAATCATAATAAATCGAGGATTGTGCAAAATGCTACGAAACTGTTCAGGTCCTTTCTATATGTTACGAGGGAAGGTTATGATGGAAGTACATGCAAAAAATTTATCTCAAAATTAGATTCAATGAAACGTTTTGAAATACTAGTTTCGGTCAAAAATCGTAGTATATTATAAATAATTTTATACTAGTTTCAGTCAAAAATCATATTAAATCAAGGATTGTTCGAAATGATACGAAACTTTTCAGGTCCTTTCTATTTGTTACGAGCGAAGGTTATGATGGAAGTACATGCAAAAAAATTATATCAAAATTAGATTCTATGAAAGTTTTTGAAATACTAGTTTCGGTCAAAAATCGTAGTATATTATACACAATTTATACTAGTTTCTGTCAAAAAATCAAATTAAATCGATGATTGTTCGAAATGCTACGAATATTTTAGGTCCTTTCTATATGTTACGAGGGAAGGTTATGATGGAAGTACATGCAAAAAAAATATCTCAAAATTAGATTCTATGAAACTTTTTGAAATACTAGTTTCGGTAAAAAAAATCGAAGTATATAATACACAATTTTATACTAGTTTCGGTAAAAAAATCAAATTAAATCGATGATTGTTCGAAATGCTAGAAAACTTTTCAAGTCCTTTCTATATATTACGAGGAAAGGTTATGATGGAAGTACATGCAAAAAATTATCTCAAAATTAGATTCAATGAATCGTTTTGAAATACTAGTTTCGGTCAAAAATCGTAGTATATTTTACACAATTTTATACTAGTTTCGGTCAAAAAATCAAATTAAATTGAGGATTATTCGAAATGCTACGAAATTTTTCAGGTTCTTTATATATGTTACGAGGGAAGGTTATGATGGAAGTACATGCAAATTTTTTTTCTCAAAATTAGATTCAATGAAATTTTTTGAAATACTAGTTTCAGTCAAAAATCGTACTATATCATACAAAATTTATACTAGTTTCGGTCAAAAAATCAAATTAAATCGATGATTGTTCGAAATGCTACGAAAATTTTCAGGTCCTTTCTATATGTTGCGAGGGAAGGTTATAATGGAAGTACATGCAAAAAAATTATCTTAAAATTAGATTCAATGAAACATTTTGAAATAATAGTTTCGGTCAAAAATTGTAGTATATTATACACAATTTTATACTAGTTTGGGTCAAAAAATCAAATTAAATCGAGGATTGTTCGAAATGCTACGAAACTTTTCTGGTCCTTTCTATATGTTACAAGGGAAGTTTATGATGGAAGTACATGCAAAAAAATTATCTCAAAATTAGATTCTATGAAACTTTTTGAAATACTAGTTTCGGTCAAAAATCTTAGTATATTATACACAATTTTATACTAGTTTCGGTCAAAAAATCAAATTAAATTGAGAATTGTTCAAAATGATACGAAACTTTTCAGGTCCTTTCTATACGTTAAGAGGGAAGTTTGTGATGGAAGTACATGCAAAAATATTATCTCAAAATTAGATTCTATGAAACGTTTTGAAATACTAGTTTGGGTAAAAAATCGTAGTATATTATACAAAATTTTATACTAGTTTCGGTCATAAAATCATATTAAATCGAGGATTGCTCAAAATGCTACGAAACATTTCAGGTCCTTTCTATATGTTACGTGGGAAGGTTATGATAGAAGTACATGCAAAAAATTTATCTGAAAATTAGATTCAATGAAACATTTTGAAATGCTAGTTTCAGTCAAAAATCGTAGTATATTATACACAATTTTATACTAGTTTCGGTCAAAAAATCAAATTAAATCGAGGATTGTTCGAAATGCTATGAAACTGTTCAGGTCCTTTCTATATGTTACGAGGGAAGGTTATGATGGAAGTACATGCAAAAAAATATCTCAAAATTAGATTCAATGAAACGTTTTGAAATACTAGTTTCGGTCAAAAATCGTAGTATATTATAAATAATTTTATACTAGTTTCAGTAAAAAAATCATATTAAATCGAGGATTGTTCGAAATGCTACGAAACTTTTCAGGTCCTTTCTATATGTTACGAGGGAAGGTTATGATGGAAGTACATGCAAAAAAATTATCTTAAAATTAAATTCAATGAAACGTTTTGAAAGACTAGTTTCGGTCAAAAATTGTAGTATATTATACATAATTTTATACTAGTTTTGCTCAAAAATCGTATTAAATCGAAGATTGTTGGAAATGCTACGAAACTTTTCAGGTTCTTTCTATTTTGTTAAGAGTGAAAGTTACGATGGAAGTACATGCAAAAAAATTATCTCAAAATTAGATTCTATGAATGTTTTTGAAATACTAGTTTCGGTCAAAAATCGTAGTATATTATACACAATTAATACTAGTTTCGGTAAAAAAATCAAATTAAATCGATGATTGTTCGAAATGCTACGAAAATTTTCAGGTCCTTTCTATATGTTAAGAGGGAAGGTTATGATGGAAGTACATGCAAAAAAATTATCTTAAAATTAAATTCAATGAAACGTTTTGAAAGACTAGTTTCGGTCAAAAATCGTAGTATATTATAAATAATTTTATACTAGTTTCAGTCAAAAATCATATTAAATCGAGGATTGTTCGAAATGATACGAAACTTTTCAGGTCCTTTCTATTTGTTACGAGTGAAGGTTATGATGGAAGTACATGAAAAAATATTATCTCAAAATTAGATTCTATGAATGTTTTTGAAATACTAGTTTCGGTCAAAAATCGTAGTATATTATACACAATTAATACTAGTTTCGGTTAAAAAATCAAATTAAATCGATGATTGTTCGAAATGCTACGAAAATTTTCAGGTCCTTTCTATATGTTAAGAGGGAAGGTTATGATGGAAGTACATGCAAAAAAATTATCTTAAAATTAGATTCAATGAAAAATTTTGAAATAATAGTTTCGGTAAAAAATCGTAGTATATTATACATAATTTTATACTAGTTTCGGTCAAAAAATCAAATTAAATCTAGGATTGTTCGAAATGCTATGAAACTTTTTAGGTCCTTTCTATATGTTAAAAGGGAAGTTTAAGATGGAAGTACATGCAAAAAAATATCTCAAAATTAGATTATATGAAACTTTTGTAAATACTAGTTTGGGTCAAAAATCGTAGTATATTATACACAATTTTATACTAGTTTCAGTAAAAAAATCATATTAAATCGAGGATTGTTCGAAATGCTACGAAACTTTTCAGGTCCTTTTTATATGTTACGAGGGAAGGTTATGATGGAAGTACATGCAAAAAAATTATCTTAAAATTAAATTCAATGAAACGTTTTGAAAGACTAGTTTCGGTCAAAAATCGTAGTATATTATAAATAATTTTATACTAGTTTCAGTCAAAAATCATATTAAATCGAGGATTGTTCGAAATGATACGAAACTTTTCAGGTCCTTTCTATTTGTTACGAGTGAAGGTTATGATGGAAGTACATGAAAAAAAATTATCTCAAAATTAGATTCTATGAAAGTTTTTGAAATACTAGTTTCGGTCAAAAATCGTAGTATATTATACACAATTAATACTAGTTTCGGTTAAAAAATCAAATTAAATCGATGATTGTTCGAAATGCTACGAAAATTTTCAGGTCCTTTCTATATGTTAAGAGGGAAGGTTATGATGGAAGTACATGCAAAAAAATTATCTTAAAATTAGAATCAATGAAACATTTTGAAATAATAGTTTCGGTAAAAAATCGTAGTATATTATACACAATTTTATACTAGTTTCGGTCAAAAAATCAAATTAAATCGAGGATTGTTCGAAATGCTATGAAACTTTTTAGGTCCTGTCTATATGTTAAAAGGGAAGTTTATGATGGAAGTACATGCAAAAAAATATCTCAAAATTAGATTATATGAAACTTTTTGAAATACTAGTTTGGGTCAAAAATCGTAGTATATTATACACAATTTTATACTAGTTTCAGTAAAAAAATCATATTAAATCGAGGATTGTTCGAAATGCTACGAAACTTTTCTGGTCCTTTCTATATGTTACAAGGGAAGTTTTTGATGGAAGTACATGCAAAAAAATTATCTCAACATTAGATTCTATGAAACTTTTTGAAATACTAGTTTCGGTCAAAAATCTTAGTATATTATACATAATTTTATACTAGTTTCGGTCCAAAAATCAAATTAAATCGAGAATTGTTCAAAATGATACGAAACTTTTCAGGTCCTTTATATACGTTAAGAGGGAAGTTTATGATGGAAGTACATGCAAAAATATTATCTCAAAATTAGATTCTATGAAACGTTTTGAAATACTAGTTTGGGTAAAAAATCGTAGTATATTATACATAATTTTATACTAGTTTCATTCATAAAATCATATTAAATTGAGGATTGCTCAAAATTGTACGAAACATTTCAGGTCCTTTCTATATGTTACGAGGGAAGGTTATGATAGAAATACATGCAAAAAATTTATCTCAAAATTAGATTCAATGAAATGTTTTGAAATGCTAGTTTCTGTCAAAACTTGTAGTATATTATAAACAATTTTATTCTAGTTTCCGTCAAAAAATCATATTAAATCGAGGATTGTGCAAAATGCTACGAAACTGTTCAGGTCCTTTCTATATGTTACGAGGGAAGGTTATGATGGAAGTACATGCAAAAAATTTATCTCAAAATTAGATTCAATGAAACGTTTTGAAATACTAGTTTCGGTCAAAAATCGTAGTATATTATAAATAATTTTATACTAGTTTCAGTCTAAAATCATATTAAATCGAGGATTGTTCGAAATGATACGAAACTTTTCAGGTCCTTTCTATTTGTTACGAGTGAAGGTTATGATGGAAGTACATGCAAAAAAATTATCTCAAAATTAGATTCTATGAAAGTTTTTGAAATACTAGTTTCGGTCAAAAATCATAGTATATTATACACAATTTATACTAGTTTCGGTTAAAAAATCAAATTAAATCGATGATTGTTCAAAATGCTACGAAAATTTTCAGGTCCTTTCTATATGTTAAGAGGGAAGGTTATGATGGAAGTACATGCAAAAAAATTATCTTAAAATTAGATTCAATGAAACATTTTGTAATAATAGTTTCGGTAAAAAATCGTAGTATATTATACACAATTTTATACTAGTTTCGGTCAAAAAATCAAATTAAATCGAGGATTGTTCGAAATGCTATGAAACTTTTTAGGTCCTTTCTATATGTTAAAAGGGAAGTTTATGATGGAAGTACATGCAAAAAAATATCTCAAAATTAGATTATATGAAACCTTTTGAAATACTAGTTTGGGTCAAAAATCGTAGTATATTATACACAATTTTATACTAGTTTCAGTAAAAAAATCATATTAAATCGAGGATTGTTCGAAATGCTACGAAACTTTTCAGGTCCTTTCTATATGTTACGAGGGAAGGTTATGATGGAAGTACATGCTAAAAAATTATCTTAAAATTAAATTCAATGAAACGTTTTGAAAGACTAGTTTCGGTCAAAAATCGTAGTATATTATACATAATTTTATACTAGTTTCGCTCAAAAATCGTATTAAATCGAAGATTGTTGGAAATGCTACGAAACTTTTCAGGTTCTTTCTATTTGTTAAGAGTGAAGGTTATGATGGAAGTACATGCAAAAATATTATCTCAAAATTAGATTCTATGAATGTTTTTAAAATACAAGTTTCGGTCAAAAATCGTAGTATATTATACACAATTAATACTAGTTTCGGTAAAAAAATCAAATTAAATCGATGATTGTTCGAAATGCTACGAAAATTTTCAGGTCCTTGCTATATGTTAAGAGGGAAGGTTATGATGGAAGTACATGCAAAAAAAATATCTTAAAGTTAAATTCAATGAAACATTTTGAAATAATAGTTTCGGTCAAAAATTGTAGTATATTATACATAATTTTATACTAGTTTGGGTCAAAAAATAAAATTAAATCGAGGATTGTTCGAAATACATCGAAACTTTTCTGGTCCTTTCTATATGTTACAAGGGAAGTTTATGATGGAAGTACATGCAAAAAAATTATCTCAAAATTAGATTCTAGGAAACTTTTTGAAATACTAGTTTCAGTAAAAAATCGTAGTATATTATACACAATTTTATACTAGTTTCGGTCAAAAAATCAAATTAAATCGAGAATTGTTCGAAATGCTACGAAACCTATCAGGTCCTTTCTATATGTTAAGAGAGAAGTTTATGATGGAAGTACATGCAAAAAATTTATCTCAAAATTAGATTCTATGAAACGTTTTAAAATACTAGTTTGTGTAAAAAATCGTAGTATATTATACATAATTTTATACTAGTTTCGGTCATAAAATCATATTAAATCGAGGATTGCTCAAAATGCTACGAAACATTTCAGGTCCTTTCTATATGTTACGAGGGAAAGTTATGATGGAAGTACATGCAAAAAATTTATCTCAAAATTAGATTCAATGAAACGTTTAGAAATGCTAGTTTCGGTCAAAAATCGTAGTATATTATACACAATATTATACTATTTTCCGTCAAAAAATCATATTAAATCGAGGATTGTGCAAAATGCTACGAAACTGTTCGGGTCCTTTCTATATGTTACGAGGGAAGGTTATGATGGAAGAACATGCAAAAAATTTATCTCAAAATTAGATTCAATTAAACGTTTTGAAATACTAGTTTCGGTCAAAAATCGTAGTATATTATAAATAATTTTATACTAGTTTCAGTCAAAAATCATATTAAATCAAGGATTGTTCGAAATGACACGAAACTTTTCAGGTCCTTTCTATTTGTTACGAGTGAAGGTAATGATGGAAGTACATGCAAAAAAATTATCTCAAAATAAGATTCTATGAAAGTTTTTGAAATACTAGTTTCGGTCAAAAATCATAGTATATTATAGACAATTTATACTAGTTTCGGTTAAAAAATCAAATTCAATCGATGATTGTTCGAAAAGCTACGAAAATTTTCAGGTCCTTTCTATATGTTAAGAGGGAAGGTTATGATGGAAGTACATGCAAAAAAATTATCTTAAAATTAGATTCAATGAAAATTTTTGAAATAATAGTTTCGGTAAAAAATCGTAGTATATTATACACAATTTTATACTACTTTTGGTCAAAAAATCAAATTAAATCGAGGATTGTTCGAAATGCTACGAAACTATTTAAGTCCTTTCTATATGTTAATAGGGAAGTTTATGATGGAAGTACATGCAAAAAAATATCTCAAAATTAGATTATATGGAACTTTTTGAAATACTAGTTTGGGTCAAAAATCGTAGTATATTATACACAATTTTATACTAGTTTCGGTCAAAAAATCAAATTAAATCGAGAATTGTTGGAAATGCTACGAAACCTTTCATGTCCTTTCTATATGTTAAGAGAGAAGTTTATGATGGAAGTACAGGCAAAAAAATTATCTCAAAATTAGATTCTATGAAACTCTTTAAAATACTAGTTTGGGTAAAAAATCGTAGTATATTTTACATAATTTTATACAAGTTTCGGTTATAAAATCATATTAAATCGAGGATTGCTCAAAATGCTACGAAACATTTCAGGTCCTTTCTATATGTTACGAGGGAAAGTTATGATGGAAGTACATGCAAAAAATTTATCTCAAAATTAGATTCAATGAAACGTTTTGAAATGCTAGTTTCGGTCAAAAATCGTAGTATATTATACACAATTTTATACTAGTTTCCGTCAAAAAATAATATTAAATCAAGGATTGTGCAAAATGCTACGAAACTGTTCATGTCCTTTCTATATGTTACGAGGGAAGGTTATGATGGAAGTTCATGCAAAAAATTTATCTCAAAATTAGATTCAATGAAACGTTTAGAAATACTAGTTTCGGTCAAAAATCGTAGTATATTATAAATAATTTTATACTAGTTTCAGTCAAAAATCATATTAAATCGAGGATAGTTCGAAATGATACGAAACTTTTCAGGTCCTTTCTATTTGTTACGAGTGAAGGTTATGATGGAAGTACATGCAAAAAAATTATCTCAAAATTAGGTTCTATGAAAGTTTTTGAAATACTAGTTTCTGTCAAAAATCATAGTATATTATACACAATTTATACTAGTTTCGGTTAAAAAATCAAATTAAATCGATGATTGTTTGAAATGCTAAGAAAATTTTCAGGTCCATTCTATATGTTAAGAGGGATGGTTATGATGGAAGTACATGCAAAAAAATTATTTTAAAATTAGATTTAATGAAACATTTTGAAATAATAGTTTCGGTAAAAAATCGTAGTATATTATACACAATTTTATACTAGTTTCGGTCAAGAAATCAAATTAAATCGAGGATTGTTCGAAATGCTACAAATCTTTTTAGGTCCTTTCTATATGTTAAGAGGGAAGTTTATGATGGAAGTACATGCAAAAAAATATCTCAAAATTAGATTATATGAAACTTTTTGAAATACTAGTTTGGGTCAAAAATCGTAGTATATTATACATAATTTTATACTAGTTTCAGTAACAAAATCATATTAAATCGAGGATTGTTCGAAATGCTACGAAACTTTTCAGGTCCTTTCTATATGTTACGAGTGAAGATTATGATGGAAGTACATGCAAAAAAATTATCTTAAAATTAAATTCAATGAAACGTTTTGAAAGACTAGTTTCGGTCAAAAATCGTAGTATATTATACATAATTTTATACTAGTTTCGCTCAAAATTCGTATTAAATCGAAGATTGTTCGAAATGCTACGAAACTTTTCAGGTTCTTTCTATTTGTTAAGAGTGAAGGTTATGATGGAAGTACATGCAAAAAAATTATCTCAAAATTAGATTCTATGAATGTTTATGAAATACTAGTTTCGGTCAAAAATCGTAGTATATTATACACAATTAATACTAGTTTCGGTAAAAAAAATCAAATTAAATCGATGATTGTTCGAAATGCTACGAAAATTTTCAGGTCCTTTCTATATGTTAAGAGGGAAGGTTATGATGGAAGTACATGCAAAAAAAAATATCTTAAAATTAGATTCAATCAAACATTTTGAAATAATAGTTTCGGTCAAAAATTGTAGTATATTATACACAATTTTATACTAGTTTCCGTCAAAAAATAATATTAAATCAAGGATTGTGCAAAATGCTACGAAACTGTTCATGTCCTTTCTATATGTTACGAGGGAAGGTTATGATGGAAGTTCATGCAAAAAATTTATCTCAAAATTAGATTCAATGAAACGTTTAGAAATACTAGTTTCGGTCAAAAATCGTAGTATATTATAAATAATTTTATACTAGTTTCAGTCAAAAATCATATTAAATCGAGGATAGTTCGAAATGATACGAAACTTTTCAGGTCCTTTCTATTTGTTACGAGTGAAGGTTATGATGGAAGTACATGCAAAAAAATTATCTCAAAATTAGGTTCTATGAAAGTTTTTGAAATACTAGTTTCTGTCAAAAATCATAGTATATTATACACAATTTATACTAGTTTCGGTTAAAAAATCAAATTAAATCGATGATTGTTTGAAATGCTAAGAAAATTTTCAGGTCCATTCTATATGTTAAGAGGGATGGTTATGATGGAAGTACATGCAAAAAAATTATTTTAAAATTAGATTTAATGAAACATTTTGAAATAATAGTTTCGGTAAAAAATCGTAGTATATTATACACAATTTTATACTAGTTTCGGTCAAAAAATCAAATTAAATCGAGGATTGTTCGAAATGCTACAAATCTTTTTAGGTCCTTTCTATATGTTAAGAGGGAAGTTTATGATGGAAGTACATGCAAAAAAATATCTCAAAATTAGATTATATGAAACTTTTTGAAATACTAGTTTGGGTCAAAAATCGTAGTATATTATACATAATTTTATACTAGTTTCAGTAACAAAATCATATTAAATCGAGGATTGTTCGAAATGCTACGAAACTTTTCAGGTCCTTTCTATATGTTACGAGTGAAGATTATGATGGAAGTACATGCAAAAAAATTATCTTAAAATTAAATTCAATGAAACGTTTTGAAAGACTAGTTTCGGTCAAAAATCGTAGTATATTATACATAATTTTATACTAGTTTCGCTCAAAATTCGTATTAAATCGAAGATTGTTCGAAATGCTACGAAACTTTTCAGGCTCTTTCTATTTGTTAAGAGTGAAGGTTATGATGGAAGTACATGCAAAAAAATTATCTCAAAATTAGATTCTATGAATGTTTATGAAATACTAATTTCGGTCAAAAATCGTAGTATATTATACACAATTAATACTAGTTTCGGTAAAAAAAATCAAATTAAATCGATGATTGTTCGAAATGCTACGAAAATTTTCAGGTCCTTTCTATATGTTAAGAGGGAAGGTTATGATGGAAGTACATGCAAAAAAAATATCTTAAAATTAGATTCAATCAAACATTTTGAAATAATAGTTTCGGTCAAAAATTGTAGTATATTATACACAATTTTATACTAGTTTGGGTCAAAAAATCAAATTAAATCGAGGATTGTTCGAAATGCTACGAAACTTTTCTGGTCCTTTCTATATGTTACAAGGGAAGTTTATGATGGAAGTACAGGCAAAAAAATTATCTCAAAATTAGATTCTATGAAACTTTTTGAAATACTAGTTTCAGTCAAAAATCGTAGTATATTATACACAATTTTATACTAGTTTCGGTCAAAAAATCAAATTAAATCGAGAATTGTTCGAAATGCTACGAAACCTTTCAGGTCCTTTCTATAAGTTAAGAGAGAATTTATGATGGAAGTACATGCAAAAAATTTATCTCAAAATTAGATTCTATGAAACTTTTTAAAATACTAGTTTGGGTAAAAAATCGTAGTATATTATACATAATTTTATACTATCTTCGGTCATAAAATCATATTAAATCGAGGATTGCTCAAAATGCTACGAAACATTTCAGTTCCTTTCTATATGTTACGAGGGAAAGTTATGATGGAAGTACATGCAAAAAATTTATCTCAAAATTAGATTCAATGAAACGTTTTGAAATGCTAGTTTCGGTCAAAAATCGTAGTATATTATACACAATTTTATACTAGTTTCCGTCAAAAAATCATATTAAATCGAGGATTGTGCAAAATGCTACGAAACTGTTCAGGTCCTTTCTATATGTTATGAGGGAAGGTTATGATGGAAGTACATGCAAAAAATTTATCTCAAATTTAGATTCAATGAAACGTTTTGAAATACTAGTTTCTGTCAAAAATCGTAGTATATTATAAATAATTTTATACTAGTTTCAGTCAAAAATCATATTAAATCAAGGATTGTTCGAAATGACACGAAACTTTTCAGGTCCTTTCTATTTGTTATGAGTGAAGGTTATGATGGAAGTACATGCAAAAAAATTATCTAAAAATTAGATTCTATGAAAGTTTTTGAAATACTAGTTTCGGTCAAAAATCATAGTATATTATACACAATTTATACTAGTTTCGTTTAAGAAATCAAATTAAATCGATGATTGTTCGAAATGCTACGAAAATTTTCAGGTCCTTTCTATATGTTAAGAGGGAAGGTTATGATGGAAGTACATGCAAAAAATTATCTTAAATTTAGATTCAATGAAAATTTTTGAAATAATAGTTTCGGTAAAAAATCGTAGTATATTATACACAATTTTATACTAGTTTCGGTCAAAAAATCAAATTAAATCGAGCATTGTTCGAAATTCTACGAAACTATTTAGGTCCTTTCTATATGTTAAGAGGGAAGTTTATGATGGAAGTACATGCAAAAAATTATCTCAAAATTAGATTATATGAAACTTTTTTAAATAATAGTTTGGGTCAAAAATCGTAGTATATTATACACAATTTTATACTAGTTTCGGTCAAAAAATCAAATTAAATCGAGAATTGTTCGAAATGCTACGAAACCTTTCAGGTCCTTTCTATATGTTAAGAGAGAAGTTTATGATGGAAGTACATGCAAAAAAATTATCTCAAAATTAGATTCTATGAAATTTTTTAAAATACTAGTTTGGGTAAAAAATCGTAGTATATTATACATAATTTTATACAAGTTTCGGTCATAAAATCATATTAAATCGAGGATTGTTCAAAATGTTACGAAACATTTCAGGTCCTTTCTATATGTTACGAGGGAAAGTTATGATGGAAGTACATGCAAAAAATTTATCTCAAAATTAGATTCAATGAAACGTTTTGAAATGCTAGTTTCGGTCAAAAATCGTAGTATATTATACACAATTTTATACTAGTTTCCGTCAAAAAATCATATTAAATCGAGGATTGTGCAAAATGCTACGAAACTGTTCAGGTCCTTTCTATATGTTACGAGGGAAGGTTATGATGGAAGTACATGCAAAAAAATTATCTTAAAATTAGATTCAATGAAACATTTTGAAATAATAGTTTCGGTAAAAAATCGTAGTATATTATACACAATTTTATACTAGTTTCGGTCAAAAAATCAAATTAAATCGAGGATTGTTCGAAATGCTACGAAACTATTTAGGTCCTTTCTATATGTTAAGAGGGAAGTTTATGATAGAAGTACATGCAAAAAAATATCTCAAAATTAGATTATATGAAAATTTTTGAAATACTAGTTTGGGTCAAAAATCGTAGTATATTATACACAATTTTATACTAGTTTCAGTAAAAAAATCATATTAAATCGAGGTTTGTTGGTACTGCTACAAAACTTTTCAGGTCCTTTCTATATGTTACGAGGGAAGGTTATGATGGAAGTACATGCAAAAACATTATCTTAAAATTAAATTCAATGAAACATTTTGAAAGACTAGTTTCGGTCAAAAATCGTAGTATATTATATATAATTTTATACTAGTTTCGGTCAAAATTCGTTTTAAATCGAAGATGGTTCGAAATGCTACGTAACTTTTCAGGTCCTTTCTATATGTTAAGAGGGAAGTTTATGATGGAAGTACATGCAAACAAATTATCTTAAAATTAAATTCAATGAAACGTTTTGAAATACTAGTTTCGGTCAAAAATCGTAGTATATTATACACAATTAATACTAGTTTCGGTAAAAAAATAAAATTAAATCGATGATTGTTCGAAATGCTACGAATATTTTCAGTTCCTTTCTATATGTTAAGAGGGAAGGTTATGATGGAAGTACATGCAAAATTTTTTTCTCAAAATTAGATTCTATGAAATTTTTTGAAATACTAGTTTCGGTCAAAAATCGTCGTTTATTTTACACAATTTATACTAGTTTCGGTCAAAAAATAAAATTAAATCGAGGATTGTTCGAAATGCTACGAAACTTTTCTGGTCCTTTCTATATATTACGAGGGAAGTTTATGATGGAAGTACATGCAAAAAAATTATCTCAAATTTAGATTCTATGAAACTTTTTGAAATACTAGTTTCGCTCAAAAATCATAGTATATTTTACACAATTTTATATTAGTTACGATCAAAAAATAAAATTAAATCTAGGATTGTTCGAAATGCTACGAAACTTTTCAGATTCTTTCTATATGTTAAGAGGGAAATTTATAATGGAAGTACATGCAAAAAAATTATCTCAAAATTAGATTCTATGAAACTTTTTGAAATACTAGTTTGGGTCAAAAATCCTAGTATATTATACACAATTTTAAACAAGTTTCGGTCATAAAATCATATTAAATCGAGGATTGTTCGAAATGCTACGAAACTTTTCAAATCCTTTCTATATGTTACGAGGGAAGGTTATGATGGAAGTACATGCAAAATAAAAAATCTCAAAATTTGATTCTATGAAACTTTTTGAAATACTAGTTTAGGTAAAAAATCGTAGTATATTATAAACAATTTTATACCAGTTTCGGTCAAAAAATCAAATTAAATCATGGATTGTTCGAAATACTACGAAACATTTCAGGTCCTTTCTATATGTTACGAGGGAAGGTTATGATGGAAGTACATGCAAAAACACTATATAAAAATTTGATTCTATGAAACTTTTTGAAATGCTAGTTTAGGTAAAAAAATCGTAGTATATTATACACAATTTTATACCAGTTTCGGTCAAAAAATCAAATTAAATCCAGGATTGTTCGAAATGCTACGAAACTTTTCAGGTCCTTTCCATATGTTACGAGGGAAGGTTATGATGGAAGTACATGCAAAAAAATTATCTCAAAATTAGACTCTATGAAACTTTTTGAAATGCTAGTTTCGGTCAAATATCATAGTATATTATACACAATTTTATACTAGTTTCGGTCAAAAACTCAAATTAAATCAATGATTGTTCGAAATGCTACGGAACTTTTCAGATCCTTTCTATATGTTACGAAGGAAGGTTATGATGGAAGTACATGCAAAAAAACTATCTGAAAATTATATTCTATGAAACTTTTTGAAATGCTAGTTTAGGTCAAAAAATCATTGTATATTATACACAATTTTATACTAGATTCGGTCAAAAAATCAAATTAAATCGAGGATTGTTCGAAATGCTATGAAACTTTTCAGGTCCTTTCTATATGTTACGAGGGAAGGTTATGATTGAAGTAGATGCAAAAAAATTATCTCAGAATTCGATTCTATGAAACTTTTTTAAATAGTAGTTTCGGTAAAAAACCGTAGTATATTATGCACAATTTTATACTAGTTTCGGTCAAAAAATCAAATTAAATTGATGATTGTTCGAAATGCAACGAAACTTTTCAGATCCTTTCTATATATTACGAGAGAAGGTTATGATGGAAGTACATGCAAAAAAAATTATCTCTAAATTAGACTCTATGAAACTTTTTGAAATACTAGTTTCGGTCAAATATCGTAGTATATTATACACAATTTTATACTAGTTTCGGTCAAAAACTCAAATTAAATCGATGATTGTTCGAAATGCTACGAAACTTTTCAGATCCTTTCTATATGTTACGAGAGAAGATTATGATGGAAGTACATGCAAAAAAATTATATCAAAATTTGATTCTATGAAACTTTTTGAAATACTAGTTTCGGTCAAAAATCGTAGTATATTATACACAATTTTATGCTAGTTTCGGTCAAAAAATCAAATTAAATCGAGGATTGTTCGAAATGCTACGAAACTTTTCTGGTCCTTTCTATATGTTACGAGGGAAGGTTATGATGGAAGTACATGCAAAAAAATTATCTCAAAATTTGATTCTATGAAACATTTTGAAATAATAGTTTCGGTACAAAATCATAGTATATTATACACAATTTTATACTAGTTTCGGTCAAAAAATCAAATTAAATAAATGATTGTTCGAAATGCTACGAAACATTTCAGGTCCTTTCTATATGTTACAAGGGAAGGTTATGATTGAAGTACATGCAAAAAATTTATCTCAAATTTTGATTTTATGAAACTTTTTGAAATGCTAGTTTGGGTCAAAAAATCGTAGTATATTATACACAATATTATACCAGTTTCCGTCAAAAAATCAAATTAAATAGAGGATTGTTCAAAATGCAAGGAAAATTTTCAGGTCCTTTCTATATTTTACGAGTGAAGGTTATGATTGAAGTAGATGCAAAAAAATTATCTCAGAATTCGATTCTATGAAACTTTTTTAAATACTAGTTTCGGTAAAAAACCGTAGTATATTATGCACAATTTTATACTAGTTTCGGTCAAAAAATCAAATTAAATTGATGATTGTTCGAAATGCTACGAAACTTTTCAGATCCTTTCTATATATTACGAGAGAAGGTTATGATGGAAGTACATGCAAGAAAAATTATCTCAAAATTAGACTCTATAACACTTTTTGAAATACTAGTTTCGGTCAAATATCGTAGTATATTATTATACACAATTTTATACTAGTTTCGGTCAAAAACTCAAATTAAATCGATGATTGTTTGAAATGCTACGAAACTTTTCAGATCCTTTCTATATGTTACGAGAGAAGATTATGATGGAAGTACATACAAAAAAATTATATCAAAATTTGATTCTACGAAACTTTTTGAAATACTAGTTTCGATAAAAAATCGTAGTATATTATACACAATTTTATACTAGTTTCGGTCAAAAAATCAAATTAAATCGAGGATTGTTCAAAATGCTACGAAACGTTTCAGATCCTTTCTATATGTTACGAGGGAAGGTTATGATGGAACTACATGCAAAAAAAAAATCTCAAAATTCGATTCAATGAAACTTTTTGAATTGCTAGTTTAGGTCAAAAATCGTAGTATATTATACACTATTTTATACTAGTTTCGGTCAAAAAATCAAATTAAATTGATGATTGTTCGAAAAGCTACGAAACTTTTCAGATCCTTTCTATATGTTACGAGGGAAGGTTATGATGGAAGTACATGCAAAAAAATTATCTCAAAATTTGATTCTATGAAACTTTTTGAAATACTAGTTTAGGCCAAAAAATCGTAGTACATTATAAACAATTTTATACCAGTTTCGGTCAAAAAATCAAAATATATCGTGGATTGTTCGAAATGCTACGAAACTTTTCAGGTCCTTTCTATATGTTACGAGGGAAGGTTATGATGGAAGTACATGCAAAAATATTATATCAAAATTAGACTCTATGAAACTTTTTGAAATGCTAGTTTCGATTAAATATTGTAGTATATTATACACAATTTTATACCAGTTTCGGTCAAAAACTCAAATTAAATCGATGATTGTTCGAAATGCTACGAAACTTTTCAGATCCTTTCTATATGTTACGAAGGAAGGTTATGATGGAAGTACATGCAAAAAAACTATCTCAAAATTTGATTCTATAAAACTTTTTGAAATGCTAGTTTAGGTCAAAAAATCGTAGTATATTATACACAATTTTATACTAGTTTCGGTCAAAAAATCAAATTAAATCGAGGATTGTTCGAAATGCTATGAAACTTTTCAAGTCCTTTCTATATGTTACGAGGGAAGGTTATGATTGAAGTAGATCCAAAAAAATTATCTCAGAATTCTATTCTATGAAACTTTTTTAAATACTAGTTTCGGTAAAAAATCGTAGTATATTATACACAATTTTATACTAGTTTCGATCAAAAAATCAAATTAAATCGATGATTGTTCGAAATGCTACGTAACTTTTCAGATCCTTTCTATATGTTACAAGAGAATGTTATGATGGAAGTAATGCAAAAAACATTATCTCAAAATTAGACTCTATGAAACTTTTTGAAATACTAGTTTCGGTCAAAATATCGTAGTATATTATACACAATTTTATACTAGTTTCGGTCAAAAACTCAAATTAAATCGATGATTGTTCGAAATGATACGAAACTTTTCAGATCCTTTCTATATGTTACGAGAGAAGGTTATGATGGAAGTACATGCAAAAAAATTATCTCAAAATTCGATTCTATGAAACTTTTTGAAATACTAGTTTCGGACAAAAATCGTAGTATATTATACACAATTTTATACTAGTTTCGGTCAAAAAATCTAATTAAATCGAGGATTGTTCGAAATAATACGAAACTTTTCAGATCCTTTCTATATGTTACGAGGGAAGGTTATGATGGATGTAGATGTTAGAAATTGGCAGAATATTTGAAAAATAAAGTAAAAGTTATGAACTTAGTTCAGGACATTAGGATGTCACACCAGATATTGTGACATCGCGAACCTGCTTTCTGCCTTAAATGATACGCAACAGAAGTGCTTAAAATCAGGAGTAAATATCTGGAAGTAAACGTAAAGGGTGAGCACTCCAATGCGCCTCTTTAGGAAGTTAAGTTGTCTGGTTCCAGTGTAAAGGAAACAGAAAACTAACTCACCTTGATTCAAGGAGATAACAGTGGGATTTAGAAATTACAAGTCTGGATAATTTGCAAAAATCCCAAAAACTCAGCATCTACTTAAGAAACTGATACACTCAAGTAAATCCAACGAATTTAAGCAGAGTGTCAAGGGTGTTAGTGAAGCTAGTTACTTAAGATGGTTTTATTTGTGTGTTAGTCACTTTATAAGCTTTTAAGCAAAAAGTGAATTGTGTCTTGATTGAAACTGGTAAGTAAGATCAAGCTGGTGCGTCTGAAGTGTGACTTCAAACTTATTAATCATTCTAAGTTAGAGATCACTGTGTGATTGAGGGGGAATGAGTAGGTACTCATATCTAAGTAGAGTCTTAGATAGAAATTGCCTTGGGTAGATATTACGTGAAGGATTAAACTGATTGGTTTAACTCCCTAATTAATATTACTTATATTGAATTTCCTTCCTGGCTTGGTAGCCCCCAGATGTAAGTGTGGAGATACACTGAACTGGGTTAACAATTTCCTGTGTTAATTAATTTACTAGCTCATTAATTTATTGCTTAGGATATCAGTGTCTAAACATCTGTTTCGACATCACATATCTGATCCCAGAATTTCAATTGGCATCAGAGCAGGCACCCTGCCTGTATAACTGGGTGAGATATAGGGACTGCAAATTTTGGGAACAAGGACAGAGATGTAGGATCTGTGAATCGACCACCTATTTTGGATGGATCCAACTATGATTACTGGAAGCCAAGAATGGTAGCATTCTTGAAATCTCTTGATAGTAGGGCTTGGAAAGCAACTAACAAAGGATGGGGGCACCCTGTCAAAGACAATAAGGATGGGGCAAAAGTGATGAAGCCTGAAGAAGAGTGGAGCAAGGAGGAAGAGGAGTCAGCACTTGGAAATTCCAAAGCCTTAAATGCCTTGTTCAATGGCATTGACAGGAACATATTTAGGCTTGTGCACCACTGTGAGCTAGCCAAGGATGTTTGGGACACCCTCAAAACTACTCATGAAGGAACATCAAAGGTGAAGATGTCAAGACTTCAACTTCTCACCACCAAGTTTGAGAACTTGAGGATGAAGGAATATGAGACCATTCATGAGTTCTACATGAACATCCTGGAGATTGCTAATACTTCTGGTGCCTTGGGAGAGAAGATGAGTGATGAAAAGTTGGTAAGGAAGATTCTCAGATCACTGCCCAAGAGGTTTGACATGAAGGTCACTGCCATAGAAAAGCTCAGGACATCTGCACAATGAAAGTTGAGGAGCTCATTGGTTCCCTTCAAACCTTTGAGATGGGAATGAGTGATACTATTGTGAAGAAAAACAAGAGCATATCCCTGGTATCAAACACTGATGAGGAAGAAGAAAGTCATGAAGCAGGCTCTGAGGACAACTTATCAGATGCAATTGCTATGCTTGGGAGGCAATTTAACAAAATTATCAAAAGACTGGACAACAGGCCCAGACCAAGTGGAAGAAATTCAACCTCTGAGAATAAAAGATCTTATGACTCTAACAGAAGGTCAAACTATGATGAGAAGACTAACCAAGGAAAAGGGATCCAATGTCATGGATGTGAAGGTTATGGACACATTAGAAGTGAATGCCCAACCTATCTAAAGAAGCAAAAGAAAGGCCTTTCTGTGTCCTGGTCAGATGAAGACTCAAGCAGTGAGTCAGAAGAAAAGTCTGCAAAGCACATCACTGCTCTAGCTGTAGTATGTGAAACTGAAGGGGCATCTAGTGATGAGGATATGACATTTGAAGAGCTTGAAACATCTTACAGGATGCTGTGTGAAAGGAGCACTGAGGTATGCAAGGAAAGTGAACAGCAGAAGAAGCAGATTGAGGAATTAAAAGCTGAAAAGGCAAGTCATCTGGAGATCATTGCCACTTTGAAAAATGAAGTCAGCCTACTCAACTCCAAAATGGAGCATATGTCCAAATCTGTCAGAATGCTGAACAGTGGCTCAAACACACTGGATGCCATTCTCAACAACAACAAGCACTCAGGGGATAGGACTGGGCTGGGATTTAATAAAGCTCAAAAATCTGAGGCTAGCACCAGCCAAAAAACTCTAGATCCTATGAAGTCAAACAAGATGTTCAAGCAGATGTCTCAACATCATGAGAAAAACATGATGAAAAAGAAATATCAAAGGTGGAGATGCCATCACTGTGGAAGGTTTGGTCACATCAAACCTTTTTGCTACAAACTGCATGGATACCCCAATCAGAGTTCCCAGCACCTTCCTAAGCAGAAGACAGAGGTCACCAGGAAAACTTGGATACCTAAATCTAGACATTATACTGATCAAAGCTACCAGTACATGCCTAAGCAGAAGAACAAGTTCACCAGGAAACCTTGGAACTCTAGAGATGGACACTACCCAGGGCAGATGCATCAGAGGAGACACACATATATCCAGCAGTGGGAGCCTAAGAGAGGAAGACATCCTGATCTGAACTCACATTCTAGGCAAAGGAAACCTCACAACAGGCACAAGTGGTCCAAGCAGGTTGTTGCCTTTATAGCACACACATCTCTCAGGGTATCTGCTAAGGAAGACAGGTATTTTGACAGTGGCTGCTCAAGGCACATGACTGGACTGAAGAATCTGTTGGTAGAGTTAAAGCCACACTCATCCAGCTATGTAACCTTTGGAGATGGAGCAAAGGGGGAAATCAAGGGAGTTGGGACCCTGGACTGCTCAGGTGTACCAAGTCTAGATGGTGTGCTGTTGGTGAAAGGGTTAACTGCTAACTTGATCAGCATAAGTCAGTTATGTGACCAAGGTTACAGTGTCAACTTCACCAAAGCTGAGTGCATAGTTTCTGATAAAGAGCGGAAAGTGGTCATGAGAGGAGCTAGATCAAAAGATAACTGCTATATGTGGCAACCCCAAGATTCCAGCCTCACATCTACTTGTTCCATAGCCAAAGAAGAAGAAGTGAAGCTATGGCATCAAAGATTGGGTCATCTCCATCTCAGAGGAATGAAGAAGATCATCTCTATGGAGGCTGTAAGAGGGATCCCAAGACTTAAGATTGATGAAAGAAAAGTGTGTAGTGAGTGTCAAATGGGTAAGCAAACCAAGATGTCACACCCAAAGCTTCAACATCTGACAACCTCGGAAGTCTTGGAATTACTACACATGGACCTTATGGGACCAATGCAGGTAGAGAGTCTTGGGGGAAAAAGATATGCCTATGTGTTTGTTGATGACTTCTCAAGATATACCTGGATAAGCTTCATCAAAGAAAAGTCAGATGTGTTTGAGGTGTTTAGAGATCTGTGCCATAGGATCCAAAGAGAAAAGGCAAGTTGTGTGGTCAGAATAAGAAGTGATCATGGAAAGGAGTTTGAGAATAAAAAATTCTCAGACTTCTGTTCATCAGAAGGGATCAACCATGAGTACTCATCTCCCATCACCCCTCAACAGAATGGGGTTGTAGAAAGGAAAAACAGAACTATTCAGGAGTCAGCTAGAGCCATGATTCATGCCAAGAAGTTACCCCTGTACTTTTGGGCTGAAGCCATGAACACATCATGCTACATCCACAATAGAGTCACACTAAGAAAGGGAACTCTATCCACCATCTATGAAGTCTGGAAGGGTAGAAAACCTACAGTCAAGTACTTTCATGTATTTGGAAGTAAGTGTTACATCCTGGCTGATAGGGATCAAAGAAGGAAGATGGACCCTAAGAGTGATGAAGGGATATTTCTTGGATACTCTATAAATAGCAGAGCTTACAGAGTATTTAACTCCAGAACCAAGGTTATAATAGAGTCAATAAATGTGACTATTGATGATACCTATGCAAAGACATATGTTGCTGATGATGTTGGAACATCTGCTGACAATCCAACTGAAGTTAAAATAGAAAGTGATAATCTTGACTTCACTTTAACCGAGGCAAAGTCAGAGCAATCCAACAAATCTCCCTCCATCAGAATCCAGAAAGATCATCCTAAAGAACTGATAATTGGTGATCTCAACAGTGGTGTCACCACTAGATCAAGAGAGATGATCTCAGGCTCCTGCTTTTTTTCAAAGATAGAACCTAAGAACATCAAGGAAGCTCTGAATGATGAGTACTGGATCTCTGCTATGCAGGAAGAATTAGGCCAGTTTACAAGGAATGAAGTATGGGATCTTGTTCCTAGGCCTGGTGGCATTAATGTGATTGGCACTAAGTGGGTGTACAAAAACAAGTCTAATGAGCAGGGAGTAGTTACAAGAAACAAGGCTAGGCTTGTGGCTCAAGGATATACTCAAATTGAGGGGATGTATTTTGATGAAACTTTTGCACTAGTAGCAAGACTTGAATCCATCAGACTACTCCTAGGAATTGCTTGCATCCTAAAGTTCAAATTATTTCAGATGGATGTTAAAAGTGCCTTCCTAAATGGGTACCTTAATGAGGAAGTATATGTGGAGCAACCAAAGGGATTTGTTGATCCAAGCTGTCCAGACCATGTATATAAGCTGAGGATGGCTCTGTATGGGCTAAAGCAAGCTCCCAGAGCATGGTATGAAAGACTGACCACCTTTCTCATTAAGCATGGATACAGGAAGGGAGGAATAGACAAAACCCTGTTTGTAAAGGATGAAGAGGGAAAGGTTATGATTGCTCAGATATATGTGGATGACATAGTGTTTGGTGGGATGTCAGACAGGATGGTTAAACATTTTGTGACTCAAATGGAGTCTGAGTTTGAAATGAGCCTAGTGGGAGAATTAACTTACTTCCTTGGACTGCAAATCAAACAGATGGAGGACTCCATGTTCATATCCCAAAGCAAGTATGCAAAGAACACTGTCAAGAAGTTTGGGATGGACAATGCAAGTCACAAGAGCACACCTGCCCCCACTCATCTAAAACTGACAAAGGATGACAAAGGTGAGAGTGTGGACCAAAGCTTGTACATGAGCATGATTGGAAGTCTACGATATCTTACAGCTAGCAGACCAGATATAGCTTTTGCAGTAGGTGTGTGTGCAAGGTATCAAGCTGAACCAAAGGTGAGCCATCTCAACCAGGTTAAGAGGATCTTGAAATATGTAAATGGCACTTGTGACTATGGCATAATGTACTCTCATGGTTGTGAACCCATCCTCACTGAGTTTTGTGATGCTGACTGGGCAGGAAGTGCTGATGATAGAAAGAGTACATCAGGAGGATGCTTCTTTCTAGGGAACAATTTAATTTCTTGTTCAGTAAGAAACAAAATTGTGTGTCCTTATCCATTGCTGAAGCTGAATACATTGCAGCTGGTAGCAGTTGTTCACAGCTGGTACTGTGACAATTTAAGTGCTATTAATATCTCCAAAAATCCTAACCAACACAGCAGGACTAAGCACATAGATATCAGACATCACTTCATCAGAGACCTTGTGGAGGAGAAGGTGATCACATTGGAGCATGTAGCCACAGAGCTGCAATTAGCTGACATATTCACCAAGGCTTTGGATGCTACCCAATTTGAAAACCTAAGGGGTAAATTGGGAATCTTCATGTGTGACATATAGCAATTATGGAGAAGTGCCAGCATGTCTTATGACATCGTGGGGCATGACCACCAGGTGGCAGCACTAGTCTGGCCAATAACCGTGTGTATTCCAGTTTTACAAATTCCAATAGAAACGGGCTCTATTTATGTACAAACGTGCCTTCAGCTTCTCACATTCTCATTAGCACCACTGAACCCTTTGCATGCTACAACTGGGATTCTGAACCCATCTAAGTCTATCATCAAACCTTTATGCATCCCCACTACAATCGCAAACATGTCACAACATCAGAACCCTAACTCCATTGATGAGGGTCTCCTTCAGGAAGACGTAGTGTACGTCACTCCATTGTCTGTAGTACCCATGGATGCGACACCCATAAACGTTGTCAGAGGAAGAATTCCCATCGCCCAAAAGCCCAGGACTCCCCATGCAAGAAAACCCAAGGAGCCAGTCTTCAGCAAAAGTAAGGGAGCCTCTTCAACTTCCAGTGCTCCCAAAGCTTCTGCTTACGTGGACTCCACAATACGAGATCTTGTAACCAGGATCCTGACAGAAGAAAGGGTTGTGCCTGGGGTGTCAGTTCCCCTGAATAGGATGCCCGCCTCAACTCCCAGCAACCAAGCTAAAGAAGACATGCCTGCTCCACAAGATGTCCCAAGCAATGTTGAGACAACTAAGGGCCAGGACAAAGCCCCAAATGATGATGAAGGAGTAGAAGGTCCTACTGATGATCAAGCTGCTGAGAATGAGGCTTCCCAACCTCCACCAGTTGTGAACCTGGATGATGATTCTGATACAGAGATCATAGCAGCTGTTGATCCTAGCATAGCCAAGAGGCTTATGGCTAGGAAGGATAAGAGGCCAGCTGCTCAAGCAAACCCTGAGAAAAGACAGCCAACCCCCAAGAAGGACAAGGTCAAAACTGCTTTTGTACCTACAAAGCCATGGAGTAAGGTCAACACACAAAAGAGGAAGGCCACAACTCCATCTGATTCTGATGTTGAGGAGGATGTCCCAACATCTCAACCCAGAAAGAGGCCAGCACCTTCTAGGACTTCCACTGCTGTCCCTGAAGCACCCCTGGATAATGTGTCCTTCCACCATGTCTCCAACGTAAGCATGTGGAAATATGTCTATCAGAGAAGGGTGGCTCTGGAACGAGAGCTGGGTAGTAATGCCTTGGATTGTACTGAGGTAATTGATTTAATTTCCAATGCTGGACTGTTCAAGACTGTCTCTAAATTCTCTCCATGTTATGAGTTGTTGGTAAAAGAATTTATAGTGAACTTACAAGAAGGATGTGCTGATGGGAAATCTGAGGATTTCAGAAAAGTGTATGTCAGGGGAAGGTGTGTAGACTTTTCTCCTAGGGTGATCAATCAGTACCTGGGGAGAGAATCAGATGGGCCAACTGAGCTTGGCAAGACTGACAATCAAGTGTGCAGAATAATTACAGCTAACCAGGTCAAGACATGGCCAGTAAAAGGCAAACTCTCAGTCAGCTTGTTAACCAGGAAATATGCCATGCTACACAGAATTGGGGCAGCCAACTGGGTCCCAACCAACCACACCTCAACCATGGCCACTGGGCTTGGGAGGTTTATTTGTGCTGTAGGCACCCAAACCAAGCTGGATTATGGAGCATACATCTTTGACCAGACTCTCAAGCATGCAGGAACCTCAGCCATCAAGCTTCCAATAGCCTTCCCATCACTACTCTGTGGGGTGATTCTCAACCAGTATCTAGGAATCCTTACTGACAAGGACTCTGTCTGTAAAAGGGAAAATCCACTGTCTTTCCATTACAAGCTGTTTCTAGGTCATCATGCTGCAGATGTTGAAGCACCAGGTGGGTCATCTGCTGGGACATCTGCTGTCAAGACACCTATATCAAAGGCAGCCCTAATTGCAGAGCTCAGGACAACCTGCAAGGAGCTGGAAGAAAGGAAGAAGAAGCTTGAGGACCTGATTCAAAGACTGGAGCTGGAAGAGGCTACTGGGAATGATGATGGAGCTGGTGATGAGTCTGAGGATACAGAGGATGAAGAGTGAAGCTGTTTGTTGGTGGAAAATGTATGTTTGGAGTCTGTCTGTTCTGAATTGTATGTCAGTTATGTCTGTTTCTTTAAAGTTTTGTTTGGCCCCAAAATTTATGTCTAACAAGGGGGTGAAATCTGTGTGTGTTGAACAATGATATTATGTTTGTATGCTGAAATGGTATATTTTGGACCTATCAAAGTGTCACTGGGTGTAATGGGTACTTATCAAAGTCTGTTGGGCCAAGTCATGGCAGTGTACATCTCAGGTAACTACATGTTTGAGGGGGAGCAAATTCTTAGCTCTCACATGATCCAACAGAAAGGAACTCCGCTGCTCTCTGACAAAACCATAATAATATGTTAGCCAAAAATTAGCCAAAGGGGGAGTTTGTAGATGTTAGAAATTGGCAGAATTTTTGAAAAACAAAGTAAAAGTTATGAACTTAGTTCAGGACATCAGGATGTCACACCAAATGTTGTGACATCGTGAACCTGGTATCTGCCTTAAATGATACGCAACAGAAGTGCTTAAAATCAGGAGTAAATATCTGGAAGTAAACGTAAAGGGTGAGCACTCCAAGGCGCCTCTTTAGGAAGTTAAGTTGTCTGGTTCTAGTGTAAAGGAAACAGAAAACTAACTCACCTTGATTCAAGGAGATAACTGTGGGATTTAGAAATTACAAGTCTGGATAATTTGCAAAAAGCCCAAAAACTCAGCATCTACTTAAGAAACTGATACACTCAAGTAAATCCAACGAATTTAAGCAGAGTGTCAAGGGTGTTAGTGAAGCTAGTTACTTAAGCAGGTTTTATTTGTGTGTTATTCACTTTATAAGCTTTTAAGCAAAAAATGAATTGTGTCTTGATTGAAACTGGTAAGTAAGATCAAGCTGGTGTGTCTGAAGTGTGACTTCAAACTTATTAATCATTCTAAGTTAGAGATCACTGTGTGATTGAGGGGGAGTGAGTAGGTACTCATATCTAAGTAGAGTCTTAGATAGAAATTGCCTTGGGTAGATATTACGTGAAGGATTAAACTGATTGGTTTAACTCCCTAATTAATATTACTTATATTGAATTTCCTTCCTGGCTTGGTAGCCCCTAGATGTAAGTGTGGAGATACACTGAACTGGGTTAACAATTTCCTGTGTTAATTAATTTACTAGCTCATTAATTTATTGCTTAGGATATCAGTGTCTAAACATCTGTTTCGACATCACTTATCTGATCCCAGAATTTCAATTGGCATCAGAGCAGGCACCCTGCCTGTATAACTGGGTGAGATATAGGGACTGCAAATTTTGGGAACAAGGACAGAGATGTAGGATCTGTGAATCGACCACCTATTTTGGATGGATCCAACTATGATTACTGGAAGCCAAGAATGGTAGCATTCTTGAAATCTCTTGATAGTAGGGCTTGGAAAGCAGCTAACAAAGGATGGGGGCACCCTGTCAAAGACAATAAGGATGGGGAAAAAGTGATGAATCCTGAAGAAGAGTGGAGCAAGGAGGAAGAGGAGTCAGCACTTGGAAATTCCAAAGCCTTAAATGCCTTGTTCAATGGCATTGACAGGAACATATTTAGGCTTGTGCACCACTGTGAGCTAGCCAAGGATGTTTGGGACACCCTCAAAACTACTCATGAAGGAACATCAAAGGTGAAGATGTCAAGACTTCAACTTCTCACCACCAAGTTTGAGAACTTGAGGATGAAGGAATATGAGACCATTCATGAGTTCTACATGAACATCCTGGAGATTGCTAATACTTCTGGTGCCTTGGGAGAGAAGATGAGTGATGAAAAGTTGGTAAGGAAGATTCTCAGATCACTGCCCAAGAGGTTTGACATGAAGGTCACTGCCATAGAAAAGCTCAGGACATCTGCACAATGAAAGTTGAGGAGCTCATTGGTTCCCTTCAAACCTTTGAGATGGGAATGAGTGATACTATTGTGAAGAAAAACAAGAGCATATCCCTGGTATCAAACACTGATGAGGAAGAAGAAAGTCATGAAGCAGGCTCTGAGGACAACTTATCAGATGCAATTGCTATGCTTGGGAGGCAATTTAACAAAATTATCAAAAGACTGGACAACAGGCCCAGACCAAGTGGAAGAAATTCAACCTCTGAGAATAAAAGATCTTATGACTCTAACAGAAGGTCAAACTATGATGAGAAGACTAACCAAGGAAAAGGGATCCAATGTCATGGATGTGAAGGTTATGGACACATTAGAAGTGAATGCCCAACCTATCTAAAGAAGCAAAAGAAAGGCCTTTCTGTGTCCTGGTCAGATGAAGACTCAAGCAGTGAGTCAGAAGAAAAGTCTGCAAAGCACATCACTGCTCTAGCTGTAGTATGTGAAACTGAAGGGGCATCTAGTGATGAGGATATGACATTTGAAGAGCTTGAAACATCTTACAGGATGTTGTGTGAAAGGAGCACTGAGGTATGCAAGGAAAGTGAACAGCAGAAGAAGCAGATTGAGGAATTAAAAGCTGAAAAGGCAAGTCATCTGGAGATCATTGCCACTTTGAAAAATGAAGTCAGCCTACTCAACTCCAAAATGGAGCATATGTCCAAATCTGTCAGAATGCTGAACAGTGGCTCAAACACACTGGATGCCATTCTCAACAACAACAAGCACTCAGGGGATAGGACTGGGCTGGGATTTAATAAAGCTCAAAACTCTGAGGCTAGCACCAGCCAAAAAACTCTAGATCCTATGAAGTCAAACAAGATGTTCAAGCAGATGTCTCAACATCATGAGAAAAACATGATGAAAAAGAAATATCAAAGGTGGAGATGCCATCACTGTGGAAGGTTTGGTCACATCAAACCTTTTTGCTACAAACTGCATGGATACCCCAATCAGAGTTCCCAGCACCTTCCTAAGCAGAAGACAGAGGTCACCAGGAAAACTTGGATACCTAAATCTAGACATTATACTGATCAAAGCTACCAGTACATGCCTAAGCAGAAGAACAAGTTCACCAGGCAACCTTGGAACTCTAGAGATGGACACTACCCAGGGCAGATGCATCAGAGGAGACACACATATATCCAGCAGTGGGAGCCTAAGAGAGGAAGACATCCTGATCTGAACTCACATTCTAGGCAAAGGAAACCTCACAACAGGCACAAGTGGTCCAAGCAGGTTGTTGCCTTTATAGCACACACATCTCTCAGGGTATCTGCTAAGGAAGACTGGTATTTTGACAGTGGCTGCTCAAGGCACATGACTGGACTGAAGAATCTGTTGGTAGAGTTAAAGCCACACTCATCCAGCTATGTAACCTTTGGAGATGGAGCAAAGGGGGAAATCAAGGGAGTTGGGACCCTGGACTGCTCAGGTGTACCAAGTCTAGATGGTGTGCTGTTGGTGAAAGGGTTAACTGCTAACTTGATCAGCATAAGTCAGTTATGTGACCAAGGTTACAGTGTCAACTTCACCAAAGCTGAGTGCATAGTTTCTGATAAAGAGCGGAAAGTGGTCATGAGAGGAGCTAGATCAAAAGATAACTGCTATATGTGGCAACCCCAAGATTCCAGCCTCACATCTACTTGTTCCATAGCCAAAGAAGAAGAAGTGAAGCTATGGCATCAAAGATTGGGTCATCTCCATCTCAGAGGAATGAAGAAGATCATCTCTATGGAGGCTGTAAGAGGGATCCCAAGACTTAAGATTGATGAAAGAAAAGTGTGTAGTGAGTGTCAAATGGGTAAGCAAACCAAGATGTCACACCCAAAGCTTCAACATCTGACAACCTCGGAAGTCTTGGAATTACTACACATGGACCTTATGGGACCAATGCAGGTAGAGAGTCTTGGGGGAAAAAGATATGCCTATGTGTTTGTTGATGACTTCTCAAGATATACCTGGATAAGCTTCATCAAAGAAAAGTCAGATGTGTTTGAGGTGTTTAGAGATCTGTGCCATAGGATCCAAAGAGAAAAGGCAAGTTGTGTGGTCAGAATAAGAAGTGATCATGGAAAGGAGTTTGAGAATAAAAAATTCTCAGACTTCTGTTCATCAGAAGGGATCAACCATGAGTACTCATCTCCCATCACCCCTCAACAGAATGGGGTTGTAGAAAGGAAAAACAGAACTATTCAGGAGTCAGCTAGAGCCATGATTCATGCCAAGAAGTTACCCCTGTACTTTTGGGCTGAAGCCATGAACACATCATGCTACATCCACAATAGAGTCACACTAAGAAAGGGAACTCTATCCACCATCTATGAAGTCTGGAAGGGTAGAAAACCTACAGTCAAGTACTTTCATGTATTTGGAAGTAAGTGTTACATCCTGGCTGATAGGGATCAAAGAAGGAAGATGGACCCTAAGAGTGATGAAGGGATATTTCTTGGATACTCTATAAATAGCAGAGCTTACAGAGTATTTAACTCCAGAACCAAGGTTATAATAGAGTCAATAAATGTGACTATTGATGATACCTATGCAAAGACATATGTTGCTGATGATGTTGGAACATCTGCTGACAATCCAACTGAAGTTAAAATAGAAAGTGATAATCTTGACTTCACTTTAACCGAGGCAAAGTCAGAGCAATCCAACAAATCTCCCTCCATCAGAATCCAGAAAGATCATCCTAAAGAACTGATAATTGGTGATCTCAACAGTGGTGTCACCACTAGATCAAGAGAGATGATCTCAGGCTCCTGCTTTTTTTCAAAGATAGAACCTAAGAACATCAAGGAAGCTCTGAATGATGAGTACTGGATCTCTGCTATGCAGGAAGAATTAGGCCAGTTTACAAGGAATGAAGTATGGGATCTTGTTCCTAGGCCTGGTGGCATTAATGTGATTGGCACTAAGTGGGTGTACAAAAACAAGTCTAATGAGCAGGGAGTAGTTACAAGAAACAAGGCTAGGCTTGTGGCTCAAGGATATACTCAAATTGAGGGGATGTATTTTGATGAAACTTTTGCACTAGTAGCAAGACTTGAATCCATCAGACTACTCCTAGGAATTGCTTGCATCCTAAAGATCAAATTATTTCAGATGGATGTTAAAAGTGCCTTCCTAAATGGGTACCTTAATGAGGAAGTATATGTGGAGCAACCAAAGGGATTTGTTGATCCAAGCTGTCCAGACCATGTATATAAGCTGAGGATGGCTCTGTATGGGATAAAGCAAGCTCCCAGAGCATGGTATGAAAGACTGACCACCTTTCTCATTAAGCATGGATACAGGAAGGGAGGAATAGACAAAACCCTGTTTGTAAAGGATGAAGAGGGAAAGGTTATGATTGCTCAGATATATGTGGATGACATAGTGTTTGGTGGGATGTCAGACAGGATGGTTAAACATTTTGTGACTCAAATGGAGTCTGAGTTTGAAATGAGCCTAGTGGGAGAATTAACTTACTTCCTTGGACTGCAAATCAAACAGATGGAGGACTCCATGTTCATATCCCAAAGCAAGTATGCAAAGAACACTGTCAAGAAGTTTGGGATGGACAATGCAAGTCACAAGAGCACACCTGCCCCCACTCATCTAAAACTGACAAAGGATGACAAAGGTGAGAGTGTGGACCAAAGCTTGTACATGAGCATGATTGGAAGTCTACGATATCTTACAGCTAGCAGACCAGATATAGCTTTTGCAGTAGGTGTGTGTGCAAGGTATCAAGCTGAACCAAAGGTGAGCCATCTCAACCAGGTTAAGAGGATCTTGAAATATGTAAATGGCACTTGTGACTATGGCATAATGTACTCTCATGGTTGTGAACCCATCCTCACTGAGTTTTGTGATGCTGACTGGGCTGGAAGTGCTGATGATAGAAATAGTACATCAGGAGGATGCTTCTTTCTAGGGAACAATTTAATTTCTTGTTCAGTAAGAAACAAAATTGTGTGTCCTTATCCACTGCTGAAGCTGAATACATTGCAGCTGGTAGCAGTTGTTCACAGCTGGTACTGTGACAATTTAAGTGCTATTAATATCTCCAAAAATCCTAACCAACACAGCAGGACTAAGCACATAGATATCAGACATCACTTCATCAGAGACCTTGTGGAGGAGAAGGTGATCACATTGGAGCATGTAGCCACAGAGCTGCAATTAGCTGACATATTCACCAAGGCTTTGGATGCTACCCAATTTGAAAACCTAAGGGGTAAATTGGGAATCTTCATGTGTGACATATAGCAATTATGGAGAAGTGCCAGCATGTCTTATGACATCGTGGGGCATGACCACCAGGTGGCAGCACTAGTCTGGCCAATAACCGTGTGTATTCCAGTTTTACAAATTCCAATAGAAACGGGCTCTATTTATGTACAAACGTGCCTTCAGCTTCTCACATTCTCATTAGCACCACTGAACCCTTTGCATGCTACAACTGGGATTCTGAACCCATCTAAGTCTATCATCAAACCTTTATGCATCCCCACTACAATCGCAAACATGTCACAACATCAGAACCCTAACTCCATTGATGAGGGTCTCCTTCAGGAAGACGTAGTGTACGTCACTCCATTGTCTGTAGTACCCATGGATGCGACACCCATAAACGTTGTCAGAGGAAGAATTCCCATCGCCCAAAAGCCCAGGACTCCCCATGCAAGAAAACCCAAGGAGCCAGTCTTCAGCAAAAGTAAGGGAGCCTCTTCAACTTCCAGTGCTCCCAAAGCTTCTGCTTACGTGGACTCCACAATACGAGATCTTGTAACCAGGATCCTGACAGAAGAAAGGGTTGTGCCTGGGGTGTCAGTTCCCCTGAATAGGATGCCCGCCTCAACTCCCAGCAACCAAGCTAAAGAAGACATGCCTGCTCCACAAGATGTCCCAAGCAATGTTGAGACAACTGAGGGCCAGGACAAAGCCCCAAATGATGATAAAGGAGTAGAAGGTCCTACTGATGATCAAGCTGCTGAGAATGAGGCTTCCCAACCTCCACCAGTTGTGAACCTGGATGATGATTCTGATACAGAGATCATAGCAGCTGTTGATCCTAGCATAGCCAAGAGGCTTATGGCTAGGAAGGATAAGAGGCCAGCTGCTCAAGCAAACCCTGAGAAAAGACAGCCAACCCCCAAGAAGGACAAGGTCAAAACTGCTTTTGGACCTACAAAGCCATGGAGTAAGGTCAACACACAAAAGAGGAAGGCCACAGCTCCATCTGATTCTGATGTTGAGGAGGATGTCCCAACATCTCAACCCAGAAAGAGGCCAGCACCTTCTAGGACTTCCACTGCTGTCCCTGAAGCACCCCTGGATAATGTGTCCTTCCACCATGTCTCCAACGTAAGCATGTGGAAATATGTCTATCAGAGAAGGGTGGCTCTGGAACGAGAGCTGGGTAGTAATGCCTTGGATTGTACTGAGGTAATTGATTTAATTTCCAAGGCTGGACTATTCAAGACTGTCTCTAAATTCTCTCCATGTTATGAGTTGTTGGTAAAAGAATTTATAGTGAACTTACAAAAAGGATGTGCTGATGGGAAATCTGAGGATTTCAGAAAAGTGTATGTCAGGGGAAGGTGTGTAGACTTTTCTCCTAGGGTGATCAATCAGTACCTGGGGAGAGAATCAGATGGGCCAACTGAGCTTGGCAAGACTGACAATCAAGTGTGCAGAATAATTACAGCTAACCAGGTCAAGACATGGCCAGTAAAAGGCAAACTCTCAGTCAGCTTGTTAACCAGGAAATATGCCATGCTACACAGAATTGGGGCAGCCAACTGGGTCCCAACCAACCACACCTCAACCATGGCCACTGGGCTTGGGAGGTTTATTTGTGCTGTAGGCACCCAAACCAAGCTGGATTATGGAGCATACATCTTTGACCAGACTCTCAAGCATGCAGGAACCTCAGCCATCAAGCTTCCAATAGCCTTCCCATCACTACTCTGTGGGGTGATTCTCAACCAGTATCTAGGAATCCTTACTGACAAGGACTCTGTCTGTAAAAGGGAAAATCCACTGTCTTTCCATTACAAGCTGTTTCTAGGTCATCATGTTGCAGATGTTGAAGCACCAGGTGGGTCATCTGCTGGGACATCTGCTGTCAAGACACCTATATCAAAGGCAGCCCTAATTGCAGAGCTCAGGACAACCTGCAAGGAGCTGGAAGAAAGGAAGAAGAAGCTTGAGGACCTGATTCAAAGACTGGAGCTGGAAGAGGCTACTGGGAATGATGATGGAGCTGGTGATGAGTCTGAGGATACAGAGGATGAAGAGTGAAGCTGTTTGTTGGTGGAAAATGTATGTTTGGAGTCTGTCTGTTCTGAATTGTATGTCAGTTATGTCTGTTTCTTTAAAGTTTTGTTTGGCCCCAAAATTTATGTCTAACAAGGGGGTGAAATCTGTGTGTGTTGAACAATGATATTATGTTTGTATGCTGAAATGGTATATTTTGGACCTATCAAAGTGTCACTGGGTGTAATGGGTACTTATCAAAGTCTGTTGGGCCAAGTCATGGCAGTGTACATCTCAGGTAACTACATGTTTGAGGGGGAGCAAATTCTTAGCTCTCACATGATCCAACAGAAAGGAACTCCGCTGCTCTCTGACAAAACCAGAATAATATGTTAGCCAAAAATTAGCCAAAGGGGGAGTTTGTAGATGTTAGAAATTGGCAGAATTTTTGAAAAACAAAGTAAAAGTTATGAACTTAGTTCAGGACATCAGGATGTCACACCAAATGTTGTGACATCGTGAACCTGCTATCTGCCTTGATACGCAACAGAAGTGCTTAAAATCAGGAGTAAATATCTGGAAGTAAACGTAAAGGGTGAGCACTCCAAGGCGCCTCTTTAGGAAGTTAAGTTGTCTGGTTCCAGTGTAAAGGAAACAGAAAACTAACTCACCTTGATTCAAGGAGATAACTGTGGGATTTAGAAATTACAAGTCTGGATAGTTTGCAAAAAGCCCAAAAACTCAGCATCTACTTAAGAAACTGATACACTCAAGTAAATCCAACGAATTTAAGCAGAGTGTCAAGGGTGTTAGTGAAGCTAGTTACTTAAGCAGGTTTTATTTGTGTGTTATTCACTTTATAATCTTTTAAGCAAAAAATGAATTGTGTCTTGATTGAAAATGGTAAGTAAGATCAAGCTGGTGTGTCTGAAGTGTGACTTCAAACTTATTAATCATTCTAAGTTAGAGATCACTGTGTGATTGAGGGGGAGTGAGTAGGTACTCATATCTAAGTAGAGTCTTAGATAGAAATTGCCTTGGGTAGATATTACGTGAAGGATTAAACTGATTGGTTTAACTCCCTAATTAATATTACTTATATTGAATTTCCTTCCTGGCTTGGTAGCCCCCAGATGTAAGGGTGGAGATACACTGAACTGGGTTAACAATTTCCTGTGTTAATTAATTTACTAGCTCATTAATTTATTGCTTAGGATATCAGTGTCTAAACATCTGTTTTGACATCACTTATCTGATCCCAGAATTTCAATGGAAGTACATGCAAAAAAATTATCTCAAAATTTGATTCTATGAAACTTTTTGAATTGCTAGTTTAGGTCAAAAATCGTAGTATATTATACACAATTTTATACTAGTTTCGGTCAAAAAATCAAATTAAATCGATGATTGTTCGAAATGCTACGAAACTTTTCAGATCCTTTCTATATGTTACGAGGGAAGGTTATGATGGAAGTACATGCAAAAAAATTATCTCAAAATTTGATTCTATGAAACTTTTTGAAATACAATTTAGGTCAAAAAATCGTAGTATATTATAAACAATTTTATACCGGTTTCGGTCAAAAAATCAAATTAAATCGTGGATTGTTCGGAATGCTACAAAACGTTTCAGGTCCTTTCTATATGTTACGAGGGAAGGTTATGATGGAAGTACATGCAAAAAAATTATCTCAAAATTAGACTCTATGAAACTTTTTGAAATGTTAGTTTCGGTCAAATATCGTAGTATATTATACACAATTTTATACTAGTTTCGGTCAAAAACTCAAATTAAATCGATGATTGTTCGAAATGGTACGGAACTTTTCAGATCCTTTCTATATGTTACGAAGGAAGGTTATGATGGAAGTACATGCAAAAAAATATCTGAAAATTTGATTCTATGAAACTTTTTGAAATGCTGGTTTAGGTCAAAAAATCGTAGTATATTATACACAATTTTATACTAGTTTCGGTCAAAAAATCAAATTAAATCGAGGATTGTTCGAAATGCTATGAAACTTTTCAGGTCCTTTCTATATGTTACGAGGGAAGGTTATGATTGAAGTAGATGCAAAAAAATTATCTCAGAATTTGATTCTATGAAACTTTTTTAAATACTAGTTTCGGTAAAAAACCATAGAATATTTATGCACAATTTTATACTAGTTTCGGTCAAAAAATCAAATTAAATCGATGATTGTTCGAAATGCTACGAAACTTTTCAAATCCTTTCTATATATTACGAGAGAAGGTTATGATGGAAGTACATGCAAAAAAAATTATCTCAAAATTAGACTCTATGAAACTTTTTGAAATACTAGTTTCGGTCAAATATCGTAGTTATACACAATTTTATACTAGTTTCGGTCAAAAAATCAAATTAAATCGAGGATTGTTCGAAATGCTACGAAACTTTTCAGATCCTTTCTATATATTACGAGGGAAGGTTATGATGGAAGTACATGCAAAAAAAAAATCTCAAAATTCGATTATATGAAACATTTTGAATTGCTAGTTTAGGTCAAAATCGTAGTATATTATACACAATTTTATACTAGTTTCGGTCAAAAAATCAAATTAAATCGATGATTGTTCGAAATGCTACGAAACGTTTCAGATCCTTTCTATATGTTACGAGGGAAGGTTATGATGGAAGTACATGCAAAAAAATTATCTCAAAATTTGATTCTATGAATCTTTTTGAAATACTAGTTTAGGTCAAAAAATCGTAGTATATTATAAACAATTTTATACCAGTTTCGGTCAAAAAATCAAATTAAATCGTGGATTGTTCGAAATGCTACGAAACTTTTCAGGTCCTTTCTATATGTTACAAGGGAAGGTTATGATGGAAGTACATGCAAAAAAATTATCTCAAATTAGACTCTATGAAACTTTTTGAAAAGCTAGTTTCGGTCAAATATCGTAGTATATTATACACAATTTTATACTAGTTTCGGTCAAAAACTCAAATTAAATCGATGATTGGTCGAAATGCTATGGAACTTTTTCAGATCCTTTCTATATGTTACGAAGGAAGGTTATGATGGAAGCACATGCAAAAAAACTATCTCAAAATTTGATTCTATGAAACTTTTTGAAATGCTAGTTTAGGTCAAAAAATCGTAGTATATTATACACAATTTTATACTAGTTTCGGTCAAAAAATTAAATTAAATCTAGGATTGCTCGAAATGCTATGAAACTTTTCAGGTCCTTTCTATATGTTACGAGGGAAGGTTATGATTGAAGTAGATGCAAAAAAATTATTCTAGAATTCGATTCTATGAAACTTTTTTAAATACTAGTTTCGGTAAAAAATCGTAGTATATTATACACAATTTTATACTAGTTTCGATCAAAAAATCAAATTAAATCGATGATTGTTCGAAATGCTACAAAACTTTTCAGATCCTTTCTATATGTTACGAGAGAAGGTTATGATGGAAGTACATGCAAAAAAAATTATCTCAAAATTAGACTCTATGAAACTTTTTGAAATACTAGTTTCAGTCAAATATCGTAGTATATTATACACAATTTTATACTAGTTTCGGTCAAAAACTCAAATTAAATTGATGATTGTTCAAAATGATACGAAACTTTTCAGATCCTTGCTATATGTTACTAGAGAAGGTTATGATGGAAGTACATTCAAAAAAATTATCTCAAAATTTGATTCTATGAAACTTTTTGAAATACTAGTTTCGGACAAAAATCGTAGTATATTATACACAATTTTATACTAGTTTCGGTCAAAAAATCAAATTAAATCGAGGATTGTTCGAAATGCTACGAAACTTTTCAAATCCTTTCTATATGTTACGAGGGAAGGTTATGATGGAAGTACATGCAAAAAAATTATCTCAAAATTTTATTCTATGAAACTTTTTGAAATACTAGTTTAGGTCAAAAAATCGTAGTATATTATAAACAATTTTATACCGGTTTCGGTAAAAAAATCAAATTAAAGCGTGGATTGTTCGAAATGCTATGAAACGTTTCAGTTCCTTTCTATATGTTACGAGGGAAGGTTATGATGGAAGTACATGCAAAACAATTATCTAAAAATTAGACTCTATGAAACTTTTTGAAATACTAGTTTCGGTCAAATATCGTAGTATATTATACACAATTTTATACTAGTTTCGGTCAAAAACTCAAATTAAATCGATGATTGTTCGAAATGATAAGAAACTTTTCAGATCCTTGCTATATGTTACTAGAGAAGGTTATGATGGAAGTACATGCAAAAAAATTATCTCAAAATTCAATTCTATGAAACTTTTTGAAATACTAGTTTCGGACAAAAATCGTAGTATATTATACACAATTTTATACTAGTTTCGGTCAAAAAATCAAATTAAATCGAGGATTGTTCGAAATGCTACGAAACTTTTCAGATCCTTTCTATATGTTACGAGGGAAGGTTATGATGGAAGTACATGCAAAAAAATTATCTCAAAATTTTATTCTATGAAACTTTTTGAAATACTAGTTTAGGTCAAAAAATCGTAGTATATTATAAACAATTTTATACCGGTTTCGGTCAAAAAATCAAATTAAAGCGTGGATTGTTCGAAATGCTACGAAACGTTTCAGTTCCTTTCTATATGTTACGAGGGAAGGTTATGATGGAAGTACATGCAAAAAAAATATCTCAAAATTAGACTCTATGAAACTTTTTGAAATGCTAGTTTCGGTCAAATATCGTAGTATATTATACACAATTTTATACTAGTTTCGGTAAAAAACTCAAATTAAATCGTTGATTGTTCGAAATGATACGAAACTTTTCAGATCCTTTCTATATGTTACGAGAGAAGGTTATGATGGAAGTACACGCAAAAAAATTATCTCAAAATTCGATTCTATGAAACTTTTTGAAATACTAGTTTCGGACAAAAATCATAGTATATTATACACAATTTTATACTAGTTTCGGTCAAAAAATCAAATTAAATCGAGGATTGTTCGAAATGCTACGAAACTTTTCAGATCCTTTCTATATGTTACGAGGGAAGGTTATGATGGAAGTACATGCAAAAAAATTATCTCAAAATTGGATTCTATGAAACTTTTTGAATTGCTAGTTTAGGTCAAAAATCGTAGTATATTATACACAATTTTATACTAGTTTCGGTCAAAAAATCAAATGAAATCGATGATTGTTCGAAATGCTACGAAACTTTTCAGATCCTTTCTATATGTTACGAGGGAAGGTTATGATTGAAGTACATGCAAAAAAATTATCTCAGAATTCGATTCTATGAAACTTTTTTAAATACTAATTTCGGTAAAGAAAACCGTAGTATATTATACACAATTTTATAGTTGTTTCGGTTAAAAAATCAAATTAAGTCGATGATTGTTTGAAATGCTACAAAATTTTCAGATCCATTCTATATGTTACGAGAGAAGGTTATGATGGAAGTACATGCAAAAAAAATTATCTCAAAATTAGACTCTATGAAACTTTTTGAAATACTAGTTTCGGTCAAATATCGTAGTATATTATACACAATTTTATACTAGTTTCGGTCAAATACACAAATTAAATCGATGATTGTTCGAAATGCTACAAAACTTTTCAGATCCTTTCTATATGTTACGAGAGAAGGTTATGATGGAAGTACATGCAAAAAAAATTATCTCAAAATTAGACTCTATGAAACTTTTTGAAATACTAGTTTCGGTCAAATATCGTAGTATATTATACACAATTTTATACTAGTTTCGGTCAAAAAATCAAATTAAATCGAGGATTGTTCGAAATGCTACGAAACTTTTCAGATCCTTTCTATATGTTACGAGGGAAGGTTATGATGGAAGCACATGCAAAAAAATTATCTCAAAATTTGATTCTATGAAACTTTTTGAATTGCTAGTTTAGGTAAAAAATCGTAGTATATTATACACAATTTTATACTAGTTTCGGTCAAAAAATCAAATTAAATCGATGATTGTTCGAAATGCTATGAAACTTTTCAGATCCTTTCTATATGTTACGAGGGAAGGTTATGATTGAAGTACATGCAAAAAAATTATCTCAGAATTCGATTCTATGAAACTTTTTTAAATACTAATTTCGGTAAAGAAAACCGTAGTATATTATACACAATTTTATAGTAGTTTCGGTCAAAAAATCAAATTAAGTCGATGATTGTTTGAAATGCTACAAAATTTTCAGATCCATTCTATATGTTACGAGAGAAGGTTATGATGGAAGTACATGCAAAAAAAATTATCTCAAAATTAGACTCTATGAAACTTTTTGAAATAATAGTTTCGGTCAAATATCGTAGTATATTATACATAATTTTATACTAGTTTCGGTCAAAAACACAAATTAAATCGATGATTGTTCGAAATGATACGAAACTTTTCAGATCCTTTCTATATGTAACGAGAGAAGGTTATGATGGAAGTACACGCAAAAAAATTATCTCAAAATTCGATTCTATGAAACTTTTTTAAATACTAGTTTCGGACAAAAATCGTAGTATATTATACACAATTTTATACTAGTTTCGGTCAAAAAATCAAATTAAATCGAGGATTGTTCGAAATGCTACGAAACTTTTCAGATCCTTTCTATATGTTACGAGGGAAGGTTATGATGGAAGTACATGCAAAAAAATTATCTCAAAATTTGATTCTATGAAACTTTTTGAATTGCTAGTTTAGGTCAAAAATCGTAGTATATTATACACAATTTTATACTAGTTTCGGTCAAAAAATCAAATTAAATCGATGATTGTTCGAAATGCTACGAAACTTTTCAGATCCTTTCTATATGTTACGAGGGAAGGTTATGATTGAAGTACATGCAAAAAAATTATCTCAGAATCCGATTCTATGAAACTTTTTTAAATACTAATTTCAGTAAATAAAACCGTAGTATATTATACACAATTTTATAGTAGTTTCGGTAAAAAAATTAAATTAAGTCGATGATTGTTTAAAATGCTACAAAATTTTCAGATCCATTCTATATGTTAAGAGAGAAGGTTATGATGGAAGTACATGCAAAAAAAAATATCTCAAAATTAGACTCTATGAAACTTTTTGAAATAATAGTTTCGGTCAAATATCGTAGTATATTTTACACAATTTTATACTAGTTTCGGTCAAAAACACAAATTAAATCGATGATTGTTCGAAATGATACGAAACTTTTCAGATCCTTTCTATATGTTACGAGAGAAGGTTATGATGGAAGTACACGCAAAAAAATTATCTCAAAATTCGATTCTATGAAACTTTTTTAAATACTAGTTTCGGACAAAAATCGTAGTATATTATACACAATTTTATACTAGTTTCAGTCAAAAAATCAAATTAAATCGAGGATTGTTCGAAATGCTACGAAACTTTTCAGAACCTTTCTATATGTTACGAGGGAAGGTTATGATGGAAGTACATGCAAAAAAATTATCTCAAAATTTGATTCTATGAAACTTTTTGAATTGCTAGTTTAGGTAAAAAAATCGTAGTATATTATACACAATTTTATACTAGTTTCGGTCAAAAAATCAAATTAAATCGATGATTGTTCGAAATGCTACGAAACTTTTCAGATCTTTTCTATATGTTACGAGGGAAGATTATGATTGAAGTACATGCAAAAAAATTATCTCAGAATTCGATTCTATGAAACTTTTTTAAATATTAATTTCGGTAAAGAAAACCGTAGTATATTATACACAATTTTATAGTAGTTTCGGTCAAAAAATCAAATTAAGTCGATGATTGTTTGAAATGCTACAAAATTTTCAGATCCATTCTATATGTTACGAGAGAAGGTTATGATGGAAGTACATGCAAAAAAAATTATCTAAAAATTAGACTCTATGAAACTTTTTGAAATAATAGTTTCGGTCAAATATCGTAGTATATTATACGTAATTTTATACTAGTTTCGGTCAAAAACACAAATTAAATCGATGATTGTTCGAAATGATACGAAACTTTTCAGATCCTTTCTATATGTTACGAGAGAAGGTTATGATGGAAGTACACGCAAAAAAATTATCTCAAAATTCGATTCTATGAAACTTTTTTAAATACTAGTTTCGGACAAAAATCGTAGTATATTATACACAATTTTATACTAGTTTCGGTCAAAAAATCAAATTAAATCGAAGATTGTTTGAAATGCTACGAAACTTTTCAGATCCTTTCTATATGTTACGAGGGAAGGTTATGATGGAAGTACATGCAAAAAAATTATCTCAAAATTCGATTCTATGAAACTTTTTGAATTGCTAGTTTAGGTCAAAAATCGTAGTATATTATACACAATTTTATACTAGTTTCGGTCAAAAAATCAAATTAAATCGATGATTGTTCGAAATGCTACAAAACTTTTCAGATCCTTTCTATATGTTATGAGGGAAGGTTATGATGGAAGTACATGCAAAAAAATTATCTCAAAATTTGATTCTATGAAACTTTTTGAATTGCTAGTTTAGGTCAAAAATCGTAGTATATTATACACAATTTTATACTAGTTTCGGTCAAAAAATCAAATTAAATCGATGATTGTTCGAAATGCTACGAAACTTTTCAAATCCTTTCTATATGTTACGAGGGAAGGTTATGATTGAAGTACATGCAAAAAAATTATCTCAGAATTCGATTCTATGAAACTTTTTTAAATACTAATTTCGGTAAAGAAAACCGTAGTATATTATACACAATTTTATAGTAGTTTCGGTCAAAAAATCAAATTAAGTCGATGATTGTTTGAAATGCTACAAAATTTTCAGATCCATTCTATATGTTACGAGAGAAGGTTATGATGGAAGTACATGCAAAAAAAATTATCTCAAAATTAGACTCTATGAAACTTTTTGAAATAATAGTTTCGGTTAAATATCGTAGTATATTATACACAATTTTATACTAGTTTCGGTCAAAAACACAAATTAAATCGATCATTGTTCGAAATGATACGAAACTTTTCAGATCCTTTCTATATGTTACGAGAGAAGGTTATGATGGAAGTACACGCAAAAAAATTATCTCAAAATTCGATTCTATGAAACTTTTTTAAATACTAGTTTCGGACAAAAATCGTAGTATATTATACACAATTTTATACTAGTTTCGGTCAAAAAATCAAATTAAATCGAGGATTGTTCGAAATGCTACGAAACTTTTCAGATCCTTTCTATATGTTACGAGGGAAGGTTATGATGGAAGTACATGCAAAAAAATTATCTCAAAATTTGATTCTATGAAACTTTTTGAATTGCTAGTTTAGGTCAAAAATCGTAGTATATTATACACAATTTTATACTAGTTTCGGTCAAAAAATCAAATTAAATCGATGATTGTTCGAAATGCTACGAAACTTTTCAGATCCTTTCTATATGTTACGAGGGAAGGTTATGATTGAAGTACATGCAAAAAAATTATCTCAGAATCCGATTCTATGAAACTTTTTTAAATACTAATTTCGGTAAATAAAACCGTAGTATATTATACACAATTTTATAGTAGTTTCAGTAAAAAAATTAAATTAAGTCGATGATTGTTTAAAATGCTACAAAATTTTCAGATCCATTCTATATGTTACGAGAGAAGGTTATGATGGAAGTACATGCAAAAAAAAATATCTCAAAATTAGACTCTATGAAACTTTTTGAAATAATAGTTTCGGTCATATATCGTAGTATATTATACACAATTTTATACTAGTTTCGGTCAAAAACACAAATTAAATCGATGATTGTTCGAAATGATACGAAACTTTTCAGATCCTTTCTATATGTTACGAGAGAAGGTTATGATGGAAGTACACGCAAAAAAACTTATCTCAAAATTCGATTCTATGAAACTTTTTTAAATACTAGTTTCGGACAAAAATCGTAGTATATTATACACAATTTTATACTAGTTTCAGTCAAAAAATCAAATTAAATCGAGGATTGTTCGAAATGCTACGAAACTTTTCAGATCCTTTCTATATGTTACGAGGGAAGGTTATGATGGAAGTACATGCAAAAAAATTATCTCAAAATTTGATTCTATGAAACTTTTTGAATTGCTAGTTTAGGTAAAAAATCGTAGTATATTATACACAATTTTATACTAGTTTCGGTCAAAAAATCAAATTAAATCGATGATTGTTCGAAATGCTATGAAACTTTTCAGATCTTTTCTATATGTTACGAGGGAAGATTATGATTGAAGTACATGCAAAAAAATTATCTCAGAATTCGATTCTATGAAACTTTTTTAAATACTAATTTCGGTAAAGAAAACCGAAGTATATTATACACAATTTTATAGTAGTTTCGGTCAAAAAATCAAATTAAGTCGATGATTGTTTGAAATGCTACAAAATTTTCAGATCCATTCTATATGTTACGAGAGAAGGTTATGATGGAAGTACATGCAAAAAAAATTATCTAAAAATTAGACTCTATGAAACTTTTTGAAATAATAGTTTCGGTCAAATATCGTAGTATATTATACGTAATTTTATACTAGTTTCGGTCAAAAACACAAATTAAATCGATGATTGTACGAAATGATACGAAACTTTTCAGATCCTTTCTATATGTTACGAGAGAAGGTTATGATGGAAGTACACGCATAAAAATTATCTCAAAATTCGATTCTATGAAACTTTTTTAAATACTAGTTTCGGACAAAAATCGTAGTATATTATACACAATTTTATACTAGTTTCGGTCAAAAAATCAAATTAAATCGAGGATTGTTTGAAATGCTACGAAACTTTTCAGATCCTTTCTATATGTTACGAGGGAAGGTTATGATGGAAGTACATGCAAAAAAATTATCTCAAAATTCGATTCTATGAAACTTTTTGAATTGCTAGTTTAGGTCAAAAATCGTAGTATATTATACACAATTTTATACTAGTTTCGGTCAAAAAATCAAATTAAATCGATGATTGTTCGAAATGCTACAAAACTTTTCAGATCCTTTCTATATGTTACGAGGGAAGGTTATGATGGAAGTACATGCAAAAAAATTATCTCAAAATTTGATTCTATGAAACTTTTTGAATTGCTAGTTTAGGTCAAAAATCGTAGTATATTATACACAATTTTATACTAGTTTCGGTCAAAAAATCAAATTAAATCGATGATTGTTCGAAATGCTACGAAACTTTTCAAATCCTTTCTATATGTTACGAGGGAAGGTTACTATTGAAGTACATGCAAAAAAATTATCTCAGAATTCGATTCTATGAAACTTTTTTAAATACTAATTTCGGTAAAGAAAACCGTAGTATATTATACACAATTTTATAGTAGTTTCGGTCAAAAAATCAAATTAAATCGATGATTGTTTGAAATGCTACAAAACTTTTCAGATCCATTCTATATGTTACGAGAGAAGGTTATGATGGAAGTACATGCAAAAAAAATTATCTAAAAATTAGACTCTATGAAACTTTTTGAAATAATAGTTTCGGTCAAATATCGTAGTATATTATACACAATTTTATACTAGTTTCGGTCAAAAACACAAATTAAATCGATGATTGTTCGAAATGATACGAAACTTTTCAGATCCTTTCTATATGTTACGAGAGAAGGTTATGATGGAAGTACACGCAAAAAAATTATCTCAAAATTCGATTCTATGAAACTTTTTTAAATACTAGTTTCGGACAAAAATCGTAGTATATTATACACAATTTTATACTAGTTTCAGTCAAAAAATCAAATTAAATCGAGGATTGTTCGAAATGCTAGGAAACTTTTCAGATCCTTTCTATATGTTACGAGGGAAGGTTATGATGGAAGTACATGCAAAAAAATTATCTCAAAATTTGATTCTATGAAACTTTTTGAATTGCTAGTTTAGGTAAAAAATCGTAGTATATTATACACAATTTTATACTAGTTTCGGTCAAAAAATCAAATTAAATCGATGATTGTTCGAAATGCTACGAAACTTTTCAGATCTTTTCTATATGTTACGAGGGAAGATTATGATTGAAGTACATGTAAAAAAATTATCCCAGAATTCGATTCTATGAAACTTTTTTAAATACTAATTTCGGTAAAGAAAACCGTAGTATATTATACACAATTTTATAGTAGTTTCGGTCAAAAAATCAAATTAAGTCGATGATTGTTTGAAATGCTACAAAATTTTCAGATCCATTCTATATGTTACGAGAGAAGGTTATGATGGAAGTACATGCAAAAAAAATTATCTAAAAATTAGACTCTATGAAACTTTTTGAAATAATAGTTTTGGTCAAATATCGTAGTATATTATACGTAATTTTATACTAGTTTCGGTCAAAAACACAAATTAAATCGATGATTGTACGAAATGATACGAAACTTTTCAGATCCTTTCTATATGTTACGAGAGAAGGTTATGATGGAAGTACACGCATAAAAATTATCTCAAAATTCGATTCTATGAAACTTTTTTAAATACTAGTTTCGGACAAAAATCGTAGTATATTATACACAATTTTATACTAGTTTCGGTCAAAAAATCAAATTAAATCGAGGATTGTTTGAAATGCTACGAAACTTTTCAGATCCTTTCTATATGTTACGAGGGAAGGTCATGATGGAAGTACACGCAAAAAAATTATCTCAAAATTCGATTCTATGAAACTTTTTTAAATACTAGTTTCGGACAAAAATCGTAGTATATTATACACAATTTTATACTAGTTTCAGTCAAAAAATCAAATTAAATCGAGGATTGTTCGAAATGCTAGGAAACTTTTCAGATCCTTTCTATATGTTACGAGGGAAGGTTATGATGGAAGTACATGCAAAAAAATTATCTCAAAATTTGATTCTATGAAACTTTTTGAATTGCTAGTTTAGGTAAAAAATCGTAGTATATTATACACAATTTTATACTAGTTTCGGTCAAAAAATCAAATTAAATCGATGATTGTTCGAAATGCTACGAAACTTTTCAGATCTTTTCTATATGTTACGAGGGAAGATTATGATTGAAGTACATGCAAAAAAATTATCTCAGAATTCGATTCTATGAAACTTTTTTAAATACTAATTTCGGTAAAGAAAACCGTAGTATATTATACACAATTTTATAGTAGTTTCGGTCAAAAAATCAAATTAAATCGATGATTGTTTGAAATGCTACAAAACTTTTCAGATCCATTCTATATGTTACGAGAGAAGGTTATGATGGAAGTACATGCAAAAAAAATTATCTAAATATTTGACTCTATGAAACTTTTTGAAATAATAGTTTCGGTCAAATATCGTAGTATATTATACACAATTTTATACTAGTTTCGGTCAAAAACACAAATTAAATCGATGATTGTACGAAATGATACGAAACTTTTCAGATCCTTTCTGTATGTTACGAGAGAAGGTTATGATGGAAGTACACGCATAAAAATTATCTCAAAATTCGATTCTATGAAACTTTTTTAAATACTAGTTTCGGACAAAAATCGTATGTTATTATACACAATTTTATACTAGTTTCGGTCAAAAAATCAAATTAAATCGAGGATTGTTTGAAATGCTACGAAACTTTTCAGATCCTTTCTATATGTTACGAGGGAAGGTTATGATGGAAGTACATGCAAAAAAATTATCTCAAAATTCGATTCTATGAAACTTTTTGAATTTCTAGTTTAGGTCAAAAATCGTAGTATATTATACACAATTTTATACTAGTTTCGGTCAAAAAATCAAATTAAATCGATGATTGTTCGAAATGCTACAAAACTTTTCAGATCCTTTCTATATGTTACGAGGGAAGGTTATGATGGAAGTACATGCAAAAAAATTATCTCAAAATTTGATTCTATGAAACTTTTTGAATTGCTAGTTTAGGTCAAAAATCGTAGTATATTATACACAATTTTATACTAGTTTCGGTCAAAAAATCAAATTAAATCGATGATTGTTCGAAATGCTACGAAACTTTTCAAATCCTTTCTATATGTTACGAGGGAAGGTTACTATTGAAGTACATGCAAAAAAATTATCTCAGAATTCGATTCTATGAAACTTTTTTAAATACTAATTTCGGTAAATAAAACCGTAGTATATTATACACAATTTTATAGTAGTTTCGGTCAAAAAATCAAATTAAGTCGATGATTGTTTGAAATGCTACAAAACTTTTCAGATCCATTCTATATGTTACGAGAGAAGGTTATGATGGAAGTACATGCAAAAAAAAATATCTAAAAATTAGACTCTATGAAACTTTTTGAAATAATAGTTTCGGTCAAATATCGTAGTATATTATACGTAATTTTATACTAGTTTCGGTCAAAAACACAAATTAAATCGATGATTGTTCGACATGATACGAAACTTTTCAGATCCTTTCTATATGTTACGAGAGAAGGTTATGATGGAAGTACACGCAAAAAAATTATCTCAAAATTCGATTCTATGAAACTTTTTTAAATACTAGTTTCGGACAAAAATCGTAGTATATTATACACAATTTTATACTAGTTTCGGTCAAAAAATCAAATTAAATCGAGGATTGTTTGAAATGCTACGAAACTTTTCAGATCCTTTCTATATGTTACGAGGGAAGGTTATGATGGAAGTACATGCAAAAAAATTATCTCAAAATTCGATTCTATGAAACTTTTAGAATTGCTAGTTTAGGTCAAAAATCGTAGTATATTATACACAATTTTATACTAGTTTCGGTCAAAAAATCAAATTAAATCGATGATTGTTCGAAATGCTACAAAACTTTTCAGATCCTTTCTATATGTTACGAGGGAAGGTTATGATGGAAGTACATGCAAAAAAATTATCTCAAAATTTGATTCTATGAAACTTTTTGAATTGCTAGTTTAGGTCAAAAATCGTAGTATATTATACACAATTTTATACTAGTTTCGGTCAAAAAATCAAATTAAATCGATGATTGTTCGAAATGCTACGAAACTTTTCAAATCCTTTCTATATGTTACGAGGGAAGGTTATGATTGAAGTACATGCAAAAAAATTATCTCAGAATTCGATTCTATGAAACTTTTTTAAATACTAATTTCGGTAAAGAAAACCGTAGTATATTATACACAATTTTATAGTAGTTTCGGTCAAAAAATCAAATTAAGTCGATGATTGTTTGAAATGCTACAAAAGTTTTCAGATCCATTCTATATGTTACGAGAGAAGGTTATGATGGAAGTACATGCAAAAAATATTATCTCAAAATTAGACTCTATGAAACTTTTTGAAATAATAGTTTCGGTCAAATATCGTAGTATATTATACACAATTTTATACTAGTTTCGGTCAAAAACACAAATTAAATCGATGATTGTTCGAAATGATACGAAACTTTTCAGATCCTTTCTATATGTTACGAGAGAAGGTTATGATGGAAGTACACGCAAAAAAATTATCTCAAAATTCGATTCTATGAAACTTTTTTAAATACTAGTTTCTGACAAAAATCGTAGTAAATTATACACAATTTTATACTAGTTTCGGTCAAAAAATCAAATTAAATCGAGGATTGTTCGAAATGCTACGAAACTTTTCAGATCCTTTCTATATGTTATGAGGGAAGGTTATGATGGAAGTACATGCAAAAAAATTATCTCAAAATTTGATTCTATGAAACTTTTTGAATTGCTAGTTTAGGTCAAAAATCGTAGTATATTATACACAATTTTATACTAGTTTCGGTCAAAAAATCAAATTAAATCGATGATTGTTCGAAATGCTACGAAACTTTTCAGATCCTTTCTATATGTTACGAGGGAAGGTTATGATTGAAGTACATGCAAAAAAATTATCTCAGAATTCGATTCTATGAAACTTTTTTAAATACTAATTTCGGTAAAAAAAACCGTAGTATATTATACACAATTTTATAGTAGTTTCGGTCAAAAAATCAAATTAAGTCGATGATTGTTTGAAATGCTACAAAATTTTCAGATCCATTCTATATGTTAAGAGAGAAGGTTATGATGGAAGTACATGCAAAAAAAATTATCTCAAAATTAGACTCTATGAAACTTTTTGAAATAATAGTTTCGGTCAAATATCGTAGTATATTATACACAATTTTATACTAGTTTCGGTCAAAAACACAAATTAAATCGATGATTGTTCGAAATGATACGAAACTTTTCAGATCCTTTCTATATGTTACGAGAGAAGGTTATGATGGAAGTACACGCAAAAAAATTATCTCAAAATTCGATTCTATGAAACTTTTTTAAATACTAGTTTCGGACAAAAATCGTAGTATATTATACACAATTTTATACTAGTTTCGGTCAAAAAATCAAATTAAATCGAGGATTGTTCGAAATGCTACGAAACTTTTCAGATCCTTTCTATATGTTACGAGGGAAGGTTATGATGGAAGTACATGCAAAAAAATTATCTCAAAATTTGATTCTATGAAACTTTTTGAATTGCTAGTTTAGGTAAAAAATCGTAGTATATTATACACAATTTTATACTAGTTTCGGTCAAAAAATCAAATTAAATCGATGATTGTTCGAAATGCTACGAAACTTTTCAGATCTTTTCTATATGTTACGAGGGAAGATTATGATTGAAGTACATGTAAAAAAATTATCCCAGAATTCGATTCTATGAAACTTTTTTAAATACTAATTTCGGTAAAGAAAACCGTAGTATATTATACACAATTTTATAGTAGTTTCGGTCAAAAAATCAAATTAAGTCGATGATTGTTTGAAATGCTACAAAATTTTCAGATCCATTCTATATGTTACGAGAGAAGGTTATGATGGAAGTACATGCAAAAAAAATTATCTAAAAATTAGACTCTATGAAACTTTTTGAAATAATAGTTTTGGTCAAATATCGTAGTATATTATACGTAATTTTATACTAGTTTCGGTCAAAAACACAAATTAAATCGATGATTGTACGAAATGATACGAAACTTTTCAGATCCTTTCTATATGTTACGAGAGAAGGTTATGATGGAAGTACACGCATAAAAATTATCTCAAAATTCGATTCTATGAAACTTTTTTAAATACTAGTTTCGGACAAAAATCGTAGTATATTATACACAATTTTATACTAGTTTCGGTCAAAAAATCAAATTAAATCGAGGATTGTTTGAAATGCTACGAAACTTTTCAGATCCTTTCTATATGTTACGAGGGAAGGTTATGATGGAAGTACACGCAAAAAAATTATCTCAAAATTCGATTCTATGAAACTTTTTTAAATACTAGTTTCGGACAAAAATCGTAGTATATTATACACAATTTTATACTAGTTTCAGTCAAAAAATCAAATTAAATCGAGGATTGTTCGAAATGCTAGGAAACTTTTCAGATCCTTTCTATATGTTACGAGGGAAGGTTATGATGGAAGTACATGCAAAAAAATTATCTCAAAATTTGATTCTATGAAACTTTTTGAATTGCTAGTTTAGGTAAAAAATCGTAGTATATTATACACAATTTTATACTAGTTTCGGTCAAAAAATCAAATTAAATCGATGATTGTTCGAAATGCTACGAAACTTTTCAGATCTTTTCTATATGTTACGAGGGAAGATTATGATTGAAGTACATGCAAAAAAATTATCTCAGAATTCGATTCTATGAAACTTTTTTAAATACTAATTTCGGTAAAGAAAACCGTAGTATATTATACACAATTTTATAGTAGTTTCGGTCAAAAAATCAAATTAAATCGATGATTGTTTGAAATGCTACAAAACTTTTCAGATCCATTCTATATGTTACGAGAGAAGGTTATGATGGAAGTACATGCAAAAAAAATTATCTAAATATTTGACTCTATGAAACTTTTTGAAATAATAGTTTCGGTCAAATATCGTAGTATATTATACACAATTTTATACTAGTTTCGGTCAAAAACACAAATTAAATCGATGATTGTACGAAATGATACGAAACTTTTCAGATCCTTTCTGTATGTTACGAGAGAAGGTTATGATGGAAGTACACGCATAAAAATTATCTCAAAATTCGATTCTATGAAACTTTTTAAATACTAGTTTCGGACAAAAATCGTATGTTATTATACACAATTTTATACTAGTTTCGGTCAAAAAATCAAATTAAATCGAGGATTGTTTGAAATGCTACGAAACTTTTCAGATCCTTTCTATATGTTACGAGGGAAGGTTATGATGGAAGTACATGCAAAAAAATTATCTCAAAATTCGATTCTATGAAACTTTTTGAATTTCTAGTTTAGGTCAAAAATCGTAGTATATTATACACAATTTTATACTAGTTTCGGTCAAAAAATCAAATTAAATCGATGATTGTTCGAAATGCTACAAAACTTTTCAGATCCTTTCTATATGTTACGAGGGAAGGTTATGATGGAAGTACATGCAAAAAAATTATCTCAAAATTTGATTCTATGAAACTTTTTGAATTGCTAGTTTAGGTCAAAAATCGTAGTATATTATACACAATTTTATACTAGTTTCGGTCAAAAAATCAAATTAAATCGATGATTGTTCGAAATGCTACGAAACTTTTCAAATCCTTTCTATATGTTACGAGGGAAGGTTACTATTGAAGTACATGCAAAAAAATTATCTCAGAATTCGATTCTATGAAACTTTTTTAAATACTAATTTCGGTAAATAAAACCGTAGTATATTATACACAATTTTATAGTAGTTTCGGTCAAAAAATCAAATTAAGTCGATGATTGTTTGAAATGCTACAAAACTTTTCAGATCCATTCTATATGTTACGAGAGAAGGTTATGATGGAAGTACATGCAAAAAAAATTATCTAAAAATTAGACTCTATGAAACTTTTTGAAATAATAGTTTCGGTCAAATATCGTAGTATATTATACGTAATTTTATACTAGTTTCGGTCAAAAACACAAATTAAATCGATGATTGTTCGACATGATACGAAACTTTTCAGATCCTTTCTATATGTTACGAGAGAAGGTTATGATGGAAGTACACGCAAAAAAATTATCTCAAAATTCGATTCTATGAAACTTTTTTAAATACTAGTTTCGGACAAAAATCGTAGTATATTATACACAATTTTATACTAGTTTCGGTCAAAAAATCAAATTAAATCGAGGATTGTTTGAAATGCTACGAAACTTTTCAGATCCTTTCTATATGTTACGAGGGAAGGTTATGATGGAAGTACATGCAAAAAAATTATCTCAAAATTCGATTCTATGAAACTTTTAGAATTGCTAGTTTAGGTCAAAAATCGTAGTATATTATACACAATTTTATACTAGTTTCGGTCAAAAAATCAAATTAAATCGATGATTGTTCGAAATGCTACAAAACTTTTCAGATCCTTTCTATATGTTACGAGGGAAGGTTATGATGGAAGTACATGCAAAAAAATTATCTCAAAATTTGATTCTATGAAACTTTTTGAATTGCTAGTTTAGGTCAAAAATCGTAGTATATTATACACAATTTTATACTAGTTTCGGTCAAAAAATCAAATTAAATCGATGATTGTTCGAAATGCTACGAAACTTTTCAAATCCTTTCTATATGTTACGAGGGAAGGTTACTATTGAAGTACATGCAAAAAAATTATCTCAGAATTCGATTCTATGAAACTTTTTTAAATACTAATTTCGGTAAATAAAACCGTAGTATATTATACACAATTTTATAGTAGTTTCGGTCAAAAAATCAAATTAAGTCGATGATTGTTTGAAATGCTACAAAAGTTTTCAGATCCATTCTATATGTTACGAGAGAAGGTTATGATGGAAGTACATGCAAAAAATATTATCTCAAAATTAGACTCTATGAAACTTTTTGAAATAATAGTTTCGGTCAAATATCGTAGTATATTATACACAATTTTATACTAGTTTCGGTCAAAAACACAAATTAAATCGATGATTGTTCGAAATGATACGAAACTTTTCAGATCCTTTCTATATGTTACGAGAGAAGGTTATGATGGAAGTACACGCAAAAAAATTATCTCAAAATTCGATTCTATGAAACTTTTTTAAATACTAGTTTCTGACAAAAATCGTAGTATATTATACACAATTTTATACTAGTTTCGGTCAAAAAATCAAATTAAATCGAGGATTGTTCGAAATGCTACGAAACTTTTCAGATCCTTTCTATATGTTATGAGGGAAGGTTATGATGGAAGTACATGCAAAAAAATTATCTCAAAATTTGATTCTATGAAACTTTTTGAATTGCTAGTTTAGGTCAAAAATCGTAGTATATTATACACAATTTTATACTAGTTTCGGTCAAAAAATCAAATTAAATCGATGATTGTTCGAAATGCTACGAAACTTTTCAGATCCTTTCTATATGTTACGAGGGAAGGTTATGATTGAAGTACATGCAAAAAAATTATCTCAGAATTCGATTCTATGAAACTTTTTTAAATACTAATTTCGGTAAAAAAAACCGTAGTATATTATACACAATTTTATAGTAGTTTCGGTCAAAAAATCAAATTAAGTCGATGATTGTTTGAAATGCTACAAAATTTTCAGATCCATTCTATATGTTAAGAGAGAAGGTTATGATGGAAGTACATGCAAAAAAAATTATCTCAAAATTAGACTCTATGAAACTTTTTGAAATAATAGTTTCGGTCAAATATCGTAGTATATTATACACAATTTTATACTAGTTTCGGTCAAAAACACAAATTAAATCGATGATTGTTCGAAATGATACGAAACTTTTCAGATCCTTTCTATATGTTACGAGAGAAAGTTATGATGGAAGTACACGCAAAAAAATTATCTCAAAATTCGATTCTATGAAACTTTTTTAAATACTAGTTTCGGACAAAAATCGTAGTATATTATACACAATTTTATACTAGTTTCGGTCAAAAAATCAAATTAAATCGAGGATTGTTTGAAATGCTACGAAACTTTTCAAATCCTTTCTATATGTTACGAGGGAAGGTTATGATGGAAGTACATGCAAAAAAATTATCTCAAAATTCGATTCTATGAAACTTTTTGAATTGCTAGTTTAGGTCAAAAATCGTAGTATATTATACACAATTTTATACTAGTTTCTGTCAAAAAATCAAATTAAATCGATGATTGTTCGAAATGCTACGAAACTTTTCAGATCCTTTCTATATGTTACGAGGGAAGGTTATGATGGAAGTACATGCAAAAAAATTATCTCAAAATTTGATTCTATGAAACTTTTTGAATTGCTAGTTTAGGTCAAAAATCGTAGTATATTATACACAATTTTATACTAGTTTCGGTCAAAAAATCAAATTAAATCGATGATTGTTCGAAATGCTATGAAACTTTTCAGATCCTTTCTATATGTTACGAGGGAAGGTTATGATTGAAGTACATGCAAAAAAATTATCTCAGAATTCGATTCTATGAAACTTTTTTAAATACTAATTTCGGTAAAGAAAACCGTAGTATATTATACACAATTTTAAAGTAGTTTCGGTCAAAAAATCAAATTAAGTCGATGATTGTTTGAAATGCTACAAAATTTTCAGATCCATTCTATATGTTACGAGAGAAGGTTATGATGGAAGTACATGCAAAAAAAATTATCTCAAAATTAGACTCTATGAAACTTTTTGAAATAATAGTTTCGGTCAAATATCGTAGTATATTATACACAATTTTATACTAGTTTCGGTCAAAAACACAAATTAAATCGATGATTGTTCGAAATGATACGAAACTTTTCAGATCCTTTCTATATGTTACGAGAGAAGGTTATGATGGAAGTACACGCAAAAAAATTATCTCAAAATTCGATTCTATGAAACTTTTTTAAATACTAGTTTCGGACAAAAATCGTAGTATATTATACACAATTTTATACTAGTTTCGGTCAAAAAATCAAATTAAATCGAGGATTGTTCGAAATGCTACGAAACTTTTCAGATCCTTTCTATATGTTACGAGGGAAGGTTATGATGGAAGTACATGCAAAAAAATTATCTCAAAATTTGATTCTATGAAACTTTTTGAATTGCTAGTTTAGGTCAAAAATCGTAGTATATTATACACAATTTTATACTATTTTCGGTCAAAAAATCAAATTAAATCGATGATTGTTCGAAATGCTACGAAACTTTTCAGATCCTTTCTATATGTTACGAGGGAAGGTTATGATTGAAGTACATGCAAAAAAATTATCTCAGAATCCGATTCTATGAAACGTTTTTAAATACTAATTTCGGTAAATAAAACCGTAGTATATTATACACAATTTTATAGTAGTTTCGGTAAAAAAATTAAATTAAGTCGATGATTGTTTAAAATGCTACAAAATTTTCAGATCCATTCTATATGTTACGAGAGAAGGTTATGATGGAAGTACATGCAAAAAAAATTATCTCAAAATTAGACTCTATGAAACTTTTTGAAATAATAGTTTCGGTCAAATATCGTAGTATATTATACACAATTTTATACTAGTTTCGGTCAAAAACACAAATTAAATCGATGATTGTTCGAAATGATACGAAACTTTTCAGATCCTTTCTATATGTTACGAGAGAAGCTTATGATGGAAGTACACGCAAAAAAATTATCTCAAAATTCGATTCTATGAAACTTTTTTAAATACTAGTTTCGGACAAAAATCGTAGTATATTATACACAATTTTATACTAGTTTCGGTAAAAAAATCAAATTAAATCGAGGATTGTTCGAAATGCTACGAAACTTTTCAGATCCTTTCTATATGTTACGAGGGAAGGTTATGATGGAAGTACACGCAAAAAAATTATCTCAAAATTCGATTCTATGAAACTTTTTTAAATACTAGTTTCTGACAAAAATCGTAGTATATTATACACAATTTTATACTAGTTTCGGTCAAAAAATCAAATTAAATCGAGGATTGTTCGAAATGCTACGAAACTTTTCAGATCCTTTCTATATGTTATGAGGGAAGGTTATGATGGAAGTACATGCAAAAAAATTATCTCAAAATTTGATTCTATGAAACTTTTTGAATTGCTAGTTTAGGTCAAAAATCGTAGTATATTATACACAATTTTATACTAGTTTCGGTCAAAAAATCAAATTAAATCGATGATTGTTCGAAATGCTACGAAACTTTTCAGATCCTTTCTATATGTTACGAGGGAAGGTTATGATTGAAGTACATGCAAAAAAATTATCTCAGAATTCGATTCTATGAAACTTTTTTAAATACTAATTTCGGTAAAAAAAACCGTAGTATATTATACACAATTTTATAGTAGTTTCGGTCAAAAAATCAAATTAAGTCGATGATTGTTTGAAATGCTACAAAATTTTCAGATCCATTCTATATGTTAAGAGAGAAGGTTATGATGGAAGTACATGCAAAAAAAATTATCTCAAAATTAGACTCTATGAAACTTTTTGAAATAATAGTTTCGGTCAAATATCGTAGTATATTATACACAATTTTATACTAGTTTCGGTCAAAAACACAAATTAAATCGATGATTGTTCGAAATGATACGAAACTTTTCAGATCCTTTCTATATGTTACGAGAGAAAGTTATGATGGAAGTACACGCAAAAAAATTATCTCAAAATTCGATTCTATGAAACTTTTTTAAATACTAGTTTCGGACAAAAATCGTAGTATATTATACACAATTTTATACTAGTTTCGGTCAAAAAATCAAATTAAATCGAGGATTGTTTGAAATGCTACGAAACTTTTCAAATCCTTTCTATATGTTACGAGGGAAGGTTATGATGGAAGTACATGCAAAAAAATTATCTCAAAATTCGATTCTATGAAACTTTTTGAATTGCTAGTTTAGGTCAAAAATCGTAGTATATTATACACAATTTTATACTAGTTTCGGTCAAAAAATCAAATTAAATCGATGATTGTTCGAAATGCTACGAAACTTTTCAGATCCTTTCTATATGTTACGAGGGAAGGTTATGATTGAAGTACATGCAAAAAAATTATCTCAGAATTCGATTCTATGAAACTTTTTTAAATACTAATTTCGGTAAATAAAACCGTAGTATATTATACACAATTTTATAGTAGTTTCGGTCAAAAAATCAAATTAAGTCGATGATTGTTTAAAATGCTACAAAAGTTTTCAGATCCATTCTATATGTTACGAGAGAAGGTTATGATGGAAGTACATGCAAAAAATATTATCTCAAAATTAGACTCTATGAAACTTTTTGAAATAATAGTTTCGGTCAAATATCGTAGTATATTATACACAATTTTATACTAGTTTCGGTCAAAAACACAAATTAAATCGATGATTGTTCGAAATGATACGAAACTTTTCAGATCCTTTCTATATGTTACGAGAGAAGCTTATGATGGAAGTACACGCAAAAAAATTATCTCAAAATTCGATTCTATGAAACTTTTTTAAATACTAGTTTCGGACAAAAATCGTAGTATATTATACACAATTTTATACTAGTTTCGGTCAAAAAATCAAATTAAATCGATGATTGTTCGAAATGCTACGAAACTTTTCAAATCCTTTCTATATGTTACGAGGGAAGGTTATGATTGAAGTACACGCAAAAAAATTATCTCAGAATTCGATTCTATGAAACTTTTTTAAATACTAGTTTCTGACAAAAATCGTAGTATATTATACACAATTTTATACTAGTTTCGGTCAAAAAATCAAATTAAATCGAGGATTGTTCGAAATGCTACGAAACTTTTCAGATCCTTTCTATATGTTACGAGAGAAGGTTATGATGGAAGTACATGCAAAAAAATTATCTCAAAATTTGATTCTATGAAACTTTTTGAAATAATAGTTTCGGTCAAATATCGTAGTATATTATACACAATTTTATACTAGTTTCGGTCAAAAACACAAATTAAATCGATGATTGTTCGAAATGATACGAAACTTTTCAGATCCTTTCTATATGTTACGAGAGAAGGTTATGATGGAAGTACACGCAAAAAAATTATCTCAAAATTCGATTCTATGAAACTTTTTTAAATACTAGTTTCGGACAAAAATCGTAGTATATTATACACAATTTTATACTAGTTTCGGTCAAAAAATCAAATTAAATCGAGGATTGTTTGAAATGCTACGAAACTTTTCAAATCCTTTCTATATGTTAAGAGAGAAGGTTATGATGGAAGTACATGCAAAAAAAATTATCTCAAAATTAGACTCTATGAAACTTTTTGAAATAATAGTTTCGGTCAAATATCGTAGTATATTATACACAATTTTATACTAGTTTCGGTCAAAAAATCAAATTAAATCGATGATTGTTCGAAATGATACGAAACTTTTCAGATCCTTTCTATATGTTACGAGGGAAGGTTATGATGGAAGTACACGCAAAAAAATTATCTCAAAATTCGATTCTATGAAACTTTTTTAAATACTAGTTTCGGACAAAAATCGTAGTATATTATACACAATTTTATACTAGTTTCGGTCAAAAAATCAAATTAAGTCGATGATTGTTTGAAATGCTACAAAACTTTTCAGATCCATTCTATATGTTACGAGAGAAGGTTATGATGGAAGTACATGCAAAAAATATTATCTCAAAATTAGACTCTATGAAACTTTTTGAAATAATAGTTTCGGTCAAATATCGTAGTATATTATACACAATTTTATACTAGTTTCGGTCAAAAACACAAATTAAATCGATGATTGTTCGAAATGATACGAAACTTTTCAGATCCTTTCTATATGTTACGAGAGAAGGTTATGATGGAAGTACACGCAAAAAAATTATCTCAAAATTCGATTCTATGAAACTTTTTTAAATACTAGTTTCGGACAAAAATCGTAGTATATTATACACAATTTTATACTAGTTTCGGTCAAAAAATCAAATTAAATCGAGGATTGTTTGAAATGCTACGAAACTTTTCAAATCCTTTCTATATGTTACGAGGGAAGGTTATGATGGAAGTACATGCAAAAAAATTATCTCAAAATTCGATTCTATGAAACTTTTTGAATTGCTAGTTTAGGTCAAAAATCGTAGTATATTATACACAATTTTATACTAGTTTCGGTCAAAAAATCAAATTAAATCGATGATTGTTCGAAATGCTACGAAACTTTTCAGATCCTTTCTATATGTTACGAGGGAAGGTTATGATTGAAGTACATGCAAAAAAATTATCTCAGAATTCGATTCTATGAAACTTTTTTAAATACTAATTTCGGTAAAGAAAACCGTAGTATATTATACACAATTTTATAGTAGTTTCGGTCAAAAAATCAAATTAAGTCGATGATTGTTTGAAATGCTACAAAACTTTTCAGATCCATTCTATATGTTACGAGAGAAGGTTATGATGGAAGTACATGCAAAAAAAATTATCTAAAAATTAGACTCTATGAAACTTTTTGAAATAATAGTTTCGGTCAAATATCGTAGTATATTATACGTAATTTTATACTAGTTTCGGTCAAAAACACAAATTAAATCGATGATTGTTCGACATGATACGAAACTTTTCAGATCCTTTCTATATGTTACGAGAGAAGGTTATGATGGAAGTACACGCAAAAAAATTATCTCAAAATTCGATTCTATGAAACTTTTTTAAATACTAGTTTCGGACAAAAATCGTAGTATATTATACACAATTTTATACTAGTTTCGGTCAAAAAATCAAATTAAATCGATGATTGTTCGAAATGCTACGAAACTTTTCAAATCCTTTCTATATGTTACGAGGGAAGGTTATGATTGAAGTACATGCAAAAAAATTATCTCAGAATTCGATTCTATGAAACTTTTTTAAATACTAATTTCGGTAAAGAAAACCGTAGTATATTATACACAATTTTATAGTAGTTTCGGTCAAAAAATCAAATTAAGTCGATGATTGTTTGAAATGCTACAAAAGTTTTCAGATCCATTCTATATGTTACGAGAGAAGGTTATGATGGAAGTACATGCAAAAAATATTATCTAAAAATTAGACTCTATGAAACTTTTTGAAATAATAGTTTCGGTCAAATATCGTAGTATATTATACGTAATTTTATACTAGTTTCGGTCAAAAACACAAATTAAATCGATGATTGTTCGACATGATACGAAACTTTTCAGATCCTTTCTATATGTTACGAGAGAAGGTTATGATGGAAGTACACGCAAAAAAATTATCTCAAAATTCGATTCTATGAAACTTTTTTAAATACTAGTTTCGGACAAAAATCGTAGTATATTATACACAATTTTATACTAGTTTCGGTCAAAAAATCAAATTAAATCGATGATTGTTCGAAATGCTACGAAACTTTTCAGATCCTTTCTATATGTTACGAGGGAAGGTTATGATTGAAGTACATGCAAAAAAATTATCTCAGAATTCGATTCTATGAAACTTTTTTAAATACTAATTTCGGTAAAGAAAACCGTAGTATATTATACACAATTTTATACTAGTTTCGGTCAAAAAATCAAATTAAATCGAGGATTGTTTGAAATGCTACGAAACTTTTCAGATCCTTTCTATATGTTACGAGGGAAGGTTATGATGGAAGTACATGCAAAAAAATTATCTCAAAATTCGATTCTATGAAACTTTTTGAATTGCTAGTTTAGGTCAAAAATCGTAGTATATTATACACAATTTTATACTAGTTTCTGTCAAAAAATCAAATTAAATCGATGATTGTTCGAAATGCTACGAAACTTTTCAGATCCTTTCTATATGTTACGAGGGAAGGTTATGATGGAAGTACATGCAAAAAAATTATCTCAAAATTTGATTCTATGAAACTTTTTGAATTGCTAGTTTAGGTCAAAAATCGTAGTATATTATACACAATTTTATACTAGTTTCGGTCAAAAAATCAAATTAAATCGATGATTGTTCGAAATGCTATGAAACTTTTCAGATCCTTTCTATATGTTACGAGGGAAGGTTATGATTGAAGTACATGCAAAAAAATTATCTTAGAATTCGATTCTATGAAACTTTTTTAAATACTAATTTCGGTAAAGAAAACCGTAGTATATTATACACAATTTTAAAGTAGTTTCGGTCAAAAAATCAAATTAAGTCGATGATTGTTTGAAATGCTACAAAATTTTCAGATCCATTCTATATGTTACGAGAGAAGGTTATGATGGAAGTACATGCAAAAAAAATTATCTCAAAATTAGACTCTATGAAACTTTTTGAAATAATAGTTTCGGTCAAATATCGTAGTATATTATACACAATTTTATACTAGTTTCGGTCAAAAACACAAATTAAATCGATGATTGTTCGAAATGATACGAAACTTTTCAGATCCTTTCTATATGTTACGAGAGAAGGTTATGATGGAAGTACACGCAAAAAAATTATCTCAAAATTCGATTCTATGAAACTTTTTTAAATACTAGTTTCGGACAAAAATCGTAGTATATTATACACAATTTTATACTAGTTTCGGTCAAAAAATCAAATTAAATCGAGGATTGTTCGAAATGCTACGAAACTTTTCAGATCCTTTCTATATGTTACGAGGGAAGGTTATGATGGAAGTACATGCAAAAAAATTATCTCAAAATTTGATTCTATGAAACTTTTTGAATTGCTAGTTTAGGTCAAAAATCGTAGTATATTATACACAATTTTATACTAGTTTCGGTCAAAAAATCAAATTAAATCGATGATTGTTCGAAATGCTACGAAACTTTTCAGATCCTTTCTATATGTTACGAGGGAAGGTTATGATTGAAGTACATGCAAAAAAATTATCTCAGAATCCGATTCTATGAAACGTTTTTAAATACTAATTTCGGTAAATAAAACCGTAGTATATTATACACAATTTTATAGTAGTTTCGGTAAAAAAATTAAATTAAGTCGATGATTGTTTAAAATGCTACAAAATTTTCAGATCCATTCTATATGTTACGAGAGAAGGTTATGATGGAAGTACATGCAAAAAAAATTATCTCAAAATTAGACTCTATGAAACTTTTTGAAATAATAATTTCGGTCAAATATCGTAGTATATTATACACAATTTTATACTAGTTTCGGTCAAAAACACAAATTAAATCGATGATTGTTCGAAATGATACGAAACTTTTCAGATCCTTTCTATATGTTACGAGAGAAGGTTATGATGGAAGTACACGCAAAAAAATTATCTCAAAATTCGATTCTATGAAACTTTTTTAAATACTAGTTTCGGACAAAAATCGTAGTATATTATACACAATTTTATACTAGTTTCGGTAAAAAAATCAAATTAAATCGAGGATTGTTCGAAATGCTACGAAACTTTTCAGATCCTTTCTATATGTTACGAGGGAAGGTTATGATGGAAGTACATGCAAAAAAATTATCTCAAAATTTGATTCTATGAAACTTTTTGAATTGCTAGTTTAGGTAAAAAATCGTAGTATATTATACACAATTTTATACTAGTTTCGGTCAAAAAATCAAATTAAATCGATGATTGTTCGAAATGCTACGAAACTTTTCAGATCCTTTCTATATGTTACGAGGGAAGGTTATGATTGAAGTACATGCAAAAAAATTATCTCAGAATTCGATTCTATGAAACTTTTTTAAATACTAATTTCGGTAAAGAAAACCGTAGTATATTATACACAATTTTATAGTAGTTTCGGTCAAAAAATCAAATTAAGTCGATGATTGTTTGAAATGCTACAAAATTTTCAGATCCATTCTATATGTTACGATAGAAGGTTATGATGGAAGTACATGCAAAAAAAATTATCTCAAAATTAGACTCATTGAAACTTTTTGAAATAATAGTTTCGGTCAAATATCGTAGTATATTATACACAATTTTATACTAGTTTCGGTCAAAAACACAAATTAAATCGATGATTGTTCGAAATGATACGAAACTTTTCAGATCCTTTCTATATGTTACGAGAGAAGGTTATGATGGAAGTACACGCAAAAAAATTATCTAAAAATTCGATTCTATGAAACTTTTTTAAATACTAGTTTCAGACTAAAATCGTAGTATATTATACACAATTTTATACTAGTTTCGGTCAAAAAATCAAATTAAATCGAGGATTGTTCGAAATGCTACGAAACTTTTCAGATCCTTTCTATATGTTACGAGGGAAGGTTATGATGGAAGTACATGCAAAAAAATTATCTCAAAATTTGATTCTATGAAACTTTTTGAATTTCTAGTTTAGGTCAAAAATCGTAGTATATTATACACAATTTTATACTAGTTTCGGTCAAAAAATCAAATTAAATCGATGATTGTTCGAAATGCTACGAAACTTTTCAGATCCTTTCTATATGTTACGAGGGAAGGTTATGATTGAAGTACATGCAAAAAAATTATCTCAGAATCCGATTCTATGAAACTTTTTTAAATACTAATTTCGGTAAATAAAACCGTAGTATATTATACACAATTTTATAGTAGTTTCGGTAAAAAAATTAAATTAAGTCGATGATTGTTTAAAATGCTACAAAATTTTCAGATCCATTCTATATGTTACGAGAGAAGGTTATGATGGAAGTACATGCAAAAAAAATTATCTCAAAATTAGACTCTATGAAACTTTTTGAAATAATAGTTTCGGTCAAATATCGTAGTATATTATACACAATTTTATACTAGTTTCGGTCAAAAACACAAATTAAATCGATGATTGTTCGAAATGATACGAAACTTTTCAGATCCTTTCTATATGTTACGAGAGAAGGTTATGATGGAAGTACACGCAAAAAAATTATCTCAAAATTCGATTCTATGAAACTTTTTTAAATACTAGTTTCGGACAAAAATCGTAGTATATTATACACAATTTTATACTAGTTTCGGTAAAAAAATCAAATTAAATCGAGGATTGTTCGAAATGCTACGAAACTTTTCAGATCCTTTCTATATGTTACGAGGGAAGGTTATGATGGAAGTACATGCAAAAAAATTATCTCAAAATTTGATTCTATGAAACTTTTTGAATTGCTAGTTTAGGTAAAAAATCGTAGTATATTATACACAATTTTATACTAGTTTCGGTCAAAAAATCAAATTAAATCGATGATTGTTCGAAATGCTACGAAACTTTTCAGATCCTTTCTATATGTTACGAGGGAAGGTTATGATTGAAGTACATGCAAAAAAATTATCTCAGAATTCGATTCTATGAAACTTTTTTAAATACTAATTTCGGTAAAGAAAACCGTAGTATATTATACACAATTTTATAGTAGTTTCGGTCAAAAAATCAAATTAAGTCGATGATTGTTTGAAATGCTACAAAATTTTCAGATCCATTCTATATGTTACGATAGAAGGTTATGATGGAAGTACATGCAAAAAAAATTATCTCAAAATTAGACTCATTGAAACTTTTTGAAATAATAGTTTCGGTCAAATATCGTAGTATATTATACACAATTTTATACTAGTTTCGGTCAAAAACACAAATTAAATCGATGATTGTTCGAAATGATACGAAACTTTTCAGATCCTTTCTATATGTTACGAGAGAAGGTTATGATGGAAGTACACGCAAAAAAATTATCTCAAAATTCGATTCTATGAAACTTTTTTAAATACTAGTTTCGGACAAAAATCGTAGTATATTATACACAATTTTATACTAGTTTCGGTCAAAAAATCAAATTAAATCGAGGATTGTTCGAAATGCTACGAAACTTTTCAGATCCTTTCTATATGTTACGAGGGAAGGTTATGATGGAAGTACATGCAAAAAAATTATCTCAAAATTTGATTCTATGAAACTTTTTGAATTTCTAGTTTAGGTCAAAAATCGTAGTATATTATACACAATTTTATACTAGTTTCGGTCAAAAAATCAAATTAAATCGATGATTGTTCGAAATGCTACGAAACTTTTCAGATCCTTTCTATATGTTACGAGGGAAGGTTATGATTGAAGTACATGCAAAAAAATTATCTCAGAATCCGATTCTATGAAACTTTTTTAAATACTAATTTCGGTAAATAAAACCGTAGTATATTATACACAATTTTATAGTAGTTTCGGTAAAAAAATTAAATTAAGTCGATGATTGTTTAAAATGCTACAAAATTTTCAGATCCATTCTATATGTTACGAGAGAAGGTTATGATGGAAGTACATGCAAAAAAAATTATCTCAAAATTAGACTCTATGAAACTTTTTGAAATAATAGTTTCGGTCAAATATCGTAGTATATTATACACAATTTTATACTAGTTTCGGTCAAAAACACAAATTAAATCGATGATTGTTCGAAATGATACGAAACTTTTCAGATCCTTTCTATATGTTACGAGAGAAGGTTATGATGGAAGTACACGCAAAAAAATTATCTCAAAATTCGATTCTATTAAACTTTTTTAAATACTAGTTTCGGACAAAAATCGTAGTATATTATACACAATTTTATACTAGTTTCGGTAAAAAAATCAAATTAAATCGAGGATTGTTCGAAATGCTACGAAACTTTTCAGATCCTTTCTATATGTTACGAGGGAAGGTTATGATGGAAGTACATGCAAAAAAATTATCTCAAAATTTGATTCTATGAAACTTTTTGAATTGCTAGTTTAGGTAAAAAATCGTAGTATATTATACACAATTTTATACTAGTTTCGGTCAAAAAATCAAATTAAATCGATGATTGTTCGAAATGCTACGAAACTTTTCAGATCCTTTCTATATGTTACGAGGGAAGGTTATGATTGAAGTACATGCAAAAAAATTATCTCAGAATTCGATTCTATGAAACTTTTTTAAATACTAATTTCGGTAAAGAAAACCGTAGTATATTATACACAATTTTATAGTAGTTTCGGTCAAAAAATCAAATTAAGTCGATGATTGTTTGAAATGCTACAAAATTTTCAGATCCATTCTATATGTTACGATAGAAGGTTATGATGGAAGTACATGCAAAAAAAATTATCTCAAAATTAGACTCTATGAAACTTTTTGAAATAATAGTTTCGGTCAAATATCGTAGTATATTATACACAATTTTATACTAGTTTCGGTCAAAAACACAAATTAAATCGATGATTGTTCGAAATGATACGAAACTTTTCAGATCCTTTCTATATGTTACGAGAGAAGCTTATGATGGAAGTACACGCAAAAAAATTATCTCAAAATTCGATTCTATGAAACTTTTTTAAATACTAGTTTCGGACAAAAATCGTAGTATATTATACACAATTTTATACTAGTTTCGGTAAAAAAATCAAATTAAATCGAGGATTGTTCGAAATGCTACGAAACTTTTCAGATCCTTTCTATATGTTACGAGGGAAGGTTATGATGGAAGTACACGCAAAAAAATTATCTCAAAATTCGATTCTATGAAACTTTTTTAAATACTAGTTTCTGACAAAAATCGTAGTATATTATACACAATTTTATACTAGTTTCGGTCAAAAAATCAAATTAAATCGAGGATTGTTCGAAATGCTACGAAACTTTTCAGATCCTTTCTATATGTTATGAGGGAAGGTTATGATGGAAGTACATGCAAAAAAATTATCTCAAAATTTGATTCTATGAAACTTTTTGAATTGCTAGTTTAGGTCAAAAATCGTAGTATATTATACACAATTTTATACTAGTTTCGGTCAAAAAATCAAATTAAATCGATGATTGTTCGAAATGCTACGAAACTTTTCAGATCCTTTCTATATGTTACGAGGGAAGGTTATGATTGAAGTACATGCAAAAAAATTATCTCAGAATTCGATTCTATGAAACTTTTTTAAATACTAATTTCGGTAAAAAAAACCGTAGTATATTATACACAATTTTATAGTAGTTTCGGTCAAAAAATCAAATTAAGTCGATGATTGTTTGAAATGCTACAAAATTTTCAGATCCATTCTATATGTTAAGAGAGAAGGTTATGATGGAAGTACATGCAAAAAAAATTATCTCAAAATTAGACTCTATGAAACTTTTTGAAATAATAGTTTCGGTCAAATATCGTAGTATATTATACACAATTTTATACTAGTTTCGGTCAAAAACACAAATTAAATCGATGATTGTTCGAAATGATACGAAACTTTTCAGATCCTTTCTATATGTTACGAGAGAAAGTTATGATGGAAGTACACGCAAAAAAATTATCTCAAAATTCGATTCTATGAAACTTTTTTAAATACTAGTTTCGGACAAAAATCGTAGTATATTATACACAATTTTATACTAGTTTCGGTCAAAAAATCAAATTAAATCGAGGATTGTTTGAAATGCTACGAAACTTTTCAAATCCTTTCTATATGTTACGAGGGAAGGTTATGATGGAAGTACATGCAAAAAAATTATCTCAAAATTCGATTCTATGAAACTTTTTGAATTGCTAGTTTAGGTCAAAAATCGTAGTATATTATACACAATTTTATACTAGTTTCTGTCAAAAAATCAAATTAAATCGATGATTGTTCGAAATGCTACGAAACTTTTCAGATCCTTTCTATATGTTACGAGGGAAGGTTATGATGGAAGTACATGCAAAAAAATTATCTCAAAATTTGATTCTATGAAACTTTTTGAATTGCTAGTTTAGGTCAAAAATCGTAGTATATTATACACAATTTTATACTAGTTTCGGTCAAAAAATCAAATTAAATCGATGATTGTTCGAAATGCTATGAAACTTTTCAGATCCTTTCTATATGTTACGAGGGAAGGTTATGATTGAAGTACATGCAAAAATATTATCTTAGAATTCGATTCTATGAAACTTTTTTAAATACTAATTTCGGTAAAGAAAACCGTAGTATATTATACACAATTTTAAAGTAGTTTCGGTCAAAAAATCAAATTAAGTCGATGATTGTTTGAAATGCTACAAAATTTTCAGATCCATTCTATATGTTACGAGAGAAGGTTATGATGGAAGTACATGCAAAAAAAATTATCTCAAAATTAGACTCTATGAAACTTTTTGAAATAATAGTTTCGGTCAAATATCGTAGTATATTATACACAATTTTATACTAGTTTCGGTCAAAAACACAAATTAAATCGATGATTGTTCGAAATGATACGAAACTTTTCAGATCCTTTCTATATGTTACGAGAGAAGGTTATGATGGAAGTACACGCAAAAAAATTATCTCAAAATTCGATTCTATGAAACTTTTTTAAATACTAGTTTCGGACAAAAATCGTAGTATATTATACACAATTTTATACTAGTTTCGGTCAAAAAATCAAATTAAATCGAGGATTGTTCGAAATGCTACGAAACTTTTCAGATCCTTTCTATATGTTACGAGGGAAGGTTATGATGGAAGTACATGCAAAAAAATTATCTCAAAATTTGATTCTATGAAACTTTTTGAATTGCTAGTTTAGGTCAAAAATCGTAGTATATTATACACAATTTTATACTAGTTTCGGTCAAAAAATCAAATTAAATCGATGATTGTTCGAAATGCTACGAAACTTTTCAGATCCTTTCTATATGTTACGAGGGAAGGTTATGATTGAAGTACATGCAAAAAAATTATCTCAGAATCCGATTCTATGAAACGTTTTTAAATACTAATTTCGGTAAATAAAACCGTAGTATATTATACACAATTTTATAGTAGTTTCGGTAAAAAAATTAAATTAAGTCGATGATTGTTTAAAATGCTACAAAATTTTCAGATCCATTCTATATGTTACGAGAGAAGGTTATGATGGAAGTACATGCAAAAAAAATTATCTCAAAATTAGACTCTATGAAACTTTTTGAAATAATAGTTTCGGTCAAATATCGTAGTATATTATACACAATTTTATACTAGTTTCGGTCAAAAACACAAATTAAATCGATGATTGTTCGAAATGATACGAAACTTTTCAGATCCTTTCTATATGTTACGAGAGAAGGTTATGATGGAAGTACACGCAAAAAAATTATCTCAAAATTCGATTCTATGAAACTTTTTTAAATACTAGTTTCGGACAAAAATCGTAGTATATTATACACAATTTTATACTAGTTTCGGTAAAAAAATCAAATTAAATCGAGGATTGTTCGAAATGCTACGAAACTTTTCAGATCCTTTCTATATGTTACGAGGGAAGGTTATGATGGAAGTACATGCAAAAAAATTATCTCAAAATTTGATTCTATGAAACTTTTTGAATTGCTAGTTTAGGTAAAAAATCGTAGTATATTATACACAATTTTATACTAGTTTCGGTCAAAAAATCAAATTAAATCGATGATTGTTCGAAATGCTACGAAACTTTTCAGATCCTTTCTATATGTTACGAGGGAAGGTTATGATTGAAGTACATGCAAAAAAATTATCTCAGAATTCGATTCTATGAAACTTTTTTAAATACTAATTTCGGTAAAGAAAACCGTAGTATATTATACACAATTTTATAGTAGTTTCGGTCAAAAAATCAAATTAAGTCGATGATTGTTTGAAATGCTACAAAATTTTCAGATCCATTCTATATGTTACGATAGAAGGTTATGATGGAAGTACATGCAAAAAAAATTATCTCAAAATTAGACTCATTGAAACTTTTTGAAATAATAGTTTCGGTCAAATATCGTAGTATATTATACACAATTTTATACTAGTTTCGGTCAAAAACACAAATTAAATCGATGATTGTTCGAAATGATACGAAACTTTTCAGATCCTTTCTATATGTTACGAGAGAAGGTTATGATGGAAGTACACGCAAAAAAATTATCTCAAAATTCGATTCTATGAAACTTTTTTAAATACTAGTTTCAGACTAAAATCGTAGTATATTATACACAATTTTATACTAGTTTCGGTCAAAAAATCAAATTAAATCGAGGATTGTTCGAAATGCTACGAAACTTTTCAGATCCTTTCTATATGTTACGAGGGAAGGTTATGATGGAAGTACATGCAAAAAAATTATCTCAAAATTTGATTCTATGAAACTTTTTGAATTTCTAGTTTAGGTCAAAAATCGTAGTATATTATACACAATTTTATACTAGTTTCGGTCAAAAAATCAAATTAAATCGATGATTGTTCGAAATGCTACGAAACTTTTCAGATCCTTTCTATATGTTACGAGGGAAGGTTATGATTGAAGTACATGCAAAAAAATTATCTCAGAATCCGATTCTATGAAACTTTTTTAAATACTAATTTCGGTAAATAAAACCGTAGTATATTATACACAATTTTATAGTAGTTTCGGTAAAAAAATTAAATTAAGTCGATGATTGTTTAAAATGCTACAAAATTTTCAGATCCATTCTATATGTTACGAGAGAAGGTTATGATGGAAGTACATGCAAAAAAAATTATCTCAAAATTAGACTCTATGAAACTTTTTGAAATAATAGTTTCGGTCAAATATCGTAGTATATTATACACAATTTTATACTAGTTTCGGTCAAAAACACAAATTAAATCGATGATTGTTCGAAATGATACGAAACTTTTCAGATCCTTTCTATATGTTACGAGAGAAGGTTATGATGGAAGTACACGCAAAAAAATTATCTCAAAATTCGATTCTATGAAACTTTTTTAAATACTAGTTTCGGACAAAAATCGTAGTATATTATACACAATTTTATACTAGTTTCGGTAAAAAAATCAAATTAAATCGAGGATTGTTCGAAATGCTACGAAACTTTTCAGATCCTTTCTATATGTTACGAGGGAAGGTTATGATGGAAGTACATGCAAAAAAATTATCTCAAAATTTGATTCTATGAAACTTTTTGAATTGCTAGTTTAGGTAAAAAATCGTAGTATATTATACACAATTTTATACTAGTTTCGGTCAAAAAATCAAATTAAATCGATGATTGTTCGAAATGCTACGAAACTTTTCAGATCCTTTCTATATGTTACGAGGGAAGGTTATGATTGAAGTACATGCAAAAAAATTATCTCAGAATTCGATTCTATGAAACTTTTTTAAATACTAATTTCGGTAAAGAAAACCGTAGTATATTATACACAATTTTATAGTAGTTTCGGTCAAAAAATCAAATTAAGTCGATGATTGTTTGAAATGCTACAAAATTTTCAGATCCATTCTATATGTTACGATAGAAGGTTATGATGGAAGTACATGCAAAAAAAATTATCTCAAAATTAGACTCATTGAAACTTTTTGAAATAATAGTTTCGGTCAAATATCGTAGTATATTATACACAATTTTATACTAGTTTCGGTCAAAAACACAAATTAAATCGATGATTGTTCGAAATGATACGAAACTTTTCAGATCCTTTCTATATGTTACGAGAGAAGGTTATGATGGAAGTACACGCAAAAAAATTATCTCAAAATTCGATTCTATGAAACTTTTTTAAATACTAGTTTCGGACAAAAATCGTAGTATATTATACACAATTTTATACTAGTTTCGGTCAAAAAATCAAATTAAATCGAGGATTGTTCGAAATGCTACGAAACTTTTCAGATCCTTTCTATATGTTACGAGGGAAGGTTATGATGGAAGTACATGCAAAAAAATTATCTCAAAATTTGATTCTATGAAACTTTTTGAATTTCTAGTTTAGGTCAAAAATCGTAGTATATTATACACAATTTTATACTAGTTTCGGTCAAAAAATCAAATTAAATCGATGATTGTTCGAAATGCTACGAAACTTTTCAGATCCTTTCTATATGTTACGAGGGAAGGTTATGATTGAAGTACATGCAAAAAAATTATCTCAGAATCCGATTCTATGAAACTTTTTTAAATACTAATTTCGGTAAATAAAACCGTAGTATATTATACACAATTTTATAGTAGTTTCGGTAAAAAAATTAAATTAAGTCGATGATTGTTTAAAATGCTACAAAATTTTCAGATCCATTCTATATGTTACGAGAGAAGGTTATGATGGAAGTACATGCAAAAAAAATTATCTCAAAATTAGACTCTATGAAACTTTTTGAAATAATAGTTTCGGTCAAATATCGTAGTATATTATACACAATTTTATACTAGTTTCGGTCAAAAACACAAATTAAATCGATGATTGTTCGAAATGATACGAAACTTTTCAGATCCTTTCTATATGTTACGAGAGAAGGTTATGATGGAAGTACACGCAAAAAAATTATCTCAAAATTCGATTCTATTAAACTTTTTTAAATACTAGTTTCGGACAAAAATCGTAGTATATTATACACAATTTTATACTAGTTTCGGTAAAAAAATCAAATTAAATCGAGGATTGTTCGAAATGCTACGAAACTTTTCAGATCCTTTCTATATGTTACGAGGGAAGGTTATGATGGAAGTACATGCAAAAAAATTATCTCAAAATTTGATTCTATGAAACTTTTTGAATTGCTAGTTTAGGTAAAAAATCGTAGTATATTATACACAATTTTATACTAGTTTCGGTCAAAAAATCAAATTAAATCGATGATTGTTCGAAATGCTACGAAACTTTTCAGATCCTTTCTATATGTTACGAGGGAAGGTTATGATTGAAGTACATGCAAAAAAATTATCTCAGAATTCGATTCTATGAAACTTTTTTAAATACTAATTTCGGTAAAGAAAACCGTAGTATATTATACACAATTTTATAGTAGTTTCGGTCAAAAAATCAAATTAAGTCGATGATTGTTTGAAATGCTACAAAATTTTCAGATCCATTCTATATGTTACGATAGAAGGTTATGATGGAAGTACATGCAAAAAAAATTATCTCAAAATTAGACTCATTGAAACTTTTTGAAATAATAGTTTCGGTCAAATATCGTAGTATATTATACACAATTTTATACTAGTTTCGGTCAAAAACACAAATTAAATCGATGATTGTTCGAAATGATACGAAACTTTTCAGATCCTTTCTATATGTTACGAGAGAAGGTTATGATGGAAGTACACGCAAAAAAATTATCTCAAAATTCGATTCTATGAAACTTTTTTAAATACTAGTTTCAGACAAAAATCGTAGTATATTATACACAATTTTATACTAGTTTCGGTCAAAAAATCAAATTAAATCGAGGATTGTTCGAAATGCTACGAAACTTTTCAGATCCTTTCTATATGTTACGAGGGAAGGTTATGATGGAAGTACATGCAAAAAAATTATCTCAAAATTTGATTCTATGAAACTTTTTGAATTTCTAGTTTAGGTCAAAAATCGTAGTATATTATACACAATTTTATACTAGTTTCGGTCAAAAAATCAAATTAAATCGATGATTGTTCGAAATGCTACGAAACTTTTCAAATCCTTTCTATATGTTACGAGGGAAGGTTATGATTGAAGTACATGCAAAAAAATTATCTCAGAATCCGATTCTATGAAACTTTTTTAAATACTAATTTCGGTAAATAAAACCGTAGTATATTATACACAATTTTATAGTAGTTTCGGTAAAAAAATTAAATTAAGTCGATGATTGTTTAAAATGCTACAAAATTTTCAGATCCATTCTATATGTTACGAGAGAAGGTTATGATGGAAGTACATGCAAAAAAAATTATCTCAAAATTAGACTCTATGAAACTTTTTGAAATAATAGTTTCGGTCAAATATCGTAGTATATTATACACAATTTTATACTAGTTTCGGTCAAAAACACAAATTAAATCGATGATTGTTCGAAATGATACGAAACTTTTCAGATCCTTTCTATATGTTACGAGAGAAGGTTATGATGGAAGTACACGCAAAAAAATTATCTCAAAATTCGATTCTATGAAACTTTTTTAAATACTAGTTTCGGACAAAAATCGTAGTATATTATACACAATTTTATACTAGTTTCGGTAAAAAAATCAAATTAAATCGAGGATTGTTCGAAATGCTACGAAACTTTTCAGATCCTTTCTATATGTTACGAGGGAAGGTTATGATGGAAGTACATGCAAAAAAATTATCTCAAAATTTGATTCTATGAAACTTTTTGAATTGCTAGTTTAGGTAAAAAATCGTAGTATATTATACACAATTTTATACTAGTTTCGGTCAAAAAATCAAATTAAATCGATGATTGTTCGAAATGCTACGAAACTTTTCAGATCCTTTCTATATGTTACGAGGGAAGGTTATGATTGAAGTACATGCAAAAAAATTATCTCAGAATTCGATTCTATGAAACTTTTTTAAATACTAATTTCGGTAAAGAAAACCGTAGTATATTATACACAATTTTATAGTAGTTTCGGTCAAAAAATCAAATTAAGTCGATGATTGTTTGAAATGCTACAAAATTTTCAGATCCATTCTATATGTTACGATAGAAGGTTATGATGGAAGTACATGCAAAAAAAATTATCTCAAAATTAGACTCATTGAAACTTTTTGAAATAATAGTTTCGGTCAAATATCGTAGTATATTATACACAATTTTATACTAGTTTCGGTCAAAAACACAAATTAAATCGATGATTGTTCGAAATGATACGAAACTTTTCAGATCCTTTCTATATGTTACGAGAGAAGGTTATGATGGAAGTACACGCAAAAAAATTATCTCAAAATTCGATTCTATGAAACTTTTTTAAATACTAGTTTCAGACTAAAATCGTAGTATATTATACACAATTTTATACTAGTTTCGGTCAAAAAATCAAATTAAATCGAGGATTGTTCGAAATGCTACGAAACTTTTCAGATCCTTTCTATATGTTACGAGGGAAGGTTATGATGGAAGTACATGCAAAAAAATTATCTCAAAATTTGATTCTATGAAACTTTTTGAATTTCTAGTTTAGGTCAAAAATCGTAGTATATTATACACAATTTTATACTAGTTTCGGTCAAAAAATCAAATTAAATCGATGATTGTTCGAAATGCTACGAAACTTTTCAAATCCTTTCTATATGTTACGAGGGAAGGTTATGATTGAAGTACATGCAAAAAAATTATCTCAGAATCCGATTCTATGAAACTTTTTTAAATACTAATTTCGGTAAATAAAACCGTAGTATATTATACACAATTTTATAGTAGTTTCGGTAAAAAAATTAAATTAAGTCGATGATTGTTTAAAATGCTACAAAATTTTCAGATCCATTCTATATGTTACGAGAGAAGGTTATGATGGAAGTACATGCAAAAAAAATTATCTCAAAATTAGACTCTATGAAACTTTTTGAAATAATAGTTTCGGTCAAATATCGTAGTATATTATACACAATTTTATACTAGTTTCGGTCAAAAACACAAATTAAATCGATGATTGTTCGAAATGATACGAAACTTTTCAGATCCTTTCTATATGTTACGAGAGAAGGTTATGATGGAAGTACACGCAAAAAAATTATCTCAAAATTCGATTCTATGAAACTTTTTTAAATACTAGTTTCAGACAAAAATCGTAGTATATTATACACAATTTTATACTAGTTTCGGTAAAAAAATCAAATTAAATCGAGGATTGTTCGAAATGCTACGAAACTTTTCAGATCCTTTCTATATGTTACGAGGGAAGGTTATGATGGAAGTACATGCAAAAAAATTATCTCAAAATTTGATTCTATGAAACTTTTTGAATTGCTAGTTTAGGTAAAAAATCGTAGTATATTATACACAATTTTATACTAGTTTCGGTCAAAAAATCAAATTAAATCGATGATTGTTCGAAATGCTACGAAACTTTTCAGATCCTTTCTATATGTTACGAGGGAAGGTTATGATTGAAGTACATGCAAAAAAATTATCTCAGAATTCGATTCTATGAAACTTTTTTAAATACTAATTTCGGTAAAGAAAACCGTAGTATATTATACACAATTTTATAGTAGTTTCGGTCAAAAAATCAAATTAAGTCGATGATTGTTTGAAATGCTACAAAATTTTCAGATCCATTCTATATGTTACGATAGAAGGTTATGATGGAAGTACATGCAAAAAAAATTATCTCAAAATTAGACTCATTGAAACTTTTTGAAATAATAGTTTCGGTCAAATATCGTAGTATATTATACACAATTTTATACTAGTTTCGGTCAAAAACACAAATTAAATCGATGATTGTTCGAAATGATACGAAACTTTTCAGATCCTTTCTATATGTTACGAGAGAAGGTTATGATGGAAGTACACGCAAAAAAATTATCTCAAAATTCGATTCTATGAAACTTTTTTAAATACTAGTTTCGGACAAAAATCGTAGTATATTATACACAATTTTATACTAGTTTCGGTCAAAAAATCAAATTAAATCGAGGATTGTTCGAAATGCTACGAAACTTTTCAGATCCTTTCTATATGTTACGAGGGAAGGTTATGATGGAAGTACATGCAAAAAAATTATCTCAAAATTTGATTCTATGAAACTTTTTGAATTTCTAGTTTAGGTCAAAAATCGTAGTATATTATACACAATTTTATACTAGTTTCGGTCAAAAAATCAAATTAAATCGATGATTGTTCGAAATGCTACGAAACTTTTCAGATCCTTTCTATATGTTACGAGGGAAGGTTATGATTGAAGTACATGCAAAAAAATTATCTCAGAATCCGATTCTATGAAACTTTTTTAAATACTAATTTTGGTAAAGAAAACCGTAGTATATCATACACAATTTTATAGTAGTTTCGGTCAAAAAATCAAATTAAGTCGATGATTGTTCGAAATGCTACGAAACTTTTCAGATCCTTTCTATATGTTACGAGGGAAGGTTATGATTGAAGTACATGCAAAAAAATTATCTCAGAATCCGATTCTATGAAACTTTTTTAAATACTAATTTCGGTAAATAAAACCGTAGTATATTATACACAATTTTATAGTAGTTTCGGTAAAAAAATTAAATTAAGTCGATGATTGTTTAAAATGCTACAAAATTTTCAGATCCATTCTATATGTTACGAGAGAAGGTTATGATGGAAGTACATGCAAAAAAAATTATCTCAAAATTAGACTCTATGAAACTTTTTGAAATAATAGTTTCGGTCAAATATCGTAGTATATTATACACAATTTTATACTAGTTTCGGTCAAAAACACAAATTAAATCGATGATTGTTCGAAATGATACGAAACTTTTCAGATCCTTTCTATATGTTACGAGAGAAGGTTATGATGGAAGTACACGCAAAAAAATTATCTCAAAATTCGATTCTATGAAACTTTTTTAAATACTAGTTTCGGACAAAAATCGTAGTATATTATACACAATTTTATACTAGTTTCGGTAAAAAAATCAAATTAAATCGAGGATTGTTCGAAATGCTACGAAACTTTTCAGATCCTTTCTATATGTTACGAGGGAAGGTTATGATGGAAGTACATGCAAAAAAATTATCTCAAAATTTGATTCTATGAAACTTTTTGAATTGCTAGTTTAGGTAAAAAATCGTAGTATATTATACACAATTTTATACTAGTTTCGGTCAAAAAATCAAATTAAATCGATGATTGTTCGAAATGCTACGAAACTTTTCAGATCCTTTCTATATGTTACGAGGGAAGGTTATGATTGAAGTACATGCAAAAAAATTATCTCAGAATTCGATTCTATGAAACTTTTTTAAATACTAATTTCGGTAAAGAAAACCGTAGTATATTATACACAATTTTATAGTAGTTTCGGTCAAAAAATCAAATTAAGTCGATGATTGTTTGAAATGCTACAAAATTTTCAGATCCATTCTATATGTTACGATAGAAGGTTATGATGGAAGTACATGCAAAAAAAATTATCTCAAAATTAGACTCATTGAAACTTTTTGAAATAATAGTTTCGGTCAAATATCGTAGTATATTATACACAATTTTATACTAGTTTCGGTCAAAAACACAAATTAAATCGATGATTGTTCGAAATGATACGAAACTTTTCAGATCCTTTCTATATGTTACGAGAGAAGGTTATGATGGAAGTACACGCAAAAAAATTATCTCAAAATTCGATTCTATGAAACTTTTTTAAATACTAGTTTCAGACTAAAATCGTAGTATATTATACACAATTTTATACTAGTTTCGGTCAAAAAATCAAATTAAATCGAGGATTGTTCGAAATGCTACGAAACTTTTCAGATCCTTTCTATATGTTACGAGGGAAGGTTATGATGGAAGTACATGCAAAAAAATTATCTCAAAATTTGATTCTATGAAACTTTTTGAATTTCTAGTTTAGGTCAAAAATCGTAGTATATTATACACAATTTTATACTAGTTTCGGTCAAAAAATCAAATTAAATCGATGATTGTTCGAAATGCTACGAAACTTTTCAAATCCTTTCTATATGTTACGAGGGAAGGTTATGATTGAAGTACATGCAAAAAAATTATCTCAGAATCCGATTCTATGAAACTTTTTTAAATACTAATTTCGGTAAATAAAACCGTAGTATATTATACACAATTTTATAGTAGTTTCGGTAAAAAAATTAAATTAAGTCGATGATTGTTTAAAATGCTACAAAATTTTCAGATCCATTCTATATGTTACGAGAGAAGGTTATGATGGAAGTACATGCAAAAAAAATTATCTCAAAATTAGACTCTATGAAACTTTTTGAAATAATAGTTTCGGTCAAATATCGTAGTATATTATACACAATTTTATACTAGTTTCGGTCAAAAACACAAATTAAATCGATGATTGTTCGAAATGATACGAAACTTTTCAGATCCTTTCTATATGTTACGAGAGAAGGTTATGATGGAAGTACACGCAAAAAAATTATCTCAAAATTCGATTCTATGAAACTTTTTTAAATACTAGTTTCGGACAAAAATCGTAGTATATTATACACAATTTTATACTAGTTTCGGTAAAAAAATTAAATTAAATCGAGGATTGTTCGAAATGCTACGAAACTTTTCAGATCCTTTCTATATGTTACGAGGGAAGGTTATGATGGAAGTACATGCAAAAAAATTATCTCAAAATTTGATTCTATGAAACTTTTTGAATTGCTAGTTTAGGTAAAAAATCGTAGTATATTATACACAATTTTATACTAGTTTCGGTCAAAAAATCAAATTAAATCGATGATTGTTCAAAATGCTACGAAACTTTTCAGATCCTTTCTATATGTTACGAGGGAAGGTTATGATTGAAGTACATGCAAAAAAATTATCTCAGAATTCGATTCTATGAAACTTTTTTAAATACTAATTTCGGTAAAGAAAACCGTAGTATATTATACACAATTTTATAGTAGTTTCGGTCAAAAAATCAAATTAAGTCGATGATTGTTTGAAATGCTACAAAATTTTCAGATCCATTCTATATGTTACGATAGAAGGTTATGATGGAAGTACATGCAAAAAAAATTATCTCAAAATTAGACTCATTGAAACTTTTTGAAATAATAGTTTCGGTCAAATATCGTAGTATATTATACACAATTTTATACTAGTTTCGGTCAAAAACACAAATTAAATCGATGATTGTTCGAAATGATACGAAACTTTTCAGATCCTTTCTATATGTTACGAGAGAAGGTTATGATGGAAGTACACGCAAAAAAATTATCTCAAAATTCGATTCTATGAAACTTTTTTAAATACTAGTTTCAGACTAAAATCGTAGTATATTATACACAATTTTATACTAGTTTCGGTCAAAAAATCAAATTAAATCGAGGATTGTTCGAAATGCTACGAAACTTTTCAGATCCTTTCTATATGTTACGAGGGAAGGTTATGATGGAAGTACATGCAAAAAAATTATCTCAAAATTTGATTCTATGAAACTTTTTGAATTTCTAGTTTAGGTCAAAAATCGTAGTATATTATACACAATTTTATACTAGTTTCGGTCAAAAAATCAAATTAAATCGATGATTGTTCGAAATGCTACGAAACTTTTCAAATCCTTTCTATATGTTACGAGGGAAGGTTATGATTGAAGTACATGCAAAAAAATTATCTCAGAATCCGATTCTATGAAACTTTTTTAAATACTAATTTCGGTAAATAAAACCGTAGTATATTATACACAATTTTATAGTAGTTTCGGTAAAAAAATTAAATTAAGTCGATGATTGTTTAAAATGCTACAAAATTTTCAGATCCATTCTATATGTTACGAGAGAAGGTTATGATGGAAGTACATGCAAAAAAAATTATCTCAAAATTAGACTCTATGAAACTTTTTGAAATAATAGTTTCGGTCAAATATCGTAGTATATTATACACAATTTTATACTAGTTTCGGTCAAAAACACAAATTAAATCGATGATTGTTCGAAATGATACGAAACTTTTCAGATCCTTTCTATATGTTACGAGAGAAGGTTATGATGGAAGTACACGCAAAAAAATTATCTCAAAATTCGATTCTATGAAACTTTTTTAAATACTAGTTTCGGACAAAAATCGTAGTATATTATACACAATTTTATACTAGTTTCGGTAAAAAAATCAAATTAAATCGAGGATTGTTCGAAATGCTACGAAACTTTTCAGATCCTTTCTATATGTTACGAGGGAAGGTTATGATGGAAGTACATGCAAAAAAATTATCTCAAAATTTGATTCTATGAAACTTTTTGAATTGCTAGTTTAGGTAAAAAATCGTAGTATATTATACACAATTTTATACTAGTTTCGGTCAAAAAATCAAATTAAATCGATGATTGTTCGAAATGCTACGAAACTTTTCAGATCCTTTCTATATGTTACGAGGGAAGGTTATGATTGAAGTACATGCAAAAAAATTATCTCAGAATTCGATTCTATGAAACTTTTTTAAATACTAATTTCGGTAAAGAAAACCGTAGTATATTATACACAATTTTATAGTAGTTTCGGTCAAAAAATCAAATTAAGTCGATGATTGTTTGAAATGCTACAAAATTTTCAGATCCATTCTATATGTTACGATAGAAGGTTATGATGGAAGTACATGCAAAAAAAATTATCTCAAAATTAGACTCATTGAAACTTTTTGAAATAATAGTTTCGGTCAAATATCGTAGTATATTATACACAATTTTATACTAGTTTCGGTCAAAAACACAAATTAAATCGATGATTGTTCGAAATGATACGAAACTTTTCAGATCCTTTCTATATGTTACGAGAGAAGGTTATGATGGAAGTACACGCAAAAAAATTATCTCAAAATTCGATTCTATGAAACTTTTTTAAATACTAGTTTCGGACTAAAATCGTAGTATATTATACACAATTTTATACTAGTTTCGGTCAAAAAATCAAATTAAATCGAGGATTGTTCGAAATGCTACGAAACTTTTCAGATCCTTTCTATATGTTACGAGGGAAGGTTATGATGGAAGTACATGCAAAAAAATTATCTCAAAATTTGATTCTATGAAACTTTTTGAATTTCTAGTTTAGGTCAAAAATCGTAGTATATTATACACAATTTTATACTAGTTTCGGTCAAAAAATCAAATTAAATCGATGATTGTTCGAAATGCTACGAAACTTTTCAAATCCTTTCTATATGTTACGAGGGAAGGTTATGATTGAAGTACATGCAAAAAAATTATCTCAGAATCCGATTCTATGAAACTTTTTTAAATACTAATTTCGGTAAATAAAACCGTAGTATATTATACACAATTTTATAGTAGTTTCGGTAAAAAAATAAAATTAAGTCGATGATTGTTTAAAATGCTACAAAATTTTCAGATCCATTCTATATGTTACGAGAGAAGGTTATGATGGAAGTACATGCAAAAAAAATTATCTCAAAATTAGACTCTATGAAACTTTTTGAAATAATAGTTTCGGTCAAATATCGTAGTATATTATACACAATTTTATACTAGTTTCGGTCAAAAACACAAATTAAATCGATGATTGTTCGAAATGATACGAAACTTTTCAGATCCTTTCTATATGTTACGAGAGAAGGTTATGATGGAAGTACACGCAAAAAAATTATCTCAAAATTCGATTCTATGAAACTTTTTTAAATACTAGTTTCGGACAAAAATCGTAGTATATTATACACAATTTTATACTAGTTTCGGTAAAAAAATCAAATTAAATCGAGGATTGTTCGAAATGCTACGAAACTTTTCAGATCCTTTCTATATGTTACGAGGGAAGGTTATGATGGAAGTACATGCAAAAAAATTATCTCAAAATTTGATTCTATGAAACTTTTTGAATTGCTAGTTTAGGTAAAAAATCGTAGTATATTATACACAATTTTATACTAGTTTCGGTCAAAAAATCAAATTAAATCGATGATTGTTCGAAATGCTACGAAACTTTTCAGATCCTTTCTATATGTTACGAGGGAAGGTTATGATTGAAGTACATGCAAAAAAATTATCTCAGAATTCGATTCTATGAAACTTTTTTAAATACTAATTTCGGTAAAGAAAACCGTAGTATATTATACACAATTTTATAGTAGTTTCGGTCAAAAAATCAAATTAAGTCGATGATTGTTTGAAATGCTACAAAATTTTCAGATCCATTCTATATGTTACGATAGAAGGTTATGATGGAAGTACATGCAAAAAAAATTATCTCAAAATTAGACTCATTGAAACTTTTTGAAATAATAGTTTCGGTCAAATATCGTAGTATATTATACACAATTTTATACTAGTTTCGGTCAAAAACACAAATTAAATCGATGATTGTTCGAAATGATACGAAACTTTTCAGATCCTTTCTATATGTTACGAGAGAAGGTTATGATGGAAGTACACGCAAAAAAATTATCTCAAAATTCGATTCTATGAAACTTTTTTAAATACTAGTTTCGGACTAAAATCGTAGTATATTATACACAATTTTATACTAGTTTCGGTCAAAAAATCAAATTAAATCGAGGATTGTTCGAAATGCTACGAAACTTTTCAGATCCTTTCTATATGTTACGAGGGAAGGTTATGATGGAAGTACATGCAAAAAAATTATCTCAAAATTTGATTCTATGAAACTTTTTGAATTTCTAGTTTAGGTCAAAAATCGTAGTATATTATACACAATTTTATACTAGTTTCGGTCAAAAAATCAAATTAAATCGATGATTGTTCGAAATGCTACGAAACTTTTCAAATCCTTTCTATATGTTACGAGGGAAGGTTATGATTGAAGTACATGCAAAAAAATTATCTCAGAATCCGATTCTATGAAACTTTTTTAAATACTAATTTCGGTAAATAAAACCGTAGTATATTATACACAATTTTATAGTAGTTTCGGTAAAAAAATAAAATTAAGTCGATGATTGTTTAAAATGCTACAAAATTTTCAGATCCATTCTATATGTTACGAGAGAAGGTTATGATGGAAGTACATGCAAAAAAAATTATCTCAAAATTAGACTCTATGAAACTTTTTGAAATAATAGTTTCGGTCAAATATCGTAGTATATTATACACAATTTTATACTAGTTTCGGTCAAAAACACAAATTAAATCGATGATTGTTCGAAATGATACGAAACTTTTCAGATCCTTTCTATATGTTACGAGAGAAGGTTATGATGGAAGTACACGCAAAAAAATTATCTCAAAATTCGATTCTATGAAACTTTTTTAAATACTAGTTTCGGACAAAAATCGTAGTATATTATACACAATTTTATACTAGTTTCGGTCAAAAAATCAAATTAAATCGAGGATTGTTCGAAATACTACGAAACTTTTCAGATCCTTTCTATATGTTACGAGGGAAGGTTATGATGGAAGTACATGCAAAAAAATTATCTCAAAATTTGATTCTATGAAACTTTTTGAATTGCTAGTTTAGGTAAAAAATCGTAGTATATTATACACAATTTTATACTAGTTTCGGTCAAAAAATCAAATTAAATCGATGATTGTTCGAAATGCTACGAAACTTTTCAGATCCTTTCTATATGTTACGAGGGAAGGTTATGATTGAAGTACATGCAAAAAAATTATCTCAGAATTCGATTCTATGAAACTTTTTTAAATACTAATTTTGGTAAAGAAAACCGTAGTATATCATACACAATTTTATAGTAGTTTCGGTCAAAAAATCAAATTAAGTCGATGATTGTTTGAAATGCTACAAAATTTTCAGATACATTCTATATGTTACGAGAGAAGGTTATGATGGAAGTACATGCAAAAAAAATTATCTCAAAATTAGACTCTATGAAACTTTTTGAAATAATAGTTTCGGTCAAATATCGTAGTATATTATACGTAATTTTATACTAGTTTCGGTCAAAAACACAAATTAAATCGATGATTGTTCGAAATGATACGAAACTTTTCAGATCCTTTCTATATGTTACGAGAGAAGGTTATGATGGAAGTACACGCAAAAAAATTATCTCAAAATTCGATTCTATGAAACTTTTTTAAATACTAGTTTCGGACAAAAATCGTAGTATATTATACACAATTTTATACTAGTTTCGGTCAAAAAATCAAAATTAAATCGATGATTGTTCGAAATGCTACGAAACTTTTCAAATCCTTTCTATATGTTACGAGGGAAGGTTATGATTGAAGTACATGCAAAAAAATTATCTCAGAATTCGTTTCTATGAAACTTTTTTAAATACTAATTTCGGTAAAGAAAACTGTAGTATATTATACACAATTTTATAGTAGTTTCGGTCAAAAAATCAAATTAAGTCGATGATTGTTTGAAATGCTACAAAATTTTCAGATCCATTCTATATGTTAAGAGAGAAGGTTATGATGGAAGTACATGCAAAAAAAATTATCTCAAAATTAGACTCTATGAAACTTTTTGAAATAATAGTTTCGGTCAAATATCGTAGTATATTATACACAATTTTATACTAGTTTCGGTCAAAAACACAAATTAAATCGATGATTGTTCGAAATGATACGAAACTTTTCAGATCCTTTCTATATGTTACGAGAGAAGGTTATGATGGAAGTACACGCAAAAAAATTATCTCAAAATTAGACTCTATGAAACTTTTGGAAATAATAGTTTCGGTCAAATATCGTAGTATATTATACACAATTTTATACTAGTTTCGGTCAAAAACACAAATTAAATCGATGATTGTTCGAAATGATACGAAACTTTTCAGATCCTTTCTATATGTTACGAGAGAAGGTTATGATGGAAGTACACGCAAAAAAATTATCTCAAAATTCGATTCTATGAAACTTTTTTAAATACTAGTTTCGGACAAAAATCGTAGTATATTATACACAATTTTATACTAGTTTCGGTCAAAAAATCAAATTAAATCGAGGATTGTTCGAAATGCTACGAAACTTTTCAGATCCTTTCTATATGTTACGAGGGAAGGTTATGATTGAAGTACATGCAAAAAAATTATCTCAAAATTTGATTCTATGAAACTTTTAGAATTGCTAGTTTAGGTCAAAAATCGTAGTATATTATACACAATTTTATACTAGTTTCGGTCAAAAAATCAAATTAAATCGATGATTGTTCGAAATGCTACGAAACTTTTCAGATCCTTTCTATATGTTACGAGGGAAGGTTATGATTGAAGTACATGCAAAAAAATTATCTCAGAATCCGATTCTATGAAACTTTTTTAAATACTAATTTCGGTAAATAAAACCGTAGTATATTATACACAATTTTATAGTAGTTTCGGTAAAAAAATTAAATTAAGTCGATGATTGTTTAAAATGCTACAAAATTTTCAGATCCATTCTATATGTTACGAGAGAAGGTTATGATGGAAGTACATGCAAAAAAAATTATCTCAAAATTAGATTCTATGAAACTTTTTGAAATAATAGTTTCGGTCAAATATCGTAGTATATTATACACAATTTTATACTAGTTTCGGTCAAAAACACAAATTAAATCGATGATTGTTCGAAATGATACGAAACTTTTCAGATCCTTTCTATATGTTACGAGAGAAGGTTATGATGGAAGTACACGCAAAAAAATTATCTCAAAATTCGATTCTATGAAACTTTTTTAAATACTAGTTTCGGACAAAAATCGTAGTATATTATACACAATTTTATACTAGTTTCGGTCAAAAAATCAAATTAAATCGAGGATTGTTCGAAATACTACGAAACTTTTCAGATCCTTTCTATATGTTACGAGGGAAGGTTATGATGGAAGTACATGCAAAAAAATTATCTCAAAATTTGATTCTATGAAACTTTTTGAATTGCTAGTTTAGGTAAAAAATCGTAGTATATTATACACAATTTTATACTAGTTTCGGTCAAAAAATCAAATTAAATCGATGATTGTTCGAAATGCTACGAAACTTTTCAGATCCTTTCTATATGTTACGAGGGAAGGTTATGATTGAAGTACATGCAAAAAAATTATCTCAGAATTCGATTCTATGAAACTTTTTTAAATACTAATTTTGGTAAAGAAAACCGTAGTATATCATACACAATTTTATAGTAGTTTCGGTCAAAAAATCAAATTAAGTCGATGATTGTTTGAAATGCTACAAAATTTTCAGATACATTCTATATGTTACGAGAGAAGGTTATGATGGAAGTACATGCAAAAAAAATTATCTCAAAATTAGACTCTATGAAACTTTTTGAAATAATAGTTTCGGTCAAATATCGTAGTATATTATACGTAATTTTATACTAGTTTCGGTCAAAAACACAAATTAAATCGATGATTGTTCGAAATGATACGAAACTTTTCAGATCCTTTCTATATGTTACGAGAGAAGGTTATGATGGAAGTACACGCAAAAAAATTATCTCAAAATTCGATTCTATGAAACTTTTTTAAATACTAGTTTCGGACAAAAATCGTAGTATATTATACACAATTTTATACTAGTTTCGGTCAAAAAATCAAATTAAATCGATGATTGTTCGAAATGCTACGAAACTTTTCAAATCCTTTCTATATGTTACGAGGGAAGGTTATGATTGAAGTACATGCAAAAAAATTATCTCAGAATTCGTTTCTATGAAACTTTTTTAAATACTAATTTCGGTAAAGAAAACCGTAGTATATTATACACAATTTTATAGTAGTTTCGGTCAAAAAATCAAATTAAGTCGATGATTGTTTGAAATGCTACAAAATTTTCAGATCCATTCTATATGTTAAGAGAGAAGGTTATGATGGAAGTACATGCAAAAAAAATTATCTCAAAATTAGACTCTATGAAACTTTTTGAAATAATAGTTTCGGTCAAATATCGTAGTATATTATACACAATTTTATACTAGTTTCGGTCAAAAACACAAATTAAATCGATGATTGTTCGAAATGATACGAAACTTTTCAGATCCTTTCTATATGTTACGAGAGAAGGTTATGATGTAAGTACACGCAAAAAAATTATCTCAAAATTAGACTCTATGAAACTTTTGGAAATAATAGTTTCGGTCAAATATCGTAGTATATTATACACAATTTTATACTAGTTTCGGTCAAAAACACAAATTAAATCGATGATTGTTCGAAATGATACGAAACTTTTCAGATCCTTTCTATATGTTACGAGAGAAGGTTATGATGGAAGTACACGCAAAAAAATTATCTCAAAATTCGATTCTATGAAACTTTTTTAAATACTAGTTTCGGACAAAAATCGTAGTATATTATACACAATTTTATACTAGTTTCGGTCAAAAAATCAAATTAAATCGATGATTGTTCGAAATGCTACGAAACTTTTCAAATCCTTTCTATATGTTACGAGGGAAGGTTATGATTGAAGTACATGCAAAAAAATTATCTCAGAATTCGTTTCTATGAAACTTTTGGAATTGCTAGTTTAGGTCAAAAATCGTAGTATATTATACACAATTTTATACTAGTTTCGATCAAAAAATCAAATTAAATCGATGATTGTTCGAAATGCTACGAAACTTTTCAGATCCTTTCTATATGTTACGAGGGAAGGTTATGATTGAAGTACATGCAAAAAAATTATCTCAAAATTCGATTCTATGAAACTTTTTTAAATACTAATTTCGGTAAATAAAACCGTAGTATATTATACACAATTTTATAGTAGTTTCGGTAAAAAAATCAAATTAAGTCGATGATTGTTTAAAATGCTACAAAATTTTCATATCCATTCTATATGTTACGAGAGAAGGTTATGATGGAAGTACATGCAAAAAAATTATCTCAAAATTAGACTCTATGAAACTTTTTGAAATAATAGTTTCGGTCAAATATCGTAGTATATTATACACAATTTTATACTAGTTTCGGTCAAAAACACAAATTAAATCGATGATTGTTCGAAATGATACGAAACTTTTCAGATCCTTTCTATATGTTACGAGAGAAGGTTATGATGGAATTACACGCAAAAAAATTATCTCAAAATTCGATTCTATGAAACTTTTTTAAATACTAGTTTCGGACAAAAATCGTAGTATATTATACACAATTTTATACTAGTTTCGGTCAAAAAATCAAATTAAATCGAGGATTGTTCGAAATGCTACGAAACTTTTCAGATCCTTTCTATATGTTACGAGGGAAGGTTATGATGGAAGTACATGCAAAAAAATTATCTCAAAATTTGATTCTATGAAACTTTTTGAATTGCTAGTTTAGGTAAAAAATCGTAGTATATTATACATAATTTTATACTAGTTTCGGTCAAAAAATCAAATTAAATCGATGATTGTTCGAAATGCTACGAAACTTTTCAGATCCTTTCTATATGTTACGAGGGAAGGTTATGGTTGAAGTACATGCAAAAAAATTATCTCAGAATTCGATTCTATGAAACTTTTTTAAATACTAATTTCGGTAAAGAAAACCGTAGTATATTATACACAATTTTATAGTAGTTTCGGTCAAAAAATCAAATTAAGTGGATGATTGTTTGAAATGCTACAAAATTTTCAGATCCATTCTATATGTTACGAGAGAAGGTTATGATGGAAGTACATGCAAAAAAAATTATCTCAAAATTAGACTCTATGAAACTTTTTGAAATAATAGTTTCGGTCAAATATCGTAGTATATTATACACAATTTTATACTAGTTTCGGTCAAAAACACAAATTAAATCGATGATTGTTCGAAATGATACGAAACTTTTCAGATCCTTTCTATATGTTACGAGAGAAGGTTATGATGGAAGTACACGCAAAAAAATTATCTCAAAATTCGATTCTATGAAACTTTTTTAAATACTAGTTTCGGACAAAAATCGTAGTATATTATACACAATTTTATACTAGTTTCGGTCAAAAAATCAAATTAAATCGAGGATTGTTCGAAATGCTACGAAACTTTTCAGATCCTTTCTATATGTTACGAGGGAAGGTTATGATTGAAGTACATGCAAAAAAATTATCTCAAAATTTGATTCTATGAAACTTTTTGAATTGCTAGTTTAGGTCAAAAATCGTAGTATATTATACACAATTTTATACTAGTTTCGGTCAAAAAATCAAATTAAATCGATGATTGTTCGAAATGCTACGAAACTTTTCAGATCCTTTCTATATGTTACGAGGGAAGGTTATGATTGAAGTACATGCAAAAAAATTATCTCAAAATTCGATTCTATGAAACTTTTTTAAATACTAATTTCGGTAAATAAAACCGTAGTATATTATACACAATTTTATAGTAGTTTCGGTAAAAAAATCAAATTAAGTCAATGATTGTTTAAAATGCTACAAAATTTTCATATCCATTCTATATGTTACGAGAGAAGGTTATGATGGAAGTACATGCAAAAAAAATTATCTCAAAATTAGACTCTATGAAACTTTTTGAAATAATAGTTTCGGTCAAATATCTTAGTATATTATACACAATTTTATACTAGTTTCGGTCAAAAACACAAATTAAATCGATGATTGTTCGAAATGATACGAAACTTTTCAGATCCTTTCTATATGTTACGAGAGAAGGTTATGATGGAAGTACACGCAAAAAAATTATCTCAAAATTCGATTCTATGAAACTTTTTTAAATACTAGTTTCGGACAAAAATCGTAGTATATTATACACAATTTTATACTAGTTTCGGTCAAAAAATCAAATTAAATCGAGGATTGTTCGAAATGCTACGAAACTTTTCAGATCCTTTCTATATGTTACGAGGGAAGGTTATGATGGAAGTACATGCAAAAAAATTATCTCAAAATTTGATTCTATGAAACTTTTTGAATTGCTAGTTTAGGTCAAAAATCGTAGTATATTATACACAATTTTATACTAGTTTCGGTCAAAAAATCAAATTAAATCGATGATTGTTCGAAATGCTACGAAACTTTTCAGATCCTTTCTATATGTTACGAGGGAAGGTTATGATTGAAGTACATGCAAAAAAATTATCTCAAAATTCGATTTTATGAAACTTTTTTAAATACTAATTTCGGTAAATAAAACCGTAGTATATTATACACAATTTTATAGTAGTTTCGGTAAAAAAATCAAATTAAGTCGATGATTGTTTAAAATGCTACAAAATTATCAGATCCATTCTATATGTTACGAGAGAAGGTTATGATGGAAGTACATGCAAAAAAAATTATCTCAAAATTAGACTCTATGAAACTTTTTGAAATAATAGTTTCGGTCAAATATCGTAGTATATTATACACAATTTTATACTAGTTTCGGTCAAAAACACAAATTAAATCGATGATTGTTCGAAATGATACGAAACTTTTCAGATCCTTTCTATATGTTACGAGAGAAGGTTATGATGGAAGTACACGCAAAAAAATTATCTCAAAATTCGATTCTATGAAACTTTTTTAAATACTAGTTTCGGACAAAAATCGTAGTATATTATACACAATTTTATACTAGTTTCGGTCAAAAAATCAAATTAAATCGAGGATTGTTCGAAATGCTACGAAACTTTTCAGATCCTTTCTATATGTTACGAGGGAAGGTTATGATGGAAGTACATGCAAAAAAATTATCTCAAAATTTGATTCTATGAAACTTTTTGAATTGCTAGTTTAGGTCAAAAATCGTAGTATATTATACACAATTTTATACTAGTTTCGGTCAAAAAATCAAATTAAATCGATGATTGTTCGAAATGCTACGAAACTTTTCAGATCCTTTCTATATGTTACGAGGGAAGGTTATGATTGAAGTACATGCAAAAAATTTATCTCAAAATTCGATTTTATGAAACTTTTTTAAATACTAATTTCGGTAAATAAAACCGTAGTATATTATACACAATTTTATAGTAGTTTCGGTAAAAAAATCAAATTAAGTCGATGATTGTTTAAAATGCTACAAAATTTTCAGATCCATTCTATATGTTACGAGAGAAGGTTATGATGGAAGTACATGCAAAAAAAATTATCTCAAAATTAGACTCTATGAAACTTTTTGAAATAATAGTTTCGGTCAAATATCGTAGTATATTATACACAATTTTATACTAGTTTCGGTCAAAAACACAAATTAAATCGATGATTGTTCGAAATGATACGAAACTTTTCAGATCCTTTCTATATGTTACGAGAGAAGGTTATGATGGAAGTACACGCAAAAAAATTATCTCAAAATTCGATTCTATGAAACTTTTTTAAATACTAGTTTCGGACAAAAATCGTAGTATATTATACACAATTTTATACTAGTTTCGGTCAAAAAATCAAATTAAATCGAGGATTGTTCGAAATGCTACGAAACTTTTCAGATCCTTTCTATATGTTACGAGGGAAGGTTATGATGGAAGTACATGCAAAAAAATTATCTCAAAATTTGATTCTATGAAACTTTTTGAATTGCTAGTTTAGATAAAAAATCGTAGTATATTATACACAATTTTATACTAGTTTCGGTCAAAAAATCAAATTAAATCGATGATTGTTCGAAATGCTACGAAACTTTTCAGATCCTTTCTATATGTTACGAGGGAAGGTTATGATTGAAGTACATGCAAAAAAATTATCTCAGAATTCGATTCTATGAAACTTTTTTAAATACTAATTTCGGTAAAGAAAACCGTAGTATATTATACACAATTTTATAGTAGTTTCGGTCAAAAAATCAAATTAAGTCGATGATTGTTTGAAATGCTACAAAATTTTCAGATCCATTCTATATGTTACGAGAGAAGGTTATGATGGAAGTACATGCAAAAAAAATTATCTCAAAATTAGACTCTATGAAACTTTTTGAAATAATAGTTTCGGTCAAATATCTTAGTATATTATACACAATTTTATACTAGTTTCGGTCAAAAACACAAATTAAATCGATGATTGTTCGAAATGATACGAAACTTTTCAGATCCTTTCTATATGTTACGAGAGAAGGTTATGATGGAAGTACACGCAAAAAAATTATCTCAAAATTCGATTCTATGAAACTTTTTTAAATACTAGTTTCGGACAAAAATCGTAGTATATTATACACAATTTTATACTAGTTTCGGTCAAAAAATCAAATTAAATCGAGGATTGTTCGAAATGCTACGAAACTTTTCAGATCCTTTCTATATGTTACGAGGGAAGGTTATGATGGAAGTACATGCAAAAAAATTATCTCAAAATTTGATTCTATGAAACTTTTTGAATTGCTAGTTTAGGTCAAAAATCGTAGTATATTATACACAATTTTATACTAGTTTCGGTCAAAAAATCAAATTAAATCGATGATTGTTCGAAATGCTACGAAACTTTTCAGATCCTTTCTATATGTTACGAGGGAAGGTTATGATTGAAGTACATGCAAAAAAATTATCTCAAAATTCGATTTTATGAAACTTTTTTAAATACTAATTTCGGTAAATAAAACCGTAGTATATTATACACAATTTTATAGTAGTTTCGGTAAAAAAATCAAATTAAGTCGATGATTGTTTAAAATGCTACAAAATTATCAGATCCATTCTATATGTTACGAGAGAAGGTTATGATGGAAGTACATGCAAAAAAAATTATCTCAAAATTAGACTCTATGAAACTTTTTGAAATAATAGTTTCGGTCAAATATCGTAGTATATTATACACAATTTTATACTAGTTTCGGTCAAAAACACAAATTAAATCGATGATTGTTCGAAATGATACGAAACTTTTCAGATCCTTTCTATATGTTACGAGAGAAGGTTATGATGGAAGTACACGCAAAAAAATTATCTCAAAATTCGATTCTATGAAACTTTTTTAAATACTAGTTTCGGACAAAAATCGTAGTATATTATACACAATTTTATACTAGTTTCGGTCAAAAAATCAAATTAAATCGAGGATTGTTCGAAATGCTACGAAACTTTTCAGATCCTTTCTATATGTTACGAGGGAAGGTTATGATGGAAGTACATGCAAAAAAATTATCTCAAAATTTGATTCTATGAAACTTTTTGAATTGCTAGTTTAGGTCAAAAATCGTAGTATATTATACACAATTTTATACTAGTTTCGGTCAAAAAATCAAATTAAATCGATGATTGTTCGAAATGCTACGAAACTTTTCAGATCCTTTCTATATGTTACGAGGGAAGGTTATGATTGAAGTACATGCAAAAAAATTATCTCAAAATTCGATTTTATGAAACTTTTTTAAATACTAATTTCGGTAAATAAAACCGTAGTATATTATACACAATTTTATAGTAGTTTCGGTAAAAAAATCAAATTAAGTCGATGATTGTTTAAAATGCTACAAAATTTTCAGATCCATTCTATATGTTACGAGAGAAGGTTATGATGGAAGTACATGCAAAAAAAATTATCTCAAAATTAGACTCTATGAAACTTTTTGAAATAATAGTTTCGGTCAAATATCGTAGTATATTATACACAATTTTATACTAGTTTCGGTCAAAAACACAAATTAAATCGATGATTGTTCGAAATGATACGAAACTTTTCAGATCCTTTCTATATGTTACGAGAGAAGGTTATGATGGAAGTACACGCAAAAAAATTATCTCAAAATTCGATTCTATGAAACTTTTTTAAATACTAGTTTCGGACAAAAATCGTAGTATATTATACACAATTTTATACTAGTTTCGGTCAAAAAATCAAATTAAATCGAGGATTGTTCGAAATGCTACGAAACTTTTCAGATCCTTTCTATATGTTACGAGGGAAGGTTATGATGGAAGTACATGCAAAAAAATTATCTCAAAATTTGATTCTATGAAACTTTTTGAATTGCTAGTTTAGATAAAAAATCGTAGTATATTATACACAATTTTATACTAGTTTCGGTCAAAAAATCAAATTAAATCGATGATTGTTCGAAATGCTACGAAACTTTTCAGATCCTTTCTATATGTTACGAGGGAAGGTTATGATTGAAGTACATGCAAAAAAATTATCTCAGAATTCGATTCTATGAAACTTTTTTAAATACTAATTTCGGTAAAGAAAACCGTAGTATATTATACACAATTTTATAGTAGTTTCGGTCAAAAAATCAAATTAAGTCGATGATTGTTTGAAATGCTACAAAATTTTCAGATCCATTCTATATGTTACGAGAGAAGGTTATGATGGAAGTACATGCAAAAAAAATTATCTCAAAATTAGACTCTATGAAACTTTTTGAAATAATAGTTTCGGTCAAATATCGTAGTATATTATACGTAATTTTATACTAGTTTCGGTCAAAAACACAAATTAAATCGATGATTGTTCGAAATGATACGAAACTTTTCAGATCCTTTCTATATGTTACGAGAGAAGGTTATGATGGAAGTACACGCAAAAAAATTATCTCAAAATTCGATTCTATGAAACTTTTTTAAATACTAGTTTCGGACAAAAATCGTAGTATATTATACACAATTTTATACTAGTTTCGGTCAAAAAATCAAATTAAATCGATGATTGTTCGAAATGCTACGAAACTTTTCAAATCCTTTCTATATGTTACGAGGGAAGGTTATGATTGAAGTACATGCAAAAAAATTATCTCAGAATTCGTTTCTATGAAACTTTTTTAAATACTAATTTCGGTAAAGAAAACCGTAGTATATTATACACAATATTATAGTAGTTTCGGTCAAAAAATCAAATTAAGTCGATGATTGTTTGAAATGCTACAAAATTTTCAGATCCATTCTATATGTTAAGAGAGAAGGTTATGATGGAAGTACATGCAAAAAAAATTATCTCAAAATTAGACTCTATGATACTTTTTGAAATAATAGTTTCGGTCAAATATCGTAGTATATTATACACAATTTTATACTAGTTTCGGTCAAAAACACAAATTAAATCGATGATTGTTCGAAATGATACGAAACTTTTCAGATCCTTTCTATATGTTACGAGAGAAGGTTATGATGGAAGTACACGCAAAAAAATTATCTCAAAATTCGATTCTATGAAACTTTTTTAAATACTAGTTTCGGACAAAAATCGTAGTATATTATACACAATTTTATACTAGTTTCGGTCAAAAAATCAAATTAAATCGAGGATTGTTCGAAATGCTACGAAACTTTTCAGATCCTTTCTATATGTTACGAGGGAAGGTTATGATTGAAGTACATGCAAAAAAATTATCTCAAAATTTGATTCTATGAAACTTTTTGAATTGCTAGTTTAGGTCAAAAATCGTAGTATATTATACACAATTTTATACTAGTTTCGGTCAAAAAATCAAATTAAATCGATGATTGTTCGAAATGCTACGAAACTTTTCAGATCCTTTCTATATGTTACGAGGGAAGGTTATGATTGAAGTACATGCAAAATAATTATCTCAAAATTCGATTTTATGAAACTTTTTTAAATACTAATTTCGGTAAATAAAACCGTAGTATATTATACACAATTTTATAGTAGTTTCGGTAAAAAAATCAAATTAAGTCGATGATTGTTTAAAATGCTACAAAATTTTCAGATCCATTCTATATGTTACGAGAGAAGGTTATGATGGAAGTACATGCAAAAAAAATTATCTCAAAATTAGACTCTATGAAACTTTTTGAAATAATAGTTTCGGTCAAATATCGTAGTATATTATACACAATTTTATACTAGTTTCGGTCAAAAACACAAATTAAATCGATGATTGTTCGAAATGATACGAAACTTTTCAGATCAATTCTATATGTTACGAGAGAAGGTTATGATGGAAGTACACACAAAAAAATTATCTCAAAATTCGATTCTATGAAACTTTTTTAAATACTAGTTTCGGACAAAAATCATAGTATATTATACACAATTTTATACTAGTTTCGGTCAAAAAATCAAATTAAATCGATGATTGTTCGAAATGCTACGAAACTTTTCAAATCCTTTCTATATGTTACGAGGGAAGGTTATGATTGAAGTACATGCAAAAAAATTATCTCAGAATTCGTTTCTATGAAACTTTTTTAAATACTAATTTCGGTAAAGAAAACCGTAGTATATTATACACAATATTATAGTAGTTTCGGTCAAAAAATCAAATTAAGTCGATGATTGTTTGAAATGCTACAAAATTTTCAGATCCATTCTATATGTTAAGAGAGAAGGTTATGATGGAAGTACATGCAAAAAAAATTATTTCAAAATTAGATTCTATGAAACTTTTTGAAATAATAGTTTCGGTCAAATATCGTAGTATATTATACACAATTTTATACTAGTTTCGGTCAAAAACACAAATTAAATCGATGATTGTTCGAAATGATACGAAACTTTTCAGATCCTTTCTATATGTTACGAGAGAAGGTTATGATGGAAGTACACGCAAAAAAATTATCTCAAAATTCGATTCTATGAAACTTTTTTAAATACTAGTTTCGGACAAAAATCGTAGTATATTATACACAATTTTATACTAGTTTCGGTCAAAAAATCAAATTAAATCGAGGATTGTTCGAAATGCTACGAAACTTTTCAGATCCTTTCTATATGTTACGAGGGAAGGTTATGATTGAAGTACATGCAAAAAAATTATCTCAAAATTTGATTCTATGAAACTTTTTGAATTGCTAGTTTAGGTCAAAAATCGTAGTATATTATACACAATTTTATACTAGTTTCGGTCAAAAAATCAAATTAAATCGATGATTGTTCGAAATGCTACGAAACTTTTCAGATCCTTTCTATTTGTTACGAGGGAAGGTTATGATTGAAGTACATGCAAAAAAATTATCTCAAAATTCGATTCTATGAAACTTTTTTAAATACTAATTTTGGTAAATAAAACCGTAGTATATTATACACAATTTGTTAGTAGTTTCGGTAAAAAAATCAAATTAAGTCGATGATTGTTTAAAATGCTACAAAATTTTCAGATCCATTCTATATGTTACGAGAGAAGGTTATGATGGAAGTACATGCAAAAAAAATTATCTTAAAATTAGACTCTATGAAACTTTTTGAAATAATAGTTTCGGTCAAATATCGTAGTATATTATACACAATTTTATACTAGTTTCGGTCAAAAACACAAATTAAATCGATGATTGTTCTAAATGATACGAAACTTTTCAGATCCTTTCTATATGTTACGAGAGAAGGTTATGATGGAAGTACACGCAAAAAAATTATCTCAAAATTTGATTCTATGAAACTTTTTTAAATACTAGTTTCGGACAAAAATCGTAGTATATTATACACAATTTTATACTAGTTTCGGTCAAAAAATCAAATTAAATCGAGGATTGTTCGAAATGCTACGAAACTTTTCAAATCCTTTCTATATGTTACGAGGGAAGGTTATGATGGAAGTACATGCAAAAAAATTATCTCAAAATTTGATTCTATGAAACTTTTTGAATTGCTAGTTTAGGTAAAAAATCGTAGTATATTATACACAATTTTATACTAGTTTCGGTCAAAAAATCAAATTAAATCGATGATTGTTCGAAATGCTACGAAACTTTTCAGATCCTTTCTATATGTTACGAGGGAAGGTTATGATTGAAGTACATGCAAAAAAATTATCTCAGAATTCGATTCTATGAAACTTTTTTAAATACTAATTTCGGTAAAGAAAACCGTAGTATATTATACACAATTTTATACTAGTTTCGGACAAAAAATCAAATTAAATCGATGATTGTTCGAAATGCTACGAAACTTTTCAAATCCTTTCTATATGTTACGAGGGAAGGTTATGATTGAAGTACATGCAAAAAAATTATCTCAGAATTCGTTTCTATGAAACTTTTTTAAATACTAATTTCGGTAAAGAAAACAGTAGTATATTATACACAATTTTATAGTAGTTTCGGTCAAAAAATCAAATTAAGTCGATGATTGTTTGAAATGCTACAAAATTTTCAGATCCATTCTATATGTTAAGAGAGAAGGTTATGATGGAAGTACATGCAAAAAAAATTATCTCAAAATTAGACTCTATGAAACTTTTTGAAATAATAGTTTCGGTCAAATATCGTAGTATATTATACACAATTTTATACTAGTTTCGGTCAAAAACACAAATTAAATCGATGATTGTTCGAAATGATACGAAACTTTTCAGATCCTTTCTATATGTTACGAGAGAAGGTTATGATGGAAGTACACGCAAAAAATTATCTCAAAATTAGACTCTATGAAACTTTTTGAAATAATAGTTTCGGTCAAATATCGTAGTATATTATACACAATTTTATACTAGTTTCGGTCAAAAACACAAATTAAATCGATGATTGTTCGAAATGATACGAAACTTTTCAGATCCTTTCTATATGTTACGAGAGAAGGTTATGATGGAAGTACACGCAAAAAAATTATCTCAAAATTCGATTCTAAGAAACTTTTTTAAATACTAGTTTTGGACAAAAATCGTAGTATATTATACACAATTTTATACTAGTTTCGGTCAAAAAATCAAATTAAATCGAGGATTGTTCGAAATGCTACGAAACTTTTCAGATCCTTTCTATATGTTACGAGGGAAGGTTATGATGGAAGTACATGCAAAAAAATTATCTCAAAATTTGATTCTATGAAACTTTTTGAATTGCTAGTTTAGGTCAAAAATCGTAGTATATTATACACAATTTTATACTAGTTTCGGTCAAAAAATCAAATTAAATCGATGATTGTTCGAAATGCTACGAAACTTTTCAGATCCTTTCTATATGTTACGAGGGAAGGTTATGATTAAAGTACATGCAAAAAAATTATCTCAGAATTCGATTCTATGAAACTTTTTTAAATACTAATTTCGGTAAAGAAAACCGTAGTATATTATACACAATTTTATAGTAGTTTCGGTCAAAAAATCAAATTAAGTCGATGATTGTTTGAAATGCTACAAAATTTTCAGATCCATTCTATATGTTACGAGAGAAGGTTATGATGGAAGTACATGCAAAAAAAATTATCTCAAAATTAGACTCTATGAAACTTTTTGAAATAATAGTTTCGGTCAAATATCGTAGTATATTATACACAATTTTATACTAGTTTCGGTCAAAAACACTAATTAAATCGATGATTGTTCGAAATGATACGAAACTTTTCAGATCCTTTCTATATGTTACGAGAGAAGGTTATGATGGAAGTACACGCAAAAAAATTATCTCAAAATTCGATTCTATGAAACTTTTTTAAATACTAGTTTCGGACAAAAATCGCAGTATATTATACACAATTTTATACTAGTTTCGGTCAAAAAATCAAATTAAATCGAGGATTGTTCGAAATGCTACGAAACTTTTCAGATCCTTTCTATATGTTACGAGGGAAGGTTATGATGGAAGTACATGCAAAAAAATTATCTCAAAATTTGATTCTATGAAACTTTTTGAATTGCTAGTTTAGGTCAAAAATCGTAGTATATTATACACAATTTTATACTAGTTTCGGTCAAAAAATCAAATTAAATCCATGATTGTTCGAAATGCTACGAAACTTTTCAGATCCTTTCTATATGTTACGAGGGAAGGTTATGATTAAAGTACATGCAAAAAAATTATCTCAGAATTCGATTCTATGAAACTTTTTTAAATACTAATTTCGGTAAAGAAAACCGTAGTATATTATACACAATTTTATAGTAGTTTCGGTCAAAAAATCAAATTAAGTCGATGATTGTTTGAAATGCTACAAAATTTTCAGATCCATTCTATATGTTACGAGAGAAGGTTATGATGGAAGTACATGCAAAAAAAATTATCTCAAAATTAGACTCTATGAAACTTTTTGAAATAATAGTTTCGGTCAAATATCGTAGTATATTATACACAATTTTATACTAGTTTCGGTCAAAAACACAAATTAAATCGATGATTGTTCGAAATGATACGAAACTTTTCAGATCCTTTCTATATGTTACGAGAGAAGGTTATGATGGAAGTACACGCAAAAAAATTATCTCAAAATTCGATTCTATGAAACTTTTTTAAATACTAGTTTCGGACAAAAATCGTAGTATATTATACACAATTTTATACTAGTTTCGGTCAAAAAATCAAATTAAATCGAGGATTGTTCGAAATGCTACGAAACTTTTCAGATCCTTTCTATATGTTACGAGGGAAGGTTATGATGGAAGTACATGCAAAAAAATTATCTCAAAATTTGATTCTATGAAACTTTTTGAATTGCTAGTTTAGGTCAAAAATCGTAGTATATTATACACAATTTTATACTAGTTTCGGTCAAAAAATCAAATTAAATCGATGATTGTTTGAAATGCTACAAAATTTTCAGATCCATTCTATATGTTACGAGAGAAGGTTATGATGGAAGTACATGCAAAAAAATTATCTCAAAATTAGACTCTATGAAACTTTTTGAAATAATAGTTTCGGTCAAATATCGTAGTATATTATACACAATTTTATACTAGTTTCGGTCAAAAACACAAATTAAATCGATGATTGTTCGAAATGATACGAAACTTTTCAGATCCTTTCTATATGTTACGAGGGAAGGTTATGATGGAAGTACACGCAAAAAAATTATCTCAAAATTAGACTCTATGAAACTTTTTGAAATAATAGTTTCGGTCAAATATCGTAGTATATTATACACAATTTTATACTAGTTTCGGTCAAAAACACAAATTAAATCGATGATTGTTCGAAATGATACGAAACTTTTCAGATCCTTTCTATATGTTACGAGAGAAGGTTATGATGGAAGTACACGCAAAAAAATTATCTCAAAATTCGATTCTAAGAAACTTTTTTAAATACTAGTTTCGGACAAAAATCGTAGTATATTATACACAATTTTATACTAGTTTCGGTCAAAATATCAAATTAAATCGAGGATTGTTCGAAATGCTACGAAACTTTTCAGATCCTTTCTATATGTTACGAGGGAAGGTTATGATGGAAGTACATGCAAAAAAATTATCTCAAAATTTGATTCTATGAAACTTTTTGAATTGCTAGTTTAGGTCAAAAATCGTAGTATATTATACACAATTTTATACTAGTTTCGGTCAAAAAATCAAATTAAATCGATGATTGTTCGAAATGCTACGAAACTTTTCAGATCCTTTCTATATGTTACGAGGGAAGGTTATGATTGAAGTACATGCAAAAAAATTATCTCAAAATTCGATTTTATGAAACTTTTTTAAATACTAATTTCGGTAAATAAAACCGTAGTATTTTATACACAATTTTATAGTAGTTTCGGTAAAAAAATCAAATTAAGTCGATGATTGTTTAAAATGCTACAAAATTTTCAGATCCATTCTATATGTTACGAGAGAAGGTTATGATGGAAGTACATGCAAAAAAAATTATCTCAAAATTAGACTCTATGAAACTTTTTGAAATAATAGTTTCGGTCAAATATCGTAGTATATTATACACAATTTTATACTAGTTTCGGTCAAAAACACAAATTAAATCGATGATTGTTCGAAATGATACGAAACTTTTCAGATCCTTTCTATATGTTACGAGAGAAGGTTATGATGGAAGTACACGCAAAAAAATTATCTCAAAATTCGATTCTATGAAACTTTTTTAAATACTAGTTTCGGACAAAAATCGTAGTATATTATACACAATTTTATACTAGTTTCGGTCAAAAAATCAAATTAAATCGAGGATTGTTCGAAATGCTACGAAACTTTTCAGATCCTTTCTATATGTTACGAGGGAAGGTTATGATGGAAGTACATGCAAAAAAATTATCTCAAAATTTGATTCTATGAAACTTTTTGAATTGCTAGTTTAGATAAAAAATCGTAGTATATTATACACAATTTTATACTAGTTTCGGTCAAAAAATCAAATTAAATCGATGATTGTTCGAAATGCTACGAAACTTTTCAGATCCTTTCTATATGTTACGAGGGAAGGTTATGATTGAAGTACATGCAAAAAAATTATCTCAGAATTCGATTCTATGAAACTTTTTTAAATACTAATTTCGGTAAAGAAAACCGTAGTATATTATACACAATTTTATAGTAGTTTCGGTCAAAAAATCAAATTAAGTCGATGATTGTTTGAAATGCTACAAAATTTTCAGATCCATTCTATATGTTACGAGAGAAGGTTATGATGGAAGTACATGCAAAAAAAATTATCTCAAAATTAGACTCTATGAAACTTTTTGAAATAATAGTTTCGGTCAAATATCGTAGTATATTATAGGTAATTTTATACTAGTTTCGGTCAAAAACACAAATTAAATCGATGATTGTTCGAAATGATACGAAACTTTTCAGATCCTTTCTATATGTTACGAGAGAAGGTTATGATGGAAGTACACGCAAAAAAATTATCTCAAAATTCGATTCTATGAAACTTTTTTAAATACTAGTTTCGGACAAAAATCGTAGTATATTATACACAATTTTATACTAGTTTCGGTCAAAAAATCAAATTAAATCGAGGATTGTTCGAAATGCTACGAAACTTTTCAGATCCTTTCTATATGTTACGAGGGAAGGTTATGATGGAAGTACATGCAAAAAAATTATCTCAAAATTTGATTCTATGAAACTTTTTGAATTGCTAGTTTAGGTCAAAAATCGTAGTATATTATACACAATTTTATACTAGTTTCGGTCAAAAAATCAAATTAAATCGATGATTGTTTGAAATGCTACAAAATTTTCAGATCCATTCTATATGTTACGAGAGAAGGTTATGATGGAAGTACATGCAAAAAAAATTATCTCAAAATTAGACTCTATGAAACTTTTTGAAATAATAGTTTCGGTCAAATATCGTAGTATATTATACACAATTTTATACTAGTTTCGGTCAAAAACACAAATTAAATCGATGATTGTTCGAAATGATACGAAACTTTTCAGATCCTTTCTATATGTTACGAGGGAAGGTTATGATGGAAGTACACGCAAAAAAATTATCTCAAAATTAGACTCTATGAATCTTTTTGAAATAATAGTTTCGGTCAAATATCGTAGTATATTATACACAATTTTATACTAGTTTCGGTCAAAAACACAAATTAAATCGATGATTGTTCGAAATGATACGAAACTTTTCAGATCCTTTCTATATGTTACGAGAGAAGGTTATGATGGAAGTACACGCAAAAAAATTATCTCAAAATTCGATTCTAAGAAATTTTTTTAAATACTAGTTTTGGACAAAAATCGTAGTATATTATACACAATTTTATACTAGTTTCGGTCAAAAAATCAAATTAAATCGAGGATTGTTCGAAATGCTACGAACCTTTTCAGATCCTTTCTATATGTTACGAGGGAAGGTTATGATTGAAGTACATGCAAAAAAATTATCTCAGAATTCGATTCTATGAAACTTATTTAAATACTAATTTCGGTAAAGAAAACCGTAGTATATTATACACAATTTTATAGTAGTTTCGGTCAAAAAATCAAATTAAGTCGATGATTGTTTGAAATGCTACAAAATTTTCAGATCCATTCTATATGTTACGAGAGAAGGTTATGATGGAAGTACATGCAAAAAAAATTATCTCAAAATTAGACTCTATGAAACTTTTTGAAATAATAGTTTCGGTCAAATATCGTAGTATATTATACACAATTTTATACTAGTTTCGGTCAAAAACACAAATTAAATCGATGATTGTTCGAAATGATACGAAACTTTTCAGATCCTTTCTATATGTTACGAGAGAAGGTTATGATGGAAGTACACGCAAAAAAATTATCTCAAAATTCGATTCTATGAAACTTTTTTAAATACTAGTTTCGGACAAAAATCGTAGTATATTATACACAATTTTATACTAGTTTCGGTCAAAAAATCAAATTAAATCGAGGATTGTTCGAAATGCTACGAAACTTTTCAGATCCTTTCTATATGTTACGAGGGAAGGTTATGATGGAAGTACATGCAAAAAAATTATCTCAAAATTTGATTCTATGAAACTTTTTGAATTGCTAGTTTAGGTCAAAAATCGTAGTATATTATACACAATTTTATACTAGTTTCGGTCAAAAAATCAAATTAAATCGATGATTGTTCGAAATGCTACGAAACTTTTCAGATCCTTTCTATATGTTACGAGGGAAGGTTATGATTGAAGTACATGCAAAAAAATTATCTCAAAATTCGATTTTATGAAACTTTTTTAAATACTAATTTCGGTAAATAAAACCGTAGTATTTTATACACAATTTTATAGTAGTTTCGGTAAAAAAATCAAATTAAGTCGATGATTGTTTAAAATGCTACAAAATTTTCAGATCCATTCTATATGTTACGAGAGAAGGTTATGATGGAAGTACATGCAAAAAAAATTATCTCAAAATTAGACTCTATGAAACTTTTTGAAATAATAGTTTCGGTCAAATATCGTAGTATATTATACACAATTTTATACTAGTTTCGGTCAAAAACACAAATTAAATCGATGATTGTTCGAAATGATACGAAACTTTTCAGATCCTTTCTATATGTTACGAGAGAAGGTTATGATGGAAGTACACGCAAAAAAATTATCTCAAAATTCGATTCTATGAAACTTTTTTAAATACTAGTTTCGGACAAAAATCGTAGTATATTATACACAATTTTATACTAGTTTCGGTCAAAAAATCAAATTAAATCGAGGATTGTTCGAAATGCTACGAAACTTTTCAGATCCTTTCTATATGTTACGAGGGAAGGTTATGATGGAAGTACATGCAAAAAAATTATCTCAAAATTTGATTCTATGAAACTTTTTGAATTGCTAGTTTAGATAAAAAATCGTAGTATATTATACACAATTTTATACTAGTTTCGGTCAAAAAATCAAATTAAATCGATGATTGTTCGAAATGCTACGAAACTTTTCAGATCCTTTCTATATGTTACGAGGGAAGGTTATGATTGATGTACATGCAAAAAAATTATCTCAGAATTCGATTCTATGAAACTTTTTTAAATACTAATTTCGGTAAAGAAAACCGTAGTATATTATACACAATTTTATAGTAGTTTCGGTCAAAAAATCAAATTAAGTCGATGATTGTTTGAAATGCTACAAAATTTTCAGATCCATTCTATATGTTACGAGAGAAGGTTATGATGGAAGTACATGCAAAAAAAATTATCTCAAAATTAGACTCTATGAAACTTTTTGAAATAATAGTTTCGGTCAAATATCGTAGTATATTATACGTAATTTTATACTAGTTTCGGTCAAAAACACAAATTAAATCGATGATTGTTCGAAATGATACGAAACTTTTCAGATCCTTTCTATATGTTACGAGAGAAGGTTATGATGGAAGTACACGCAAAAAAATTATCTCAAAATTCGATTCTATGAAACTTTTTTAAATACTAGTTTCGGACAAAAATCGTAGTATATTATACACAATTTTATACTAGTTTCGGTCAAAAAATCAAATTAAATCGATGATTGTTCGAAATGCTACGAAACTTTTCAAATCCTTTCTATATGTTACGAGGGAAGGTTATGATTGAAGTACATGCAAAAAAATTATCTCAGAATTCGTTTCTATGAAACTTTTTTAAATACTAATTTCGGTAAAGAAAACCGTAGTATATTATACACAATATTATAGTAGTTTCGGTCAAAAAATCAAATTAAGTCGATGATTGTTTGAAATGCTACAAAATTTTCAGATCCATTCTATATGTTAAGAGAGAAGGTTATGATGGAAGTACATGCAAAAAAAATTATCTCAAAATTAGACTCTATGAAACTTTTTGAAATAATAGTTTCGGTCAAATATCGTAGTATATTATACACAATTTTATACTAGTTTCGGTCAAAAACACAAATTAAATCGATGATTGTTCGAAATGATACGAAACTTTTCAGATCCTTTCTATATGTTACGAGAGAAGGTTATGATGGAAGTACACGCAAAAAAATTATCTCAAAATTAGACTCTATGAAACTTTTTGAAATAATAGTTTCGGTCAAATATCGTAGTATATTATACACAATTTTATACTAGTTTCGGTCAAAAACACAAATTAAATCGATGATTGTTCGAAATGATACGAAACTTTTCAGATCCTTTCTATATGTTACGAGAGAAGGTTATGATGGAAGTACACGCAAAAAAATTATCTCAAAATTCGATTCTAAGAAACTTTTTTAAATACTAGTTTTGGACAAAAATCGTAGTATATTATACACAATTTTATACTAGTTTCGGTCAAAAAATCAAATTAAATCGAGGATTGTTCGAAATGCTACGAAACTTTTCAGATCCTTTCTATATGTTACGAGGGAAGGTTATGATGGAAGTACATGCAAAAAAATTATCTCAAAATTTGATTCTATGAAACTTTTTGAATTGCTAGTTTAGGTCAAAAATCGTAGTATATTATACACAATTTTATACTAGTTTCGGTCAAAAAATCAAATTAAATCGATGATTGTTCGAAATGCTACGAAACTTTTCAGATCCTTTCTATATGTTACGAGGGAAGGTTATGATTAAAGTACATGCAAAAAAATTATCTCAGAATTCGATTCTATGAAACTTTTTTAAATACTAATTTCGGTAAAGAAAACCGTAGTATATTATACACAATTTTATAGTAGTTTCGGTCAAAAAATCAAATTAAGTCGATGATTGTTTGAAATGCTACAAAATTTTCAGATCCATTCTATATGTTACGAGAGAAGGTTATGATGGAAGTACATGCAAAAAAAATTATCTCAAAATTAGACTCTATGAAACTTTTTGAAATAATAGTTTCGGTCAAATATCGTAGTATATTATACACAATTTTATACTAGTTTCGGTCAAAAACACTAATTAAATCGATGATTGTTCGAAATGATACGAAACTTTTCAGATCCTTTCTATATGTTACGAGAGAAGGTTATGATGGAAGTACACGCAAAAAAATTATCTCAAAATTCGATTCTATGAAACTTTTTTAAATACTAGTTTCGGACAAAAATCGCAGTATATTATACACAATTTTATACTAGTTTCGGTCAAAAAATCAAATTAAATCGAGGATTGTTCGAAATGCTACGAAACTTTTCAGATCCTTTCTATATGTTACGAGGGAAGGTTATGATGGAAGTACATGCAAAAAAATTATCTCAAAATTTGATTCTATGAAACTTTTTGAATTGCTAGTTTAGGTCAAAAATCGTAGTATATTATACACAATTTTATACTAGTTTCGGTCAAAAAATCAAATTAAATCCATGATTGTTCGAAATGCTACGAAACTTTTCAGATCCTTTCTATATGTTACGAGGGAAGGTTATGATTAAAGTACATGCAAAAAAATTATCTCAGAATTCGATTCTATGAAACTTTTTTAAATACTAATTTCGGTAAAGAAAACCGTAGTATATTATACACAATTTTATAGTAGTTTCGGTCAAAAAATCAAATTAAGTCGATGATTGTTTGAAATGCTACAAAATTTTCAGATCCATTCTATATGTTACGAGAGAAGGTTATGATGGAAGTACATGCAAAAAAAATTATCTCAAAATTAGACTCTATGAAACTTTTTGAAATAATAGTTTCGGTCAAATATCGTAGTATATTATACACAATTTTATACTAGTTTCGGTCAAAAACACAAATTAAATCGATGATTGTTCGAAATGATACGAAACTTTTCAGATCCTTTCTATATGTTACGAGAGAAGGTTATGATGGAAGTACACGCAAAAAAATTATCTCAAAATTCGATTCTATGAAACTTTTTTAAATACTAGTTTCGGATAAAAATCGTAGTATATTATACACAATTTTATACTAGTTTCGGTCAAAAAATCAAATTAAATCGAGGATTGTTCGAAATGCTACGAAACTTTTCAGATCCTTTCTATATGTTACGAGGGAAGGTTATGATGGAAGTACATGCAAAAAAATTATCTCAAAATTTGATTCTATGAAACTTTTTGAATTGCTAGTTTAGGTCAAAAATCGTAGTATATTATACACAATTTTATACTAGTTTCGGTCAAAAAATCAAATTAAATCGATGATTGTTTGAAATGCTACAAAATTTTCAGATCCATTCTATATGTTACGAGAGAAGGTTATGATGGAAGTACATGCAAAAAAAATTATCTCAAAATTAGACTCTATGAAACTTTTTGAAATAATAGTTTCGGTCAAATATCGTAGTATATTATACACAATTTTATACTAGTTTCGGTCAAAAACACAAATTAAATCGATGATTGTTCGAAATGAGACGAAACTTTTCAGATCCTTTCTATATGTTACGAGAGAAGGTTATGATGGAAGTACACGCAAAAAAATTATCTCAAAATTAGACTCTATGAAACTTTTTGAAATAATAGTTTCGGTCAAATATCGTAGTATATTATACACAATTTTATACTAGTTTCGGTCAAAAACACAAATTAAATCGATGATTGTTCGAAATGATACGAAACTTTTCAGATCCTTTCTATATGTTACGAGAGAAGGTTATGATGGAAGTACACGCAAAAAAATTATCTCAAAATTCGATTCTAAGAAACTTTTTTAAATACTAGTTTTGGACAAAAATCGTAGTATATTATACACAATTTTATACTAGTTTCGGTACAAAAATCAAATTAAATCGAGGATTGTTCGAAATGCTACGAACCTTTTCAGATCCTTTCTATATGTTACGAGGGAAGGTTATGATTGAAGTACATGCAAAAAAATTATCTCAGAATTCGATTCTATGAAACTTATTTAAATACTAATTTCGGTAAAGAAAACCGTAGTATATTATACACAATTTTAAAGTAGTTTCGGTCAAAAAATCAAATTAAGTCGATGATTGTTTGAAATGCTACAAAATTTTCAGATCCATTCTATATGTTACGAGAGAAGGTTATGATGGAAGTACATGCAAAAAAAATTATCTCAAAATTAGACTCTATGAAACTTTTTGAAATAATAGTTTCGGTCAAATATCGTAGTATATTATACACAATTTTATACTAGTTTCGGTCAAAAACACAAATTAAATCGATGATTGTTCGAAATGATACGAAACTTTTCAGATCCTTTCTATATGTTACGAGAGAAGGTTATGATGGAAGTACACGCAAAAAAATTATCTCAAAATTCGATTCTATGAAACTTTTTTAAATACTAGTTTCGGACAAAAATCGTAGTATATTATACACAATTTTATACTAGTTTCGGTCAAAAAATCAAATTAAATCGAGGATTGTTCGAAATGCTACGAAACTTTTCAGATCCTTTCTATATGTTACGAGGGAAGGTTATGATGGAAGTACATGCAAAAAAATTATCTCAAAATTTGATTCTATGAAACTTTTTGAATTGCTAGTTTAGGTCAAAAATCGTAGTATATTATACACAATTTTATACTAGTTTCGGTCAAAAAATCAAATTAAATCGATGATTGTTTGAAATGCTACAAAATTTTCAGATCCATTCTATATGTTACGAGAGAAGGTTATGATGGAAGTACATGCAAAAAAAATTATCTCAAAATTAGACTCTATGAAACTTTTTGAAATAATAGTTTCGGTCAAATATCGTAGTATATTATACACAATTTTATACTAGTTTCGGTCAAAAACACAAATTAAATCGATGATTGTTCGAAATGATACGAAACTTTTCAGATCCTTTCTATATGTTACGAGAGAAGGTTATGATGGAAGTACACGCAAAAAAATTATCTCAAAATTAGACTCTATGAAACTTTTTGAAATAATAGTTTCGGTCAAATATCGTAGTATATTATACACAATTTTATACTAGTTTCGGTCAAAAACACAAATTAAATCGATGATTGTTCGAAATGATACGAAACTTTTCAGATCCTTTCTATATGTTACGAGAGAAGGTTATGATGGAAGTACACGCAAAAAAATTATCTCAAAATTCGATTCTAAGAAACTTTTTTAAATACTAGTTTTGGACAAAAATCGTAGTATATTATACACAATTTTATACTAGTTTCGGTCAAAAAATCAAATTAAATCGAGGATTGTTCGAAATGCTACGAACCTTTTCAGATCCTTTCTATATGTTACGAGGGAAGGTTATGATTGAAGTACATGCAAAAAAATTATCTCAGAATTCGATTCTATGAAACTTTTTTAAATACTAATTTCGGTAAAGAAAACCGTAGTATATTATACACAATTTTATAGTAGTTTCGGTCAAAAAATCAAATTAAGTCGATGATTGTTTGAAATGCTACAAAATTTTCAGATCCATTCTATATGTTACGAGAGAAGGTTATGATGGAAGTACATGCAAAAAAAATTATCTCAAAATTAGACTCTATGAAACTTTTTGAAATAATAGTTTCGGTCAAATATCGTAGTATATTATACACAATTTTATACTAGTTTCGGTCAAAAACACAAATTAAATTGATGATTGTTCGAAATGATACGAAACTTTTCAGATCCTTTCTATATGTTACGAGAGAAGGTTATGATGGAAGTACACGCAAAAAAATTATCTCAAAATTCGATTCTATGAAACTTTTTTAAATACTAGTTTCGGACAAAAATCGTAGTATATTATACACAATTTTATACTAGTTTCGGTCAAAAAATCAAATTAAATCGAGGATTGTTCGAAATGCTACGAAACTTTTCAGATCCTTTCTATATGTTACGAGGGAAGGTTATGATGGAAGTACATGCAAAAAAATAATCTCAAAATTTGATTCTATGAAACTTTTTGAATTGCTAGTTTAGGTCAAAAATCGTAGTATATTATACACAATTTTATACTAGTTTCGGTCAAAAAATCAAATTAAATCGATGATTGTTTGAAATGATACAAAATTTTCAGATCCATTCTATATGTTACGAGAGAAGGTTATGATGGAAGTACATGCAAAAAAAAATATCTCAAAATTAGACTCTATGAAACTTTTTGAAATAATAGTTTCGGTCAAATATCGTAGTATAATATACACAATTTTATACTAGTTTCGGTCAAAAACACAAATTAAATCGATGATTGTTCGAAATGATACGAAACTTTTCAGATCCTTTCTATATGTTACGAGAGAAGGTTATGATGGAAGTACACGCAAAAAAATTATCTCAAAATTAGACTCTATGAAACTTTTTGAAATAATAGTTTCGGTCAAATATCGTAGTATATTATACACAATTTTATACTAGTTTCGGTCAAAAACACAAATTAAATCGATGATTGTTCGAAATGATACGAAACTTTTCAGATCCTTTCTATATGTTACGAGAGAAGGTTATGATGGAAGTACACGCAAAAAAATTATCTCAAAATTCGATTCTATGAAACTTTTTTAAATACTAGTTTCGGACAAAAATCGTAGTATATTATACACAATTTTATACTAGTTTCGGTCAAAAAATCAAATTAAATCGAGGATTGTTCGAAATGCTACGAAACTTTTCAGATCCTTTCTATATGTTACGAGGGAAGGTTATGATGGAAGTACATGCAAAAAAATTATCTCAAAATTTGATTCTATGAAACTTTTTGAATTGCTAGTTTAGGTCAAAAATCGTAGTATATTATACACAATTTTATACTAGTTTCGGTCAAAAAATCAAATTAAATCGATGATTGTTCGAAATGCTACGAAACTTTTCAGATCCTTTCTATATGTTACGAGGGAAGGTTATGATTGAAGTACATGCAAAAAAATTATCTCAGAATTCGATTCTATGAAACTTTTTTAAATACTAATTTCGGTAAAGAAAACCGTAGTATATTATACACAATTTTATAGTAGTTTCGGTCAAAAAATCAAATTAAGTCGATGATTGTTTGAAATGCTACAAAATTTTCAGATCCATTCTATATGTTACGAGAGAAGGTTATGATGGATGTACATGCAAAAAAAATTATCTCAAAATTAGACTCTATGAAACTTTTTGAAATAATAGTTTCGGTCAAATATCGTAGTATATTATACACAATTTTATACTAGTTTCGGTCAAAAACACAAATTAAATCGATGATTGTTCGAAATGATACGAAACTTTTCAGATCCTTTCTATATGTTACGAGAGAAGGTTATGATGGAAGTACACGCAAAAAAATTATCTCAAAATTCGATTCTATGAAACTTTTTTAAATACTAGTTTCGGACAAAAATCGTAGTATATTATACACAATTTTATACTAGTTTCGGTCAAAAAATCAAATTAAATCGAGGATTGTTCGAAATGCTACGAAACTTTTCAGATCCTTTCTATATGTTACGAGGGAAGGTTATGATGGAAGTACATGCAAAAAAATTATCTCAAAATTTGATTCTATGAAACTTTTTGAATTGCTAGTTTAGGTCAAAAACCGTAGTATATTATACACAATTTTATACTAGTTTCGGTCAAAAAATCAAATTAAATCGAGGATTGTTCGAAATGCTACGAAACTTTTCAGATCCTTTCTATATGTTACGAGGGAAGGTTATGATTGAAGTACATGCAAAAATATTATCTCAGAATTCGATTCTATGAAACTTTTTTAAATACTAATTTCGGTAAAGAAAACCGTAGTATATTATACACAATTTTATAGTAGTTTCGGTCAAAAAATCAAATTAAGTCGATGATTGTTTGAAATGCTACAAAATTTTCAGATCCATTCTATATGTTACGAGAGAAGGTTATGATGGAAGTACATGCAAAAAAAATTATCTCAAAATTAGACTCTATGAAACTTTTTGAAATAATAGTTTCGGTCAAATATCGTAGTATATTATACACAATTTTATACTAGTTTCGGTCAAAAACACAAATTAAATCGATGATTGTTCGAAATGATACGAAACTTTTCAGATCCTTTCTATATGTTACGAGAGAAGGTTATGATAGAAGTACACGCAAAAAAATTTATCTCAAAATTCGATTCTATGAAACTTTTTTAAATACTAGTTTCGGACAAAAATTGTAGTATATTAAACACAATTTTATACTAGTTTCGGTCAAAAAATCAAATTAAATCGAGGATTGTTCGAAATGCTACGAAACTTTTCAGATCCTTTCTATATGTTACGAGGGAAGGTTATGATGGAAGTACATGCAAAAAAATTATCTCAAAATTTGATTCTATGAAACTTTTTGAATTGCTAGTTTAGGTCAAAAATCGTAGTATATTATACACAATTTTATACTAGTTTCGGTCAAAAAATCAAATTAAATCGATGATTGTTTGAAATGCTACAAAATTTTCAGATCCATTCTATATGTTACGAGAGAAGGTTATGATGGAAGTACATGCAAAAAAAATTATCTCAAAATTAGACTCTATGAAACTTTTTGAAATAATAGTTTCGGTCAAATATCGTAGTATATTATACACAATTTTATACTAGTTTCGGTCAAAAACACAAATTAAATCGATGATTGTTCGAAATGATACGAAACTTTTCAGATCCTTTCTATATGTTACGAGAGAAGGTTATGATGGAAGTACACGCAAAAAAATTATCTCAAAATTAGACTCAATGAAACTTTTTGAAATAATAGTTTCGGTCAAATATCGTAGTATATTATACACAATTTTATACTAGTTTCGGTGAAAAACACAAATTAAATCGATGATTGTTCGAAATGATACGGAACTTTTCAGATCCTTTCTATATGTTACGAGAGAAGGTTATGATGGAAGTACACGCAAAAAAATTATCTCAAAATTCGATTCTAAGAAACTTTTTTAAATACTAGTTTCGGACAAAAATCGTAGTATATTATACACAATTTTATACTAGTTTCGGTCAAAAAATCAAATTAAATCGAGGATTGTTCGAAATGCTACGAAACTTTTCAGATCCTTTCTATATGTTACGAGGGAAGGTTATGATTGAAGTACATGCAAAAAAATTATCTCAAAATTTGATTCTATGAAACTTTTTGAATTGCTAGTTTAGGTCAAAAATCGTAGTATATTATACACAATTTTATACTAGTTTCGGTCAAAAAATCAAATTAAATCGATGATTGTTCGAAATGCTACGAAACTTTTCAGATCCTTTCTATATGTTACGAGGGAAGGTTATGATTGAAGTACATGCAAAAAAATTATCTCAGAATTCGATTCTATGAAACTTTTTTAAATACTAATTTCGGTAAATAATGCCGTAGTATATTATACACAATTTTATAGTAGTTTCGGTAAAAAAAATCAAATTAAGTCGATGATTGTTTAAATTGCTACAAAATTTTCAGATCCATTCTATATGTTACGAGAGAAGGTTATGATGGAAGTACATGCAAAAAAAATTATCTCAAAATTAGACTCTATGAAACTTTTTGAAATAATAGTTTCGGTCAAATATCGTAGTATATTATACACAATTTTATACTAGTTTCGGTCAAAAACACAAATTAAATCGATGATTGTTCGAAATGATACGAAACTTTTCAGATCCTTTCTATATGTTACGAGAGAAGGTTATGATGGAAGTACACGCAAAAAAATTATCTCAAAATTCGATTCTATGAAACTTTTTTAAATACTAGTTTCGGACAAAAATCGTAGTATATTATACACAATTTTATACTAGTTTCGGTCAAAAAATCAAATTAAATCGAGGATTGTTCGAAATGCTACGAAACTTTTCAGATCCTTTCTATATGTTACGAGGGAAGGTTATGATGGAAGTACATGCAAAAAAATTATCTCAAAATTTGATTCTATGAAACTTTTTGAATTGCTAGTTTAGGTCAAAAATCGTAGTATATTATACACAATTTTATACTAGTTTCGGTCAAAAAATCAAATTAAATCGAGGATTGTTCGAAATGCTACGAAACTTTTCAGATCCTTTCTATATGTTACGAGGGAAGGTTATGATTGAAGTACATGCAAAAATATTATCTCAGAATTCGATTCTATGAAACTTTTTTAAATACTAATTTCGGTAAAGAAAACCGTAGTATATTATACACAATTTTATAGTAGTTTCGGTCAAAAAATCAAATTAAGTCGATGATTGTTTGAAATGCTACAAAATTTTCAGATCCATTCTATATGTTACGAGAGAAGGTTATGATGGAAGTACATGCAAAAAAAATTATCTCAAAATTAGACTCTATGAAACTTTTTGAAATAATAATTTCGGTCAAATATCGTAGTATATTATACACAATTTTATACTAGTTTCGGTCAAAAACACAAATTAAATCGATGATTGTTCGAAATGATACGAAACTTTTCAGATCCTTTCTATATGTTACGAGAGAAGGTTATGATGGAAGTACACGCAAAAAAATTTATCTCAAAATTCGATTCTATGAAACTTTTTTAAATACTAGTTTCGGACAAAAATCGTAGTATATTAAACACAATTTTATACTAGTTTCGGTCAAAAAATCAAATTAAATCGAGGATTGTTCGAAATGCTACGAAACTTTTCAGATCCTTTCTATATGTTACGAGGGAAGGTTATGATGGAAGTACATGCAAAAAAATTATCTCAAAATTTGATTCTATGAAACTTTTTGAATTGCTAGTTTAGGTCAAAAATCGTAGTATATTATACACAATTTTATACTAGTTTCGGTCAAAAAATCAAATTAAATCGATGATTGTTTGAAATGCTACAAAATTTTCAGATCCATTCTATATGTTACGAGAGAAGGTTATGATGGAAGTACATGCAAAAAAAATTATCTCAAAATTAGACTCTATGAAACTTTTTGAAATAATAGTTTCGGTCAAATATCGTAGTATATTATACACAATTTTGTACTAGTTTCGGTCAAAAACACAAATTAAATCGATGATTGTTCGAAATGATACGAAACTTTTCAGATCCTTTCTATATGTTACGAGAGAAGGTTATGATGGAAGTACACGCAAAAAAATTATCTCAAAATTAGACTCAATGAAACTTTTTGAAATAATAGTTTCGGTCAAATATCGTAGTATATTATACACAATTTTATACTAGTTTCGGTGAAAAACACAAATTAAATCGATGATTGTTCGAAATGATACGAAACTTTTCAGATCCTTTCTATATGTTACGAGAGAAGGTTATGATGGAAGTACACGCAAAAAAATTATCTCAAAATTCGATTCTAAGAAACTTTTTTAAATACTAGTTTCGGACAAAAATCGTAGTATATTATACACAATTTTATACTAGTTTCGGTCAAAAAATCAAATTAAATCGAGGATTGTTCGAAATGCTACGAAACTTTTCAGATCCTTTCTATATGTTACGAGGGAAGGTTATGATTGAAGTACATGCAAAAAAATTATCTCAAAATTTGATTCTATGAAACTTTTTGAATTGCTAGTTTAGGTCAAAAATCGTAGTATATTATACACAATTTTATACTAGTTTCGGTCAAAAAATCAAATTAAATCGATGATTGTTCGAAATGCTACGAAACTTTTCAGATCCTTTCTATATGTTACGAGGGAAGGTTATGATTGAAGTACATGCAAAAAAATTATCTCAGAATTCGATTCTATGAAACTTTTTTAAATACTAATTTCGGTAAATAATGCCGTAGTATATTATACACAATTTTATAGTAGTTTCGGTAAAAAAATCAAATTAAGTCGATGATTGTTTAAATTGCTACAAAATTTTCAGATCCATTCTATATGTTACGAGAGAAGGTTATGATGGAAGTACATGCAAAAAAAATTATCTCAAAATTAGACTCTATGAAACTTTTTGAAATAATAGTTTCGGTCAAATATCGTAGTATATTATACACAATTTTATACTAGTTTCGGTCAAAAACACAAATTAAATCGATGATTGTTCGAAATGATACGAAACTTTTCAGATCCTTTCTATATGTTACGAGAGAAGGTTATGATGGAAGTACACGCAAAAAAATTATCTCAAAATTCGATTCTATGAAACTTTTTTAAATACTAGTTTCGGACAAAAATCGTAGTATATTATACACAATTTTATACTAGTTTCGGTCAAAAAATCAAATTAAATCGAGGATTGTTCGAAATGCTACGAAACTTTTCAGATCCTTTCTATATGTTACGAGGGAAGGTTATGATGGAAGTACATGCAAAAAAATTATCTCAAAATTTGATTCTATGAAACTTTTTGAATTGCTAGTTTAGGTCAAAAATCGTAGTATATTATACACAATTTTATACTAGTTTCGGTCAAAAAATCAAATTAAATCGATGATTGTTCGAAATGCTACGAAACTTTTCAGATCCTTTCTATATGTTACGAGGGAAGGTTATGATTGAAGTACATGCAAAAAAATTATCTCAGAATTCGATTCTATGAAACTTTTTTAAATACTAATTTCGGTAAATAAAACCGTAGTATATTATACACAATTTTATAGTAGTTTCGGTCAAAAAATCAAATTAAGTCGATGATTGTTTGAAATGATACAAAACTTTTCAGATCCATTCTATATGTTACGAGAGAAGGTTATGATGGAAGTACATGCAAAAAAATTATCTCAAAATTCGATTCTATGAAACTTTTTTAAATACTAGTTTCGCACAAAAATCGTAGTATATTATACACAATTTTATACTAGTTTCGGTCAAAAACTCAAATTAAATCGAGGATTGTTCGAAATGCTACGAAACTTTTCAGATCCTTTCTATATGTTACGAGGGAAGGTTATGATTGAAGTACATGCAAAAAAATTATCTCAGAATTCGATTCTATGAAACTTTTTTAAATACTAATTTCGGTAAAGAAAACCGTAGTATATTATACACAATTTTATAGTAGTTTCGGTCAAAAAATCAAATTAAGTCGATGATTGTTTGAAATGCTACAAAATTTTCAGATCCATTCTATATGTTACGAGAGAAGGTTATGATGGAAGTACATGCAAAAAAAATTATCTCAAAATTAGACTCTATGAAACTTTTTGAAATAATAGTTTCGGTCAAATATCGTAGTATATTATACACAATTTTATACTAGTTTCGGTCAAAAACACAAATTAAATCGATGATTGTTCGAAATGATACAAAACTTTTCAGATCCTTTCTATATGTTACGAGAGAAGGTTATGATGGAAGTACACGCAAAAAAATTATCTCAAAATTCGATTCTATGAAACTTTTTTAAATACTAGTTTCGGACAAAAATCGTAGTATATTATACACAATTTTATACTAGTTTCGGTCAAAAAATCAAATTAAATCGAGGATTGTTCGAAATGCTACGAAACTTTTCAGATCCTTTCTATATGTTACGAGGGAAGGTTATGATGGAAGTACATGCAAAAAAATTATATCAAAATTTGATTCTATGAAACTTTTTGAATTGCTAGTTTAGGTCAAAAACCGTAGTATATTATACACAATTTTATACTAGTTTCGGTCAAAAAATCAAATTAAATCGATGATTGTTTGAAATGCTACGAAACTTTTCAAATCCTTTCTATATGTTACGAGGGAAGGTTATGATTGAAGTACATGCAAAAAAATTATCTCAGAATTCGATTCTATGAAACTTTGTTAAATACTAATTTCGGTAAAGAAAACCGTAGTATATTATACACAATTTTATAGTAGTTTCGGTCAAAAAATCAAATTAAATCGAGGATTGTTCGAAATGCAACGAAACTTTTCAGATCCATTCTATATGTTACGAGAGAAGGTTATGATGGAAGTACATGCAAAAAAAATTATCTCAAAATTTGATTCTATGAAACTTATTGAAATAATAGTTTCGGTCAAATATCGTAGTATATTATACACAATTTTATACTAGTTTCGGTCAAAAACACAAATTAAATCGATGATTGTTCGAAATACTACGAAACTTTTCAGATCCTTTCTATATGTTACGAGGGAAGGTTATGATGGAAGTACACGCAAAAAAATTATCTCAAAATTAGACTCTATGAAACTTTTTGAAATAATAGTTTCGGTCAAATATCGTAGTATATTATACACAATTTTATACTAGTTTCGGTCAAAAACACAAATTAAATCGACGATTGTTCGAAATGATACGAAACTTTTCAGATCCTTTCTATATGTTACGAGAGAAGGCTATGATGGAAGTACATGCAAAAAAAATTATCTCAAAATTAGACTCTATGAAACTTTTTGAAATAATAGTTTCGGTCAAATATCGTAGTATATTATACACAATTTTATACTAGTTTCGGTCAAAAACACAAATTAAATCGATGATTGTTCGAAATGATACGAAACTTTTCAGATCCTTTCTATATGTTACGAGAGAAGGTTATGATGGAAGTACACGCAAAAAAATTATCTCAAAATTCGATTCTAAGAAACTTTTTTAAATACTAGTTTCGGACAAAAATCGTAGTATATTATACACAATTTTATACTAGTTTCGGTCAAAAAATCAAATTAAATCGAGGATTGTTCGAAATGCTACGAAACTTTTCAGATCCTTTCTATATGTTACGAGGGAAGGTTATGATGGAAGTACATGCAAAAGAATTATCTCAAAATTTTATTCTATGAAACTTTTTGAATTGCTAGTTTAGGTCAAAAATCGTAGTATATTATACACAATTTTATACTAGTTTCGGTCAAAAAATCAAATTAAATCGATGATTGTTCGAAATGCTACGAAACTTTTCAGATCCTTTCTATATGTTACGAGGGAAGGTTATGATTGAAGTACATGCAAAAAAATTATCACAGAATTCGATTCTATGAAACTTTTTTAAATACTAATTTCGGTAAAGAAAACCGTAGTATATTATACACAATTTTATAGTAGTTTCGGTCAAAAAATCAAATTAAGTCGATGATTGTTTGAAATGCTACAAAATTTTCAGATCCATTCTATATGTTACGAGAGAAGGTTATGATGGAAGTACATGCAAAAAAAATAATCTCAAAATTAGACTCTATGAAACTTTTTGAAATACTAGTTTCGGTCAAATATCGTAGTATATTATACACAATTTTATACTAGTTTCGGTCAAAAACACAAATTAAATCGATGATTGTTCGAAATGCTACAAAACTTTTCAGATCCTTTCTATATGTTACGAGAGAAGGTTATGATGGAAGTACATGCAAAAAAAATTATCTCAAAATTAGACTCTATGAAACTTTTTGTAATACTAGTTTCCGTCAAATATCGTAGTATATTATACACAATTTTATACTAGTTTCGGTCAAAAACTCAAATTAAATCGATGATTTTTGAAATGATACGAAACTTTTCAGATCCTTAATATATGTTACTAGAGAAGGTTATGATGGAAGTACATGCAAAAAAATTATCTCAAAATTCGATTCTATGAAACTTTTTGAAATACTAGTTTCGGACAAAAATCGTAGTATATTATACACAATTTTATACTAGTTTCGGTCAAAAAATCAAATTAAATCGAGGATTGTTCGAAATGCTACGAAACTTTTCAGATCCTTTCTATATGTTACGAGGGAAGGTTATGATGGAAGTACATGCAAAAAAATTATCTCAAAATTTGATTCTATGAAACTTTTTGAATTGCTAGTTTAGGTCAAAAATCGTAGTATATTATACACAATTTTATACTAGTTTCGGTCAAAAAATCAAATTAAATCGATGATTGTTCGAAATGCTACGAAACTTTTTAGATCCTTTCTATATGTTACGAGGGAAGGTTATGATTGAAGTACATGCAAAAAAATTGTCTCAAAATTCGATTCTATGAAACTTTTTTAAATACTAATTTCGGTAATGAAAACCGTAGTATATTATACACAATTTTATAGTAGTTTCGGTCAAAAAATCAAATTAAGTCGATGATTGTTTGAAATGCTACAAAATTTTCAGATCCATTCTATATGTTACGAGAGAAGGTTATGATGGAAGTACATGCAAAAAAAATTATCTCAAAATTAGACTCTATGAAACTTTTTGAAATAATAGTTTCGGTCAAATATCGTAGTATATTATACACAATTTTATACTAGTTTCGGTCAAAAACACAAATTAAATCGATGATTGTTCGAAATGATACGAAACTTTTCAGATCCTTTCTATATGTTACGAGAGAAGGTTATGATGGAAGTACACGCAAAAAAATTATCTCAAAATTCGATTCTATGAAACTTTTTTAAATACTAGTTTCGGACAAAAATCGTAGTATATTATACACAATTTTATACTAGTTTCGGTCAAAAAATCAAATTAAATCGAGGATTGTTCGAAATGCTACGAAACTTTTCAGATCCTTTCTATATGTTACGAGGGAAGGTTATGATGGAAGTACATGCAAAAAAATTATCTAAAAATTTGATTCTATGAAACTTTTTGAATTGCTAGTTTAGGTCAAAAATCGTAGTATATTATACACAATTTTATACTAGTTTCGGTCAAAAAATCAAATTAAATCGATGATTGTTTGAAATGCTACAAAATTTTCAGATCCATTCTATATGTTACGAGAGAAGGTTATGATGGAAGTACATGCATAAAAAATTATCTCAAAATTAGACTCTATGAAAATTTTTGAAATAATAGTTTCGGTCAAATATCGTAGTATATTATACACAATTTTATACTAGTTTCGGTCAAAAACACAAATTAAATCGATGATTGTTCGAAATGATACGAAACTTTTCAGATCCTTTCTATATGTTACGAGAGAAGGTTATGATGGAAGTACACGCAAAAAAATTATCTCAAAATTAGACTCTATGAAACTTTTTGAAATAATAGTTTCGGTCAAATATCGTAGTATATTATACACAATTTTATACTAGTTTCAGTCAAAAACACAAATTAAATCGATGATTGTTCGAAATGATACGAAACTTTTCAGATCCTTTCTATATGTTACGAGAGAAGGTTATGATGGAAGTACACGCAAAAAAATTATCTCAAAATTCGATTCTAAGAAACTTTTTTAAATACTAGTTTCGGACAAAAATCGTAGTATATTATACACAATTTTATACTAGTTTCGGTCAAAAAATCAAATTAAATCGAGGATTGTTCGAAATGCTACGAAACTTTTCAGATCCTTTCTATATGTTACGAGGGAAGGTTATGATGGAAGTACATGCAAAAAAATTATCTCAAAATTTTATTCTATGAAACTTTTTGAATTGCTAGTTTAGGTCAAAAATCGTAGTATATTATACACAATTTTATACTAGTTTCGGTCAAAAAATCAAATTAAATCGATGATTGTTCGAAATGCTACGAAACTTTTCAGATCCTTTCTATATGTTACGAGGGAAGGTTATGATTGAAGTACATGCAAAAAAATTATCTCAGAATTCGATTCTATGAAACTTTTTTAAATACTAATTTCGGTAAATAATGCCGTAGTATATTATACACAATTTTATAGTAGTTTCGGTAAAAAAATCAAATTAAGTCGATGATTGTTTAAATTGCTACAAAATTTTCAGATCCATTCTATATGTTACGAGAGAAGGTTATGATGGAAGTACATGCAAAAAAAATTATCTCAAAATTAGACTCTATGAAACTTTTTGAAATAATAGTTTCGGTCAAATATCGTAGTATATTATACACAATTTTATACTAGTTTCGGTCAAAAACACAAATTAAATCGATGATTGTTCGAAATGATACGAAACTTTTCAGATCCTTTCTATATGTTACGAGAGAAGGTTATGATGGAAGTACACGCAAAAAAATTATCTCAAAATTCGATTCTATGAAACTTTTTTAAATACTAGTTTCGGACAAAAATCGTAGTATATTATACACAATTTTATACTAGTTTCGGTCAAAAAATCAAATTAAATCGAGGATTGTTCGAAATGCTACGAAACTTTTCAGATCCTTTCTATATGTTACGAGGGAAGGTTATGATGGAAGTACATGCAAAAAAATTATCTCAAAATTTGATTCTATGAAACTTTTTAAATTGCTAGTTTAGGTCAAAAATCGTAGTATATTATACACAATTTTATACTAGTTTCGGTCAAAAAATCAAATTAAATCGATGATTGTTCGAAATGCTACGAAACTTTTCAAATCCTTTCTATATGTTACGAGGGAAGGTTATGATTGAAGTACATGCAAAAAAATTATCTCAGAATTCGATTCTATGAAACTTTTTTAAATACTAATTTCGGTAAATAAAACCGTAGTATATTATACACAATTTTATAGTAGTTTCGGTCAAAAAATCAAATTAAGTCGATGATTGTTTGAAATGATACAAAACTTTTCAGATCCATTCTATATGTTACGAGAGAAGGTTATGATGGAAGTACATGCAAAAAAAATTATCTCAAAATTAGACTCTATGAAACTTTTTGAAATAATAGTTTCGGTCAAATATCGTAATATATTATACACAATTTTATACTAGTTTCGGTCAAAAACACAAATTAAATCGATGATTGTTCGAAATGCTACAAAACTTTTCAGATCCTTTCTATATGTTACGAGAGAAGGTTATGATGGAAGTACATGCAAAAAAAATTATCTCAAAATTAGACTCTATGAAACTTTTTGTAATACTAGTTTCCGTCAAATATCGTAGTATATTATACACAATTTTATACTAGTTTCGGTCAAAAACTCAAATTAAATCGATGATTTTTGAAATGATACGAAACTTTTCAGATCCTTAATATATGTTACTAGAGAAGGTTATGATGGAAGTACATGCAAAAAAATTATCTCAAAATTCGATTCTATGAAACTTTTTGAAATACTAGTTTCGGACAAAAATCGTAGTATATTATACACAATTTTATACTAGTTTCGGTCAAAAAATCAAATTAAATCGAGGATTGTTCGAAATGCTACGAAACTTTTCAGATCCTTTCTATATGTTACGAGGGAAGGTTATGATGGAAGTACATGCAAAAAAATTATCTCAAAATTTGATTCTATGAAACTTTTTGAATTGCTAGTTTAGGTCAAAAATCGTAGTATATTATACACAATTTTATACTAGTTTCGGTCAAAAAATCAAATTAAATCGATGATTGTTCGAAATGCTACGAAACTTTTTAGATCCTTTCTATATGTTACGAGGGAAGGTTATGATTGAAGTACATGCAAAAAAATTGTCTCAAAATTCGATTCTATGAAACTTTTTTAAATACTAATTTCGGTAATGAAAACCGTAGTATATTATACACAATTTTATAGTAGTTTCGGTCAAAAAATCAAATTAAGTCGATGATTGTTTGAAATGCTACAAAATTTTCAGATCCATTCTATATGTTACGAGAGAAGGTTATGATGGAAGTACATGCAAAAAAAATTATCTCAAAATTAGACTCTATGAAACTTTTTGAAATAATAGTTTCGGTCAAATATCGTAGTATATTATACACAATTTTATACTAGTTTCGGTCAAAAACACAAATTAAATCGATGATTGTTCGAAATGATACGAAACTTTTCAGATCCTTTCTATATGTTACGAGAGAAGGTTATGATGGAAGTACACGCAAAAAAATTATCTCAAAATTCGATTCTATGAAACTTTTTTAAATACTAGTTTCGGACAAAAATCGTAGTATATTATACACAATTTTATACTAGTTTCGGTCAAAAAATCAAATTAAATCGAGGATTGTTCGAAATGCTACGAAACTTTTCAGATCCTTTCTATATGTTACGAGGGAAGGTTATGATGGAAGTACATGCAAAAAAATTATCTAAAAATTTGATTCTATGAAACTTTTTGAATTGCTAGTTTAGGTCAAAAATCGTAGTATATTATACACAATTTTATACTAGTTTCGGTCAAAAAATCAAATTAAATCGATGATTGTTTGAAATGCTACAAAATTTTCAGATCCATTCTATATGTTACGAGAGAAGGTTATGATGGAAGTACATGCATAAAAAATTATCTCAAAATTAGACTCTATGAAAATTTTTGAAATAATAGTTTCGGTCAAATATCGTAGTATATTATACACAATTTTATACTAGTTTCGGTCAAAAACACAAATTAAATCGATGATTGTTCGAAATGATACGAAACTTTTCAGATCCTTTCTATATGTTACGAGAGAAGGTTATGATGGAAGTACACGCAAAAAAATTATCTCAAAATTAGACTCTATGAAACTTTTTGAAATAATAGTTTCGGTCAAATATCGTAGTATATTATACACAATTTTATACTAGTTTCAGTCAAAAACACAAATTAAATCGATGATTGTTCGAAATGATACGAAACTTTTCAGATCCTTTCTATATGTTACGAGAGAAGGTTATGATGGAAGTACACGCAAAAAAATTATCTCAAAATTCGATTCTAAGAAACTTTTTTAAATACTAGTTTCGGACAAAAATCGTAGTATATTATACACAATTTTATACTAGTTTCGGTCAAAAAATCAAATTAAATCGAGGATTGTTCGAAATGCTACGAAACTTTTCAGATCCTTTCTATATGTTACGAGGGAAGGTTATGATGGAAGTACATGCAAAAAAATTATCTCAAAATTTTATTCTATGAAACTTTTTGAATTGCTAGTTTAGGTCAAAAATCGTAGTATATTATACACAATTTTATACTAGTTTCGGTCAAAAAATCAAATTAAATCGATGATTGTTCGAAATGCTACGAAACTTTTCAGATCCTTTCTATATGTTACGAGGGAAGGTTATGATTGAAGTACATGCAAAAAAATTATCTCAGAATTCGATTCTATGAAACTTTTTTAAATACTAATTTCGGTAAATAATGCCGTAGTATATTATACACAATTTTATAGTAGTTTCGGTAAAAAAATCAAATTAAGTCGATGATTGTTTAAATTGCTACAAAATTTTCAGATCCATTCTATATGTTACGAGAGAAGGTTATGATGGAAGTACATGCAAAAAAAATTATCTCAAAATTAGACTCTATGAAACTTTTTGAAATAATAGTTTCGGTCAAATATCGTAGTATATTATACACAATTTTATACTAGTTTCGGTCAAAAACACAAATTAAATCGATGATTGTTCGAAATGATACGAAACTTTTCAGATCCTTTCTATATGTTACGAGAGAAGGTTATGATGGAAGTACACGCAAAAAAATTATCTCAAAATTCGATTCTATGAAACTTTTTTAAATACTAGTTTCGGACAAAAATCGTAGTATATTATACACAATTTTATACTAGTTTCGGTCAAAAAATCAAATTAAATCGAGGATTGTTCGAAATGCTACGAAACTTTTCAGATCCTTTCTATATGTTACGAGGGAAGGTTATGATGGAAGTACATGCAAAAAAATTATCTCAAAATTTGATTCTATGAAACTTTTTAAATTGCTAGTTTAGGTCAAAAATCGTAGTATATTATACACAATTTTATACTAGTTTCGGTCAAAAAATCAAATTAAATCGATGATTGTTCGAAATGCTACGAAACTTTTCAAATCCTTTCTATATGTTACGAGGGAAGGTTATGATTGAAGTACATGCAAAAAAATTATCTCAGAATTCGATTCTATGAAACTTTTTTAAATACTAATTTCGGTAAATAAAACCGTAGTATATTATACACAATTTTATAGTAGTTTCGGTCAAAAAATCAAATTAAGTCGATGATTGTTTGAAATGATACAAAACTTTTCAGATCCATTCTATATGTTACGAGAGAAGGTTATGATGGAAGTACATGCAAAAAAAATTATCTCAAAATTAGACTCTATGAAACTTTTTGAAATAATAGTTTCGGTCAAATATCGTAATATATTATACACAATTTTATACTAGTTTCGGTCAAAAACACAAATTAAATCGATGATTGTTCGAAATGATACGAAACTTTTCAGATCCTTTCTATATGTTACGAGAGAAGGTTATGATGGAAGTACATGCAAAAAAATTATCTCAAAATTCGATTCTATGAAACTTTTTTAAATACTAGTTTCGCACAAAAATCGTAGTATATTATACACAATTTTATACTAGTTTCGGTCAAAAAATCAAATTAAATCGAGGATTGTTCGAAATGCTACGAAACTTTTCAGATCCTTTCTATATGTTACGAGGGAAGGTTATGATGGAAGTACATGCAAAAAAATTATCTCAAAATTTGATTCTATGAAACTTTTTGAATTGCTAGTTTAGGTCAAAAATCGTAGTATATTATACACAATTTTATACTAGTTTCGGTCAAAAAATCAAATTAAATCGATGATTGTTCGAAATGCTACGAAACTTTTCAGATCCTTTCTATATGTTACGAGCGAAGGTTATGATTGAAGTACATGCAAAAAAATTATCTCAGAATTCGATTCTATGAAACTTTTTTAAATACTAATTTCGGTAAAGAAAACCGTAGTATATTATACATAATTTTATAGTAGTTTCGGTCAAAAAATCAAATTAAGTCGATGATTGTTTGAAATGCTACAAAATTTTCAGATCCATTCTATATGTTACGAGCGAAGGTTATGATGGAAGTACATGCAAAAAAAATTATCTCAAAATTAGACTCTATGAAACTTTTTGAAATAATAGTTTCGGTCAAATATCGTAGTATATTATACACAATTTTATACTAGTTTCGGTCAAAAACACAAATTAAATCGATGATTGTTCGAAATGATACGAAACTTTTCAGATCCTTTCTATATGTTACGAGAGAAGGTTATGATGGAAGTACACGCAAAAAAATTATCTCAAAATTCGATTCTATGAAACTTTTTTAAATACTAGTTTCGGACAAAAATCGTAGTATATTATACACAATTTTATACTAGTTTCGGTCAAAAAATCAAATTAAATCGAGGATTGTTCGAAATGCTACGAAACTTTTCAGATCCTTTCTATATGTTACGAGGGAAGGTTATGATGGAAGTACATGCAAAAAAATTATCTCAAAATTTGATTCTATGAAACTTTTTGAATTGCTAGTTTAGGTCAAAAATCGTAGTATATTATAAACAATTTTCTACTAGTTTCGGTCAAAAAATCAAATTAAATCGATGATTGTTCGAAATGCTACGAAACTTTTCAGATCCTTTCTATATGTTACGAGGGAAGGTTATGATTAAAGTACATGCAAAAAAATTATCTCAGAATTCGATTCTATGAAACTTTTTTAAATACTAATTTCGGTAAAGAAAACCGTAGTATATTATACACAATTTTATAGTAGTTTCGGTCAAAAAATCAAATTAAGTCGATGATTGTTTGAAATGCTACAAAATTTTCAGATCCATTCTATATGTTACGAGAGAAGGTTATGATGGAAGTACATGCAAAAAAAATTATCTCAAAATTAGACTCTATGAAACTTTTTGAAATAATAGTTTCGGTCAAATATCGTAGTATATTATACACAATTTTATACTAGTTTCGGTCAAAAACAAAAATTAAATCGATGATTGTTCGAAATGATACGAAACTTTTCAGATCCTTTCTATATGTTACGAGAGAAGGTTATGATAGAAGTACACGCAAAAAAATTATCTCAAAATTCGATTCTATGAAACTTTTTTAAATACTAGTTTCGGACAAAAATCGTAGTATATTATACACAATTTTATACTAGTTTCGGTCAAAAAATCAAATTAAATCGAGGATTGTTCTAAATGCTACGAAACTTTTCAGATCCTTTCTATATGTTACGAGGGAAGGTTATGATGGAAGTACATGCAAAAAAATTATCTCAAAATTTGATTCTATGAAACTTTTTGAATTGCTAGTTTAGGTCAAAAATCGTAGTATATTATACACAATTTTATACTAGTTTCGGTCAAAAAATCAAATTAAATCGATGATTGTTCGAAATGCTACGAAACTTTTCAAATCCTTTCTATATGTTACGAGGGAAGGTTATGATTGAAGTACATGCAAAAAAATTATATCAGAATTCGATTCTATGAAACTTTTTTAAATACTAATTTCGGTAAATAAAACCGTAGTATATTATACACAATTTTATAGTAGTTTCGGTCAAAAAATCAAATTAAGTCGATGATTGTTTGAAATGATACAAAACTTTTCAGATCCATTCTATATGTTACGAGAGAAGGTTATGATGGAAGTACATGCAAAAAAAATTATCTCAAAATTAGACTCTATGAAACTTTTTGAAATAATAGTTTCGGTCAAATATCGTAATATATTATACACAATTTTATACTAGTTTCGGTCAAAAACACAAATTAAATCGATGATTGTTCGAAATGATACGAAACATTTCAGATCCTTTCTATATGTTACGAGAGAAGGTTATGATGGAAGTACATGCAAAAAAATTATCTCAAAATTCGATTCTATGAAACTTTTTTAAATACTAGTTTCGCACAAAAATCGTAGTATATTATACACAATTTTATACTAGTTTCGGTCAAAAAATCAAATTAAATCGAGGATTGTTCGAAATGCTATGAAACTTTTCAGATCCTTTCTATATGTTACGAGGGAAGGTTATGATGGAAGTACATGCAAAAAAATTATCTCAAAATTTGATTCTATGAAACTTTTTGAATTGCTAGTTTAGGTCAAAAATCGTAGTATATTATACACAATTTTATACTAGTTTCGGTCAAAAAATCAAATTAAATCGATGATTGTTCGAAATGCTACGAAACTTTTCAGATCCTTTCTATATGTTACGAGCGAAGGTTATGATTGAAGTACATGCAAAAAAATTATCTCAGAATTCGATTCTATGAAACTTTTTTAAATACTAATTTCGGTAAAGAAAACCGTAGTATATTATACATAATTTTATAGTAGTTTCGGTCAAAAAATCAAATTAAGTCGATGATTGTTTGAAATGCTACAAAATTTTCAGATCCATTCTATATGTTACGAGCGAAGGTTATGATGGAAGTACATGCAAAAAAAATTATCTCAAAATTAGACTCTATGAAACTTTTTGAAATAATAGTTTCGGTCAAATATCGTAGTATATTATACACAATTTTATACTAGTTTCGGTCAAAAACACAAATTAAATCGATGATTGTTCGAAATGATACGAAACTTTTCAGATCCTTTCTATATGTTACGAGAGAAGGTTATGATGGAAGTACACGCAAAAAAATTATCTCAAAATTCGATTCTATGAAACTTTTTTAAATACTAGTTTCGGACAAAAATCGTAGTATATTATACACAATTTTATACTAGTTTCGGTCAAAAAATCAAATTAAATCGAGGATTGTTCGAAATGCTACGAAACTTTTCAGATCCTTTCTATATGTTACGAGGGAAGGTTATGATGGAAGTACATGCAAAAAAATTATGTCAAAATTTGATTCTATGAAACTTTTTGAATTGCTAGTTTAGGTCAAAAATCGTAGTATATTATAAACAATTTTATACTAGTTTCGGTCAAAAAATCAAATTAAATCGATGATTGTTCGAAATGCTACGAAACTTTTCAGATCCTTTCTATATGTTACGAGGGAAGGTTATGATTAAAGTACATGCAAAAAAATTATCTCAGAATTCGATTCTATGAAACTTTTTTAAATACTAATTTCGGTAAAGAAAACCGTAGTATATTATACACAATTTTATAGTAGTTTCGGTCAAAAAATCAAATTAAGTCGATGATTGTTTGAAATGCTACAAAATTTTCAGATCCATTCTATATGTTACGAGAGAAGGTTATGATGGAAGTACATGCAAAAAAAATTATCTCAAAATTAGACTCTATGAAACTTTTTGAAATAATAGTTTCGGTCAAATATCGTAGTATATTATACACAATTTTATACTAGTTTCGGTCAAAAACACAAATTAAATCGATGATTGTTCGAAATGATACGAAACTTTTCAGATCCTTTCTATATGTTACGAGAGAAGGTTATGATGGAAGTACACGCAAAAAAATTATCTCAAAATTCGATTCTATGAAACTTTTTTAAATACTAGTTTCGGACAAAAATCGCAGTATATTATACACAATTTTATACTAGTTTCGGTCAAAAAATCAAATTAAATCGAGGATTGTTCGAAATGCTACGAAACTTTTCAGATCCTTTCTATATGTTACGAGGGAAGGTTATGATAGAAGTACATGTAAAAAAATTATCTCAAAATTTGATTCTATGAAACTTTTTGAATTGCTAGTTTAGGTCAAAAATCGTAGTATATTATACACAATTTTATACTAGTTTCGGTCAAAAAATCAAATTAAATCGATGATTGTTCGAAATGCTACGAAACTTTTCAGATCCTTTCTATATGTTACGAGGGAAGGTTATGATTAAAGTACATGCAAAAAAATTATCTCAGAATTCGATTCTATGAAACTTTTTTAAATACTAATTTCGGTAAAGAAAACTGTAGTATATTATACACAATTTTATAGTAGTTTCGGTCAAAAAATCAAATTAAGTCGATGATTGTTTGAAATGCTACAAAATTTTCAGATCCATTCTATATGTTACGAGAGAAGGTTATGATGGAAGTACATGCAAATAAAATTATCTCAAAATTAGACTCTATGAAACTTTTTGAAATAATAGTTTCGGTCAAATATCGTAGTATATTATACACAATTTTATACTAGTTTCGGTCAAAAACACAAATTAAATCGATGATTGTTCGAAATGATACGAAACTTTTCAGATCCTTTCTATATGTTACGAGAGAAGGTTATGATGGAAGTACACGCAAAAAAATTATCTCAAAATTCGATTCTATGAAACTTTTTTAAATACTAGTTTCGGACAAAAATCGTAGTATATTATACACAATTTTCTACTAGTTTCGGTCAAAAAATCAAATTAAATCGAGGATTGTTCGAAATGCTACGAAACTTTTCAGATCCTTTCTATATGTTACGAGGGAAGGTTATGATAGAAGTACATGTAAAAAAATTATCTCAAAATTTGATTCTATGAAACTTTTTGAATTGCTAGTTTAGGTCAAAAATCGTAGTATATTATACACAATTTTATACTAGTTTCGGTCAAAAAATCAAATTAAATCGATGATTGTTCGAAATGCTACGAAACTTTTCAGATCCTTTCTATATGTTACGAGGGAAGGTTATGATTAAAGTACATGCAAAAAAATTATCTCAGAATTCGATTCTATGAAACTTTTTTAAATACTAATTTCGGTAAAGAAAACTGTAGTATATTATACACAATTTTATAGTAGTTTCGGTCAAAAAATCAAATTAAGTCGATGATTGTTTGAAATGCTACAAAATTTTCAGATCCATTCTATATGTTACGAGAGAAGGTTATGATGGAAGTACATGCAAATAAAATTATCTCAAAATTAGACTCTATGAAACTTTTTGAAATAATAGTTTCGGTCAAATATCGTAGTATATTATACACAATTTTATACTAGTTTCAGTCAAAAACACAAATTAAATCGATGATTGTTCGAAATGATACGAAACTTTTCAGATCCTTTCTATATGTTACGAGAGAAGGTTATGATGGAAGTACACGCAAAAAAATTATCTCAAAATTCGATTCTATGAAACTTTTTTAAATACTAGTTTCGGACAAAAATCGTAGTATATTATACACAATTTTCTACTAGTTTCGGTCAAAAAATCAAATTAAATCGAGGATTGTTCGAAATGCTACGAAACTTTTCAGATCCTTTCTATATGTTACGAGGGAAGGTTATGATTGAAGTACATGCAAAAAAATTATCTCAGAATTCGATTCTATGAAACTTTTTTAAATACTAATTTCGGTAAAGAAAACCGTAGTATATTATACACAATTTTATAGTAGTTTCGGTCAAAAAATCAAATTAAGTCGATGATTGTTTGAAATGCTACAAAATTTTCAGATCTATTCTATATGTTACGAGAGAAGGTTATGATGGAAGTACATGCAAAAAAAATTATCTCAAAATTAGACTCTATGAAACTTTTTGAAATAATAGTTTCGGTCAAATATCGTAGTATATTATACACAATTTTATACTAGTTTCGGTCAAAAACAAAAATTAAATCGATGATTGTTCGAAATGATACGAAACTTTTCAGATCCTTTCTATATGTTACGAGAGAAGGTTATGATAGAAGTACACGCAAAAAAATTATCTCAAAATTCGATTCTATGAAACTTTTTTAAATACTAGTTTCGGACAAAAATCGTAGTATATTATACAAAATTTTATACTAGTTTCGGTCAAAAAATCAAATTAAATCGAGGATTGTTCGAAATGCTACGAAACTTTTCAGATCCTTTCTATATGTTACGAGGGAAGGTTATGATGGAAGTACATGCAAAAAAATTATCTCAAAATTTGATTCTATGAAACTTTTTGAATTGCTAGTTTAGGTCAAAAATCGTAGTATATTATACACAATTTTATACTAGTTTCGGTCAAAAAATCAAATTAAATCGATGATTGTTCGAAATGCTACGAAACTTTTCAGATCCTTTCTATATGTTACGAGGGAAGGTTATGATTAAAGTACATGCAAAAAAATTATCTCAGAATTCGATTCTATGAAACTTATTTAAATACTAATTTCGGTAAAGAAAACTGTAGTATATTATACACAATTTTATAGTAGTTTCGGTCAAAAAATCAAATTAAGTCGATGATTGTTTGAAATGCTACAAAATTTTCAGATCCATTCTATATGTTACGAGAGAAGGTTATGATGGAAGTACATGCAAAAAAAATTATCTCAAAATTAGACTCTATGAAACTTTTTGAAATAATAGTTTCGGTCAAATATCGTAGTATATTATACACAATTTTATACTAGTTTCGGTCAAAAACACAAATTAAATCGATGATTGTTCGAAATGATACGAAACTTTTCAGATCCTTTCTATATGTTACGAGAGAAGGTTATGATGGAAGTACACGCAAAAAAATAATCTCAAAATTCGATTCTATGAAACTTTTTTAAATACTAGTTTCGGACAAAAATCGTAGTATATTATACACAATTTTATACTAGTTTCGGTCAAAAAATCAAATTAAATCGAGGATTGTTCGAAATGCTACGAAACTTTTCAGATCCTTTCTATATGTTACGAGGGAAGGTTATGATTGAAGTACATGCAAAAAAATTATCTCAGAATTCGATTCTATGAAACTTTTTTAAATACTAATTTCGGTAAAGAAAACCGTAGTATATTATACACAATTTTATAGTAGTTTCGGTCAAAAAATCAAATTAAGTCGATGATTGTTTGAAATGCTACAAAATTTTCAGATCCATTCTATATGTTACGAGAGAAGGTTATGATGGAAGTACATGCAAAAAAAATTATCTCAAAATTAGACTCTATGAAACTTTTTGAAATAATAGTTTCGGTCAAATATCGTAGTATATTATACACAATTTTATACTAGTTTCGGTCAAAAACACAAATTAAATCGATGATTGTTCGAAATGATACGAAACTTTTCAGATCCTTTCTATATGTTACGAGAGAAGGTTATGATGGAAGTACACGCAAAAAAATTATCTCAAAATTCGATTCTATGAAACTTTTTTAAATACTAGTTTCGGACAAAAATCGTAGTATATTATACACAATTTTCTACTAGTTTCGGTCAAAAAATCAAATTAAATCGAGGATTGTTCGAAATGCTACGAAACTTTTCAGATCCTTTCTATATGTTACGAGGGAAGGTTATGATTGAAGTACATGCAAAAAAATTATCTCAGAATTCGATTCTATGAAACTTTTTTAAATACTAATTTCGGTAAAGAAAACCGTAGTATATTATACACAATTTTATAGTAGTTTCGGTCAAAAAATCAAATTATGTCGATGATTGTTTGAAATGCTACAAAATTTTCAGATCCATTCTATATGTTACGAGAGAAGGTTATGATGGAAGTACATGCAAAAAAAATTATCTCAAAATTAGACTCTATGAAACTTTTTGAAATAATAGTTTCGGTCAAATATCGTAGTATATTATACACAATTTTATACTAGTTTCGGTCAAAAACAAAAATTAAATCGATGATTGTTCGAAATGATACGAAACTTTTCAGATCCTTTCTATATGTTACGAGAGAAGGTTATGATAGAAGTACACGCAAAAAAATTATCTCAAAATTCGATTCTATGAAACTTTTTTAAATACTAGTTTCGGACAAAAATCGTAGTATATTATACAAAATTTTATACTAGTTTCGGTCAAAAAATGAAATTAAATCGAGGATTGTTCGAAATGCTACGAAACTTTTCAGATCCTTTCTATATGTTACGAGGGAAGGTTATGATGGAAGTACATGCAAAAAAATTATCTCAAAATTTGATTCTATGAAACTTTTTGAATTGCTAGTTTAGGTCAAAAATCGTAGTATATTATACACAATTTTATACTAGTTTCGGTCAAAAAATCAAATTAAATCGATGATTGTTCGAAATGCTACGAAACTTTTCAGATCCTTTCTATATGTTACGAGGGAAGGTTATGATTAAAGTACATGCAAAAAAATTATCTCAGAATTCGATTCTATGAAACTTATTTAAATACTAATTTCGGTAAAGAAAACTGTAGTATATTATACACAATTTTATAGTAGTTTCGGTCAAAAAATCAAATTAAGTCGATGATTGTTTGAAATGCTACAAAATTTTCAGATCCATTCTATATGTTACGAGAGAAGGTTATGATGGAAGTACATGCAAAAAAAATTATCTCAAAATTAGACTCTATGAAACTTTTTGAAATAATAGTTTCGGTCAAATATCGTAGTATATTATACACAATTTTATACTAGTTTCGGTCAAAAACACAAATTAAATCGATGATTGTTCGAAATGATACGAAACTTTTCAGATCCTTTCTATATGTTACGAGAGAAGGTTATGATGGAAGTACACGCAAAAAAATTATCTCAAAATTCGATTCTATGAAACTTTTTTAAATACTAGTTTCGGACAAAAATCGTAGTATATTATACACAATTTTATACTAGTTTCGGTCAAAAAATCAAATTAAATCGAGGATTGTTCGAAATGCTACGAAACTTTTCAGATCCTTTCTATATGTTACGAGGGAAGGTTATGATTGAAGTACATGCAAAAAAATTATCTCAGAATTCGATTCTATGAAACTTTTTTAAATACTAATTTCGGTAATGAAAACCGTAGTATATTATACACAATTTTATAGTAGTTTCGGTCAAAAAATCAAATTAAGTCGATGATTGTTTGAAATGCTACAAAATTTTCAGATCCATTCTATATGTTACGAGAGAAGGTTATGATGGAAGTACATGCAAAAAAAATTATCTCAAAATTAGACTCTATGAAACTTTTTGAAATAATAGTTTCGGTCAAATATCGTAGTATATTATACACAATTTTATACTAGTTTCGGTCAAAAACACAAATTAAATCGATGATTGTTCGAAATGATACGAAACTTTTCAGATCCTTTCTATATGTTACGAGAGAAGGTTATGATGGAAGTACACGCAAAAAAATAATCTCAAAATTCGATTCTATGAAACTTTTTTAAATACTAGTTTCGGACAAAAATCGTAGTATATTATACACAATTTTATACTAGTTTCGGTCAAAAAATCAAATTAAATCGAGGATTGTTCGAAATGCTACGAAACTTTTCAGATCCTTTCTATATGTTACGAGGGAAGGTTATGATTGAAGTACATGCAAAAAAATTATCTCAGAATTCGATTCTATGAAACTTTTTTAAATACTAATTTCGGTAAAGAAAACCGTAGTATATTATACACAATTTTATAGTAGTTTCGGTCAAAAAATCAAATTAAGTCGATGATTGTTTGAAATGCTACAAAATTTTCAGATCCATTCTATATGTTACGAGAGAAGGTTATGATGGAAGTACATGCAAAAAAAATTATCTCAAAATTAGACTCTATGAAACTTTTTGAAATAATAGTTTCGGTCAAATATCGTAGTATATTATACACAATTTTATACTAGTTTCGGTCAAAAACACAAATTAAATCGATGATTGTTCGAAATGATACGAAACTTTTCAGATCCTTTCTATATGTTACGAGAGAAGGTTATGATGGAAGTACACGCAAAAAAATTATCTCAAAATTCGATTCTATGAAACTTTTTTAAATACTAGTTTCGGACAAAAATCGTAGTATATTATACACAATTTTATACTAGTTTCGGTCAAAAAATCAAATTAAATCGAGGATTGTTCGAAATGCTACGAAACTTTTCAGATCCTTTCTATATGTTACGAGGGAAGGTTATGATGGAAGTACATGCAAAAAAATTATCTCAAAATTTGATTCTATGAAACTTTTTGAATTGCTAGTTTAGGTCAAAAATCGTAGTATATTATACACAATTTTATACTAGTTTCGGTCAAAAAATCAAATTAAATCGATGATTGTTCGAAATGCTACGAAACTTTTCAGATCCTTTCTATATGTTACGAGGGAAGGTTATGATTAAAGTACATGCAAAAAAATTATCTCAGAATTCGATTCTATGAAACTTATTTAAATACTAATTTCGGTAAAGAAAACTGTAGTATATTATACACAATTTTATAGTAGTTTCGGTCAAAAAATCAAATTAAGTCGATGATTGTTTGAAATGCTACAAAATTTTCAGATCCATTCTATATGTTACGAGAGAAGGTTATGATGGAAGTACATGCAAAAAAAATTATCTCAAAATTAGACTCTATGAAACTTTTTGAAATAATAGTTTCGGTCAAATATCGTAGTATATTATACACAATTTTATACTAGTTTCGGTCAAAAACACAAATTAAATCGATGATTGTTCGAAATGATACGAAACTTTTCAGATCCTTTCTATATGTTACGAGAGAAGGTTATGATGGAAGTACACGCAAAAAAATTATCTCAAAATTCGATTCTATGAAACTTTTTTAAATACTAGTTTCGGACAAAAATCGTAGTATATTATACACAATTTTATACTAGTTTCGGTCAAAAAATCAAATTAAATCGAGGATTGTTCGAAATGCTACGAAACTTTTCAGATCCTTTCTATATGTTACGAGGGAAGGTTATGATTGAAGTACATGCAAAAAAATTATCTCAGAATTCGATTCTATGAAACTTTTTTAAATACTAATTTCGGTAAAGAAAACCGTAGTATATTATACACAATTTTATAGTAGTTTCGGTCAAAAAATCAAATTAAGTCGATGATTGTTTGAAATGCTACAAAATTTTCAGATCCATTCTATATGTTACGAGAGAAGGTTATGATGGAAGTACATGCAAAAAAAATTATCTCAAAATTAGACTCTATGAAACTTTTTGAAATAATAGTTTCGGTCAAATATCGTAGTATATTATACACAATTTTATACTAGTTTCGGTCAAAAACACAAATTAAATCGATGATTGTTCGAAATGATACGAAACTTTTCAGATCCTTTCTATATGTTACGAGAGAAGGTTATGATGGAAGTACACGCAAAAAAATAATCTCAAAATTCGATTCTATGAAACTTTTTTAAATACTAGTTTCGGACAAAAATCGTAGTATATTATACACAATTTTATACTAGTTTCGGTCAAAAAATCAAATTAAATCGAGGATTGTTCGAAATGCTACGAAACTTTTCAGATCCTTTCTATATGTTACGAGGGAAGGTTATGATTGAAGTACATGCAAAAAAATTATCTCAGAATTCGATTCTATGAAACTTTTTTAAATACTAATTTCGGTAAAGAAAACCGTAGTATATTATACACAATTTTATAGTAGTTTCGGTCAAAAAATCAAATTAAGTCGATGATTGTTTGAAATGCTACAAAATTTTCAGATCCATTCTATATGTTACGAGAGAAGGTTATGATGGAAGTACATGCAAAAAAAATTATCTCAAAATTAGACTCTATGAAACTTTTTGAAATAATAGTTTCGGTCAAATATCGTAGTATATTATACACAATTTTATACTAGTTTCGGTCAAAAACACAAATTAAATCGATGATTGTTCGAAATGATACGAAACTTTTCAGATCCTTTCTATATGTTACGAGAGAAGGTTATGATGGAAGTACACGCAAAAAAATTATCTCAAAATTCAATTCTATGAAACTTTTTTAAATACTAGTTTCGGACAAAAATCGTAGTATATTATACACAATTTTATACTAGTTTCGGTCAAAAAATCAAATTAAATCGAGGATTGTTCGAAATGCTACGAAACTTTTCAGATCCTTTCTATATGTTACGAGGGAAGGTTATGATTGAAGTACATGCAAAAAAATTATCTCAGAATTCGATTCTATGAAACTTTGTTAAATACTAATTTCGGTAAAGAAAACCGTAGTAGATTATACACAATTTTATAGTAGTTTCGGTCAAAAAATCAAATTAAGTCGATGATTGTTTGAAATGCTACAAAATTTTCAGATCCATTCTATATGTTACGAGAGAAGGTTATGATGGAAGTACATGCAAAAAAAATTATCTCAAAATTAGACTCTATGAAACTTTTTGAAATAATAGTTTCGGTCAAATATCGTAGTATATTATACACAATTTTATACTAGTTTCGGTCAAAAACACAAATTAAATCGATGATTGTTCGAAATGATACGAAAATTTTCAGATCCTTTCTATATGTTACGAGAGAAGGTTATGATGGAAGTACACACAAAAAAATTATCTCAAAATTCGATTCTATGAAACTTTTTTAAATACTAGTTTCGGACAAAAATCGTAGTATATTATACACAATTTTATACTAGTTTCGGTCAAAAAATCAAATTAAATCGAGGATTGTTCGAAATGCTACGAAACTTTTCAGATCCATTCTATATGTTACGAGAGAAGGTTATGATGGAAGTACATGCAAAAAAAATTATCTCAAAATTTGATTCTATGAAACTTTTTGAAATAATAGTTTCGGTCAAATATCGTAGTATATTATACACAATTTTATACTAGTTTCGGTCAAAAACACAAATTAAATCGATGATTGTTCGAAATGCTACGAAACTTTTCAGATCCTTCTATATGTTACGAGGGAAGGTTATGATGGAAGTACACGCAAAAAAATTATCTCAAAATTAGACTCTATGAAACTTTTTGAAATAATAGTTTCGGTCAAATATCGTAGTATATTATACACAATTTTATACTAGTTTCGGTCAAAAACACAAATTAAATCGACGATTGTTCGAAATGATACGAAACTTTTCAGATCCTTTCTATATGTTACGAGAGAAGGTTATGATGGAAGTACATGCAAAAAAAATTATCTCAAAATTAGACTCTATGAAACTTTTTGAAATAATAGTTTCGGTCAAATATCGTAGTATATTATACACAATTTTATACTAGTTTCGGTCAAAAACACAAATTAAATCGATGATTGTTCGAAATGCTACGAAACTTTTCAGATCCTTCTATATGTTACGAGGGAAGGTTATGATGGAAGTACACGCAAAAAAATTATCTCAAAATTAGACTCTATGAAACTTTTTGAAATAATAGTTTCGGTCAAATATCGTAGTATATTATACACAATTTTATACTAGTTTCGGTCAAAAACACAAATTAAATCGATGATTGTTCGAAATGATACGAAACTTTTCAGATCCTTTCTATATGTTACGAGAGAAGGTTATGATGGAACTACACGCAAAAAAATTATCTCAAAATTCGATTCTAAGAAACTTTTTTAAATACTA